>LR750697.1:67661-196895 GCA_902729485.2 Mus minutoides
GGGCATGGAGAGAGCATGAGGGAGGGCATGGGGGAGGGCATGGGGGATGGTATGGGGAGGGTATGGGGGAGGGCATGGAGAGAGCATGGGGGAGGGCCTGGGGTAGGGTATGGGGTAGGAGGGCATGAAAAGATTCTATGGCAGATGCTACAGTTCTGTCCATTGGCCTTCACTTCCTGACAGAAGCCATCTTGTTTGGAACAGCAGGAATGAAGTAGGATTGTCCCAAGGCAGGTGTGGTAACCTCATTCCTATTCTCTTCTGCCCCGTCATAGCCTTTCCAGCTTCCCTTGCAGTTAGAAATAGTAAGATTCATTTTTGGCCAGTGAGCTATAAACAAAAGTCTTTTGGCAAACAATTCCTCCTTTGAGAGAGAGAGAGAGAGAGAGAGAGAGAGAGAGAGAGAGAGAGAGATTGTTTGGGATACCAGTCTAAGAATGGAATGCTTGGAATTGTGGTTGTCGTATTATAGCCACGAGAAAAAACTTGACAGAACTACAGAGTTGCAGAGCAGGGTCCTCACCTTTTAGGGCTGATGAATCAACCCGCAGTTGCCGACCTCTGGAGATGTAGGTAGAAAATGTTCTTAGAAGGGTTCCTATCATGCATAGCTACAGGCAGCTTCATAGATAAAGCATCTCTGAAATTTCATGCCGTATATTCTCTGTTGTTTTGATTTATCCTTCCAATGAAAATGTATTATTGCTGTAATTCCAAGTTCAGTTTGAAAAACACACTACCTGGCATTGGGCATCCTTGATAGTCTAAGTGGCAGGAAGAGGCACTGTTGGAGAGAGAGCTAGTGGGGAGATCACAGAAGGGACACACTGTTCCTTGTAATCGTGTCCTAACGGAGAGGAGTGGCCTTGCAGACTGGGGGGCAGCAGAGAATCCATTTCTCATCTCTGTTTGGGTTTTCATCTGAGGCTGTAAAATGCAAGCCTCTGGTTAGACTTAGATGAAGGATGTACAGATCAGTGGCTGCTAGGCGTGTCTGGTTAGACTTAGATGAAGAATGTACAGATTGGTGGCTGCTAGGCGTGTCTGGTTAGACTTAGATGAAGGATGTACAGATCGGTGGCTGCTAGGCGTGTCTTGCCCAGTTTTTGTTTTTGTAATTCTTTATTTATTTTATGCAGATGTTTTGCCTGCACATGCATCTGTGCATCATGTATGTGCCTGGTACCCACAGACATACAGTGACACACATCTTTGATTCCAGTACTTAGAGTCTGGGGCGGGAAGGTTCTGTTACATTCAAGTTCAGCTTGGTCTACATAGCGATTTACAGGCTAGCCAGAGATACATAGTGAGACTTTGTCTCAAGAAACAAAACAAAATTAAACTAAAAAAAAAAAAATTTCAGGACTGGAGAGGTAGCTTGGTGGTTAAGAACACAGGCTACTCTTTCAGAGGACCTGTATTCAATTCCCAGCACCCACATGGCAGCTTGCAACTGTTTGTAACCAGTTCTGGAAGATCCAGTGCCCTCTTCTGGTCTCTGTGGGTACTAGGTATGAATGTGGTGCATAGACACACATGTAGGCAAAACCTCCATATGCATAACATGAAATAACCAAGATAAATACATTAAAGATTTGAGATATTTCACAAAAAGATCAACTCCTGGTTTTCTTAGGAAAATGGAAGCACCTGCGTCTGGCCTCCAATCCTGACAGCCCAGGGCCGACAGGCAGCTTAGGCCTCTCTTGCCTTTAAGTGGGTGAACTAGTTACTTTTCTGTTGCTGTGCTTAAACACCACGATGAAGGCAATTTAGAGAGGGAAGGGTTTGGGCTCACCGCTTCAGATGATTAAGAGCCCATTATATCAGGTAGCAGGCAGCCACGGGGGGGGGGTGCGGGGGGGGGCACGGAGCGGTGCGCTCATATCATGAACTTCAAGCTGAACCAGAGAGTGAACTGCAAGTGGGCCCGGTTATACACTCTCAAAGCCTCCCCCACTGACGCACTTCCGCCAACAAGGCCACGCCTCCTAAACCGCCCTAAACAGCTCTACCAAATAGGGACTTTTAGTTCAATGCCTGAGCCTACGGGGTGGGGGCGGGGGCGGGGGGGGGGTGACGACACATTTCTCACTTAAACTATCACGCAGGACAGGTTGTTCCGAATCAAGATGCTCTCTAAAGTCTACCTGTGACCTCTATAATTTACGTGACCTAACTCTATTAACATTTCAGTTTGCGACTGCTGTGTGTGTGTGTGTGTGTGTGTGTGTGTGTGTGTGTGTGTGTACTTTTGTATAAGCCTGGAAGAGCCATTAGCAAGGAGCTCCTTCATTGCCCTTCTGAGGTGGTAGAGTGTTTACATTCTCAGTAGCCCAGACTGTGGAAGATGTCTTGTTGAGTGAGGAAGATAATGGGGAGACAAGTCTTACTTCTGAAGATATGGAGTAGGGTTTTCTGAAAGGTGATGAGGGAGAGATCTGCTCAGTGCAGGTATATTAGTGACCAAATACTTGTCAGAAGCAAATTAAAGTAGGAGAAATTTAGTTTGGCTCGCAGTTTGAGGCACACAGTCCAGCACGGCAGAGAAGACATGGCTAGCAGAAGCAGCTGGTTCTGAGGTGATGGGAGCTTGCTATGTTGGCTTCTCACATGGCTTGGACCAGGAAGTCAAGCTGGATTACAACTCTTAGGGCTCTCTGTAATGCCTTCTTCTAGTCAGCTAGACCCTGTGTTCCAAAAGTTTCAGGGCCTCTTAAAACACCACCAGAGCCTTTAGGTCCATGAGTGTGGGGGAGACATTTCAGACTCTTTCTCTAAGCACTGCTTCTGGATAAAGGTATGGGCTCCAGGAATGGGCTCCAGGAAGAGAGATGAGATCGGCCTCTGGGGACAGTGACCCCTTTCTAATATCTCCCAGGTCTTCTCTTCATATCCCTTGTATCTTAGTCAGGGTTTCTATTGCTGTGAAGAGACATCATGACCAAGGCAACTCTTTTTTTTTTTTTTTTTTTTTGAGACAGGGTTTCTCTGTGTAGTCCTGGCTGTCCTGGAACTCACTTTGTAGACCAGGCTGACTTAGAACTCAGAAATATGCCTGCCTCTGCCTCCCGAGTGCTGGGATTAAAGGTGTGTGACGCCACACCCGGCTCAAGGCAATGTTATAAAGGACAACATTTAATTGGGGCTGGCTTACAGGTTCAGAGGTTCAGTCTATAATCATCAAGGCGGGAGCATGGTATCAACTAGGCAGGTGTGGCACTGGAGGAACAGAGAGTTCTACATCTTGTTCTGAAGGCAAACAGGAAGAAGACTGACTCCTCAGGCAGCTAGGAGGAGGTTCTCAAAGCTCACTCCAATAAGGCCACACTTACTCCAACAAGGCCACACCTCCTAATAGTACTACTCCCTGGGCCAAGCGTATACAAACCACCACATTTTAGAGCAGGGCTAAGGTGAAGGTGTGAGTGAATAAAAGCTCATTCCTCACTTTCCTCTGTTCGTTTCTCTATCTCACTATGGCGAGGGCATAAAAAACTCTCCACAATGTCCAGGTTTAAACCTCTAGAATCTGCTATGTGACATGGTGAAGGCATGTTACCTTACACCTGCTAACCAGACAGATGACTCTGGTCTGAAGAGGTTGGCAGCTGGGGAGATGGCCTTGGGGAAAGAATGAGGCCCTCTGTTTGGATCTCCAGGGCTCATGGCACAGCCTGTTGCAGTGCTGTGCATCTGTGACTCTCACTGGTACTGGGCAGAGACAGGCAGGTCCCGAGGAACCGCTGGCCAGCTGGAAACAGTGAGGGAGAGGCTCTGTGAGAGACTTTGTCCTAAATTGGGTGAAAAGGCACAGAGGAAGACACCTCATGACATCCGTCTGGAAAGATGGACCAATGGCTAAGAGTACCTGCCACTTTTGCAGAGGTTCTGAGTTTGATTACATTGGGTGACTCAACATTGCAGGTAACTTCAGCTCCAGGGAACCTGATGCCCTCTTCCACCCCCCTTGGGCACCAGTGCCAGGAAAGTGGCATACACACAAAGATACATCACGTTTAAAAAGAAAATCTTGCAGGGCATGGTGGCACACACACTTGGTCCAGCACTCAGGAGTCAGAGGCAGGTGAATTTCTATGAGTTTGAGGCCAGATCAGTCTACATAGGGAGTTTCAGGTCAACTTCAGGGCTGTACAGTAAGACTCTGTTTAAGAAAAAAAAAAGGGCTGGTGAGATGGCTCAGCGGGTAAGAGCACCCAACTGCTCTTCTGGAGGTGATGAGTTCAAATCCCAGCAACCACATGGTGGCTTATAACCACCCGTAATGAGATCTGACGCCCTCCTCTGGTGCGTCTGAAGTCAGCTACAGCGTACTTATGAATAATAATAATAAAACGAATCCTTGGACTGGGGAGACCGAGAGACCAACCAGAGCAAGCAGGGCTGTCCAGAGTGAGCGGGGCTGGCTGGAGGGAGCGGAGCTGAACGGGGCTGGCCGGAGCGAGCGGGGCCATACGTGGCCGGCCAGAGAAGGAAGTGCTTTCTCCTCTGCAGGGTACTGCTGTCATGGTACCGAGTATTTAGTCTCATCAGACCTGTGCCCCAATTTTGCCAAACTGTAAAAGAATAAACCCGTGCTATTGGGAAGCCACCGAATTGACAGCCATTTGTTGTAGGAGTAATAAGGAACAGATATTCCAAACCACTTGGAGAGGCCACATGTAGATGAGACCATTGCCTACTGCCTGTGTCAGCCCTGACATGTGACATCACCTCCTGCTCTCAGCAAAGGTTCCGGGACAGCTGGATCAGTGGTGGCGGGTGCAGGCTGGAGGTACAGCAGCCAGGAAAGCTCTTACTAGAGACCTTCACTCAGATAAGGTTGACTTTATCCCACCATAGAAGGAAATTCCAGGATGAGCCTGTATGGAACAGAGTTGGAGCGCACTAAAATGGATTTAACATTTTTTTATTATTATTAATTATTTTTGTTTTATGTGTGGGAGTTTTTTATCGGCACATATGTATGTGCATGGCATGGGTGTAGTGCCTTCAGAGGCCTGAAGAGGGTGTTAGGTCCCCCTGAAACTGGAATTGTGGATGATTGTGAGCCAGTGCTGGGAACTGAACCCAGTTTCTGCACGGGAACAGTGAGTGCTCTTAACCACTGAACTTAAAACACTCCAGCCCCAAGATTTAAAAAAAAATAGATTTAAGCTCAGGGGTTAATAGGCATACACCTAGAAAAAGAATAAGAGGCACCTAAGAGCATGGGTATGGCCTTCTTCCAGGCCCATCACATCGCATTATCTCTATCACAGCATATTTATGATTTTGGTGACTTCTGAGCTATTATCTTCAAAGGCTTGCTAAGGGAATTTAAATAAATTGACTGGCGATCCCCAGGGTGGGACAGGGTTACAGCTGGTGAGGTAAAGCCCAGCTCACAGGGCTTCAAGAAACAGGACAGCTTTACTGAAAGCCAACATTAATAGCTTTGCTTGTGAGATCCTTGGAAAATATCCAGACATCTAGCCAGGCCACACTTGTGTGTGTGCTTGGCTCATTGCTATTTGAACTTCTTAATTTGGATTAATTTCCATGTAAAATGAATATTGTCTTTATGTTGGCCACCTTTATAGCAAGCGGTGCTAATTTTGCTGGAACCCTTGGCTGTCAGCTGGTGAGAGGCATCAGCCAGACTCCAGAGAGAAGGGTTCTTTCCTTCCCATGTTCCCAACACCCCCACAGTCTCTGTCTTGCCTCAGAAGCACTTCTTTTCTGTGTGAGTTCCTGACATAGTTTCTGGGCATGAGAAATAGTGGCTTTTATGCTTCTGCACTTTGGGGCAGCTTTGACTCAGCCCAGAGTGAGGAGTAGTGACCCACCCAGCATGGCTCCCTCTTTTCTTGTCTGACATGTAGCTTTCCCTGTAAGTAACTTTTGTTCATTTTTCTTATTACATCTGTTTGTTTATTTGTTTATTAATTTAGTGTGTGTATGGTTCTCTTCTTCCACTGTGTGGGTCCTGGAGATTGAAGTCACATCTTCTGGCTCAGAGGCAGATACCTTTACCCGCAGAACCATTTCACCAGACCCCTCAATACATTTTGCTCAGGGACGAACCCTGATTAATCCAGGTTGGTTTGAAGATGGTCATGTGACCATGTCCTATTCAATGGGAAGCTTATCTTGTTAGAAGCTGCTGGGAGAGGCTCCTGGTTGGTGAAAAGGGCATGCTCAGGAATTGTCAGCTTTCTCAAGTTTGGAGCTGGGGTGGCTGTATTAGCACCCCAAAGGTAGTCAACCCAGGTAAGTTGGGACTCAGAAGATGGCAGAGAGGAAAGATGGAAAAAAAAAAGTCTGATAGAAGGACTCAGTGTTTGTAGCAGCACTGTTTGTAATAGCAAAGGAAGTCCAGTAGTTAAAGATGTGTGTCAAAGATGAAAAAAGTGAAATACTATACAGCACCAAAAAGTATAAACTGTAGTTAATTATCAATGCAAATGAATATCATAAATACAATATTAGATATGAAAAGTAATACCGAAGGATATATATGTGTATATAATATATATACATGATATATATGTATAAAATATATATACATGATATATGTGTATGTATATATATATATATATATATATATATATATGTGTGTATATATATATATATATATATATATATATATATATATATATACATGATATATATGTATATACATATCATGCTTCAGAGAGTATATACATGGGAACAAATGGAGTGAATGAACAAACATATAACTACAAATTACAGAGTATTAACTCTGTGAGAAGCATCATGTTAATAAACAGTAATCTGAATTCTCACACTGACCTTGAGAGGGAAGGGTCAGCCAGAGGTGGTGGATGACTTCAAGGAAACAACAGCTTCCACACATAGCAGGGCTAACACACACATGAACTCCCAGTGTGTGCCAGCAATCCCAGCATGGCAAAGGGGATGTGGCACAAAACCTCACCCCTATTCAAGAAGCTGTTTGCAATTAATAGCTGCTAGAAAAGAGAAACATCAGTTTTCCTCAATGGAGTGACTAGGGTCAACCATACTCCAGGTCAGGCTCCAGGCTCAGAAATAGTAAGCCAACACAAACCAGACTCCGTGCTTCGTGTGTGTGTGTGTGTGTGTGTGTGTGTGTGTGTTTAGAAAAAAATACTTTTATATTTTATTTTATGTGCATTTCAGTGTACCATGTGCATGCCTGGAAGAGGGCATTAGATCCCCTGAGACTGGAATTACTGATGGTTGTGAGTCGCTGTGTGGGTGTAAGGAGCTGAACTTAGGTCCTCTGCAAGAGCAACAAGTGCTCTAACTACTGAGCCATCTCTCCAGTTCCCCTGCCTCCCTCTTTTTTCAAGAGAGAGAAAGGACTTGACATTGGGTAGATAAGGAGAGGTAATCTGGAGGACTTGGGGTAAGAGAAATGATATAATTAAAATACATTAATGAAATCTCAATAAAACAACAACAACAACAAAGAAAATGCCACAGGCACATCCTTATGCTAAGCTGATGGAGGCAACTCCTCATCTGAGTTCTCCTCTTCCTAACTGACTCTAGTTTGTGTCAAACTGACACTAACTAGCATGTTATCTTTGTTACCCATAAAATTGAATAAACCTCCTCATTCCCCCCGCCCCAGCACAAAGGGGGAGGGGGGCAGTGATCTCATTTTCCAGAGGAGAGAACTGAGTTCTGAGAAATGAAAGAAATTACCCAGTGGTTCCAAATATTTAAAGGTCATTTCAGTTTTATTTAGCTTTAATTTTTAAGTATTTATTGATTTATCTATCTCTTTATTTGAGCAGTCTATGCCTGCAGGCCAGAAGAAGGCACCAGACCTCATTACTGAGGGTTGTGAACCATCATGTGGTTGTGGGATTTGAACTCAGGACTTTTGGAAGAGCAGCCAGCCAGTGCTGTGAACTGCTGAGCCCTCTCATTTTTATTTTTTGAGATTTTTTTATGTAGTCCTGGCTGTCCTAGAACTCACCATGTAGAACAAACTCACAGAGATCCTTCTGTCTCTGCCTCCCGAGTGTTGGGACTAACGGTGTGCACCACTGCACCCGACAACCCCACTTCGTTTTATGGATTGGAATTATCACTTCCAAAAGGAAGGCAGGCTGAATGAGGCCTTAGGATGCTCGCAGCGCAAGCTTGGATAAAATTTTTTTCCCTGGTTCTAAAGCCTGTATTTCTACAGTCTCATCCATGAAGCATGGGAATGTTACACACACACACACACACACACACACACACACACACACACACACACTCCTTGCCTTGAACTTGTACCAGATGGGAGTGGGGAAAACCACACACTTTGGTGAGGCCCAAGCTCTCATCCCATCATTACTGTTATTTTTAACTGAACTCTGAACCCAAGAGGACAGTGCTCAAATTGAGATGGAACTCGTGTATTTTTTCAAACTGTTAAGATGGAATGTTCAAGTTGTTCTCGAGACAGAAACCACCACGTGACAAATTCCACCATAATCTGCTCCTTCTGTATATTTTGATTTGTCTAAGGTCGCCTGAGTGGCCAGAGTCTAGAGACACTTAATTTCGCTGAAGGAGCTGAGTAGGAGTTTTTTTTCCCACATCTCTCCCTCTCTCTTCCCCTCCTAAGCCAGGCACTTGCACATTTCCATCTCTGCTAGCGAGGTCCTCCACGCCCCTCCCCAGGCCTTCCTTCACAGCACCGATGAAGACAGGGGTGACCCTGAACTTCCCACTACCCAGGGACAGGAAGCCATGGGTGGAACTTGATCCCTTTGGGCTCTCCAGGCAGAAGCCTCACGGTTTGGGTCGAGAGAGACGCAGCTATTTTACTAACGGAGCCTCTGTGTTCTGAGCAGCGGCTGGGTTGTCTCAGGAGCAGGTGGCCTTCATCTCTTCTGTATCAAGCCGGCACAGTGCATGACCCTCCTCTGCAGCAAGATGGGGACTCTGAGGAGCCTCTTGGGGACACGTTCGGCTTCCCAGCCTTTATCATATTTTTCCATGACAGTGCTCCCTCTTTGAGATGCAATGGCCCAGCTGGAGGCTGAGGGCTTTCACTGTGTTTTTGTTCTGTGCCCTCCCCGCCCGCTCCAGGCAACTAGCAAAGACTTCTCTCTTCCGAGACAATCTCTTCTGGGCTTGTGGTGACACTGGCAGTGGGATGCCAATGAGCTCCAGCCACTGTGAGACAAGACTTTGCTAGTTTGGATTCTGGTGCTATTTGCTGACTGTACAACCTCGGCTGGGTTACTGAGCCTCTCTGGGCTACAAGTTCTCCACCTTAAAACTGGCATGGTCGCCAGAGGGATCAAGGACATCACCAGAAAACACACAGAATCAACTAACCTGGACCCACAGGGGCTCACAGAGAAGGAACCACCAACCAAAGAGCATGCATAGGACCCACCTTTTAACCCCTTTTCCCCTAACTTAACTGCCTTGTTTAGGCTCAATAGGAGAAGATGCACCTAGCCCTACTGCAACTCTATGCCAAGGTGGGTTGATATCCGTGGGAGACCTCCCTTTCGAGGAGGAGAAAGGGAGGAGGAATGGCAGGAAGGGAGGGGAGAGGGGTGGACTGGGAGGAGAGGAGGGAAGGAAAGCTGCAACCAGGATATAAAGTAAATAAATACATTTTAAAAACTGGCATGGTGATGACATCACCAGTTTGGAGTACTTTACATGCTTCCTGCAGAAAGCACTTAGAACACAGTACCTTGCACTTAGCAAAATGTGGGAACCGTGCTAGTTAAGGTGGAAATCTGACACTGACCTGAAAGCCTTCTGGGGCTCCATGTGTGACGGAGACGTCCTTCATTAGCAGAGTTTCTCCTTCTCTGACCCTGTCCGAGGAGTTCTAGGTCCCCACACTCGCCTCTACCTGAGCAATGTCACCTGGCCTCAGTTTATAGGATCAATTTCCTTTCTCTTGACAAAATCTGTTCAGCCAGCATCTGAGAATCCTAAAAGGCTTCCCTGCACGAATGAGGCCCTTCAGGTACCCCTAAGTCCCCAGCCAATGACTTTTGCCCATCCTGGATGTCCTACCCTCAGTCCCCCAAGACTTTATAAGCCTCCAATTACCCTAAGTGAAGTTGATCTGCCTATTGACTGTGGTCCCCCAGTGTGGTTTATTCACCTTACTAACCCACAGGGCTTCCAATCCCCCCGCCCCCACTAGTTCACAATTGCTGCTCTGATCCTCAAGGACTGGCAGACCCACAGCAAAAGTAGTATCTGCTATTACTATCACGGTCTTGAACTCGGACATCTCGTCTTGCCATCTTTAGTTTCCTCAGCCATGTAATTAAGGCAGCCCCTCCAGGATACCTCTTGACAGTGGCTGAGTCAAACTGGCCTTGGGTCTATTTCTTAGGCTCTTTTAGCCTCGGCGTGTTCACCTGTAAAAGCATCTACCGAGGAGGGGGTGGGGATCGAGGTGAGATGAGAAAACTGGTGCCAAGGCACAGGGCTTAACCGGACACACAGGAAGGCTTCAGAGTTAGCCATCTCTTTTTGTTTCTCTGGGGCAGGCCTTCCTAAGTCAGAGTAGGTGTGCACTGTGGTTTTCTTACATGCTGTCCCAGCTTTGCCTTATTCGTGGACACCTACTGTCTGACCCGGAAGGGCATTTTATAGGTCGGTGAGCGGTGAGCATCTGTCTGGTAGAAACCAGCCATTGTTATAGCCACTGGCGCTGGAGACAGAACAGCATGTCACCTCACCCTCATGAGCCTCCATTGCTTGGGCTGAGAACAACAGACAACGAAACGTGAGAACACATAGATATGACACAGGCTCGGATACAGTCCCTTTCTTTTTCAGACGGGGAAACTGAGGCCTAAGGAAGAAATAAAATTTCCTAAAGTCTTCCAGTGGCATATCCAGGCAGAAATTTCCAGGCAAATCTTCAGTTTAGACTCACTTCAGCTCAACACTGGACTTCTCCAAGGTCTTAAAATACAATAGCATGTGTGTGCGGAGATCAGGCCAGCCTCAGGTACTGGGCCTCTGCAGGCATCCATTCCACCGGTTTTTTGTTTGTTTTGTTTTTTCAAGATGGGCTTTCTTTGTGTATCCCTGGCTGTCCCAGAACTTGCTGTGTAGACCAGGCTGGTCCCCTCCCCAGTGCTGGGACTAAAGGTGTGCAGCACCCAGGCTCACCTTGTAGCTTTGAGATAGGGTCTCTCACTGGGACCTACAGCTCACAGAGTAAGCTAAGATGACGGTCGCTCGATGGTCAGGAATCTGCATCTCTGTCTTCTCCGTGTTGAGATCACAAGCCTGTGACATGGTACCTGGCTTTTTTGCATGGGCTCTTTGACCCTGAGCAGTACTGAGCTGTCTCCCTAGTCCCATTTGATATGTCTTAAAGCAATTAATCCTCGAGTCAGGTTTGGGGCAGGGAATTGCTACGAATCTTATTTTTTAGTGGGGAGGAGAAATGAGGCACAGAGAAGGGGGACGTTGTTCAAATGTCAACCCCTGGCTGCATGCTTTTGGGCTGTCCACATAGCCACATTCCCTATCCTGGCTTCCTTTTCATTCTGAGTGGCCTGGTGGAAGACCTCCTCTTTCTGGCTTCACCTTCCTTGTGGGTGAATTGAGGAGCCCTCCCTGATGACCCCCCTAATCCCTGTTCTCTATTGTACCTTCCCACCATCTGGGGTGAGCTTCAGGCAGTCAGCAATGTCTCCCCAGGGCCTGGTTCTCTGCTTTGGCACATAGTAGTCCCTCAATAAAACCCGTGGCGCAAGAACGAAGGGAAGGACAGCGCTCGTTCATGGTTCTCGAGGCCCACTGGGAAACTCTGGCTGGCCTCCTCTCTCGGCTCTCGGTCCAGGCAGCTGTTTTCCCCTCCCCCTCCCTCGCACCCGGCCCTCCATCTCCATCCGGCCTGCATTTTTCCGGGTTTGATATCATTTTTTCCACTCTCCCGGCTGCTGCCGGCAGCCGCTGCCAACTTTCCACAGTTACAGCCTCCCACCCCCATTCTCGACCGCAGGCCGGAGACTGACTTCGGGGGCGGGGAGACCCTCCTCCGTTTCCTGGGCATAACTGGTGACCAGTGAGTAGGCGGTGAGCATCGCGGAACTGGGCACCTCGAAGTATGATTTTTCTGTGCCTCATCCTTTGGACTGGGTCACGGGTGACTTCCGTGTAGGGTCCAGGAGTCTGGTGGGGAGCATTTGGTTGGAGGCAGGGGTGTCAGAAGTCTGAGACAGGATGGTCTAAACAGTTTGCATCTTGTTCTCTTCTCAAAGTTGTGACAGTCCCTCCTCCCCCATCCTACCGGAGATGGAAACTCCTGACCCGACCCCTACACCCAGCTGGGTCCTCAGCCAGGCGGGAAGCCTCACTGTGTCCCTCATCCATCATAGCCAAGGAAGGTCAGAGGAGGGGGCTGGGTCCTGAGGGCCGGGAGCTCACTGACTGGGTGACTCTGGAGTACTTTCTGCCTGTCTCGGGGCTTCACTTTCCACATTTGGAAGATGAATGCACTGAACTAAATTAGTGTCCATCCTGGGATTAATGGACTGAGTTCCACGGAATTCTTGCCCTGCCCCCTCAGATTATATGCAAAATTGTGTTAGGAAATTGGTGTCCTCCCTCGGTTTTGAGATAGCAGCTGGCTACATAGACCTTGTTGGCCCGGAACTTGCTTGTGGACCAGGCTGGTTTTGAAGTTTCAGGGGGATCCTCTTGCCTCTGCATTCCCTCTGCATTATGGGTATCTATCTAACTTCCACCTCCCTTTTTTGGTAGACTAGATTGACCTTGAGCTCTAGATTCGTCTGCCTCAATTCACTGAGTTCTGGACGATGGGCATCTACCACTATTCCCACATAGAACCTTTACCCTGGACCTCCTTGCAGTGCTAGAATCAAACTTATGACCCTTCAGTCACACCTCTACCTCCTGTCACTCTATGTGTGTGTGTAGGCCAGAGGTCATCTGCCTACTGTTTGGGTTTTTTTTTGTTTTTGTTTTTGTTTTTGTTTTTGTTTTTTCAGAGACAAAGCCCGACTGGCCTTGAACTCACCAAATAAGGCAGGCTGGCTGTCCAGAGAGTTCCAGGGATCCACTAACTAGTTCCTGCCTCTTAGGTGCTTGGGATTACAGTATTGTAGTGCCAGGCTGGCTTTTTGCCTGATTTTTGGGAATGAAACTTGGGAACTTCTCCTTAGGTATTTATTACTGAGCTATTCACCCCACCGCCTCCTGAGGTGAACTGTGTCCAGGGGCTCATGGGACCTGGGATCTAGGTGGCCTCACTTAGAAGAGCTGTGTGATTACGGGCTCCTGCTTTTCCTCTCTGAACCTCCTTTTCCTAAGGAGCCAGAGGAGGTTAGGGGCCACACTCTTCGGTGTTGTATAGACAGAACACACACATGCACGAAAATAATAGGGGCTGAGTGTTCGGCTCTGTGGTAGGAAGACCTAGCATAAGTGACAGATTGGAACCTTGGCACAGTCAGCTCACACAATCAGCAGCTCTTACAGTGCCAGTCTAGACAGGCAACATTTCACTGTGGTTCTAGAATCTAAAATAAATGAATTAAGAAGGAAAGAGGTCACTCAGCATTGTGTTGGGAATGTGATCCACTGTGTGTCGGTCTCAAAGGCCTTGGGGTAGAAACTAAACCCGGCAGTTGGGAGGAGGGCCTGAGCCTATAATTAATTCACTGACTTTATTGATTGTCCAAGACATCTGGACCAACAGGCCAAGCCAGACTACAGTCAAGTTAGATGTTTGGGGGGAGAGCGGGGATGCCTGGAAGAGCCCACAGAGAGACCTCCACACATCAGACAGGACATCCTGGACCTGCTTATTGTGGTATATTCTGAGAGTTGGTCACAGCCCAGGGACAAGAAAGATTTTTTTTTTTTTTTTTTTTTTACAAAAAGACACCCACCCTGTAAAAAAGAAAAATCCTTGTGCCTAGCTTGGGGTTTATAGCCCCATAGTCTGCCTATTCATCCCTTCGCTCAGCAGGAAGGGTCCCCAAAGCACTGGCTCCTGCCGACGCTATTGCCATCCTGGCAACACGCAAGGTCGACCACGAGGACTCCAACAACGCACCTTTTCTCCTCAGTGGCACCATAATGTCCCATCACCCCAGAGAGGTGCTGGTCTCAGAGCACAGCCAGGTTGTGGCAAGACTTGGAGCGGGCTTTGAGTGCTCGGCGTCGTGCGCTGCGTGCTGTCAGGCGTGCCAGGAAGCGGCGGGCGCGCTGGCCCAAGCTGGCCCGTCGTCGAGGTGAAGGTGTCTCCGGGGCCACAGTGTCCTGGCGGCGCAGGCGCAGTTGGCGTACCACGCCCTCGAAGAGCTCTGTCACATTGTGCTGCAGAGTGGCCGAAGTCTCGATGAACTTGCAGTCGAACACCACGGCACAGGCGCGGCCCTCTGACGGGGCAGAGCCAGAGGCAGAAGGCAGAGATAAAGGTGGGAAGAGGTGTGTTCAGACTCTCAGGAGGCAACTTTCTCAGTACCTACTTAGTTCAGGTGTCAGGGAACCCAGGGGCAAATCATAGGCTCAGTGTAGGGACTGATATTCAGAAGAATAAGGCTGGGAAGATTTGACCTTGTAAGTAGAGCCATTTTAAGACAAGTACGGGTCCCACTAGAAATATGAAACTTATTAAAATATTCATCGCCCACTGTAAATATAATTTATACCTAACTTTAAAAGTTTGGTTTGTAGTTCCTGGCCAGCACACTAAGTGTTTCATATAAAGCTTGAATTTATCATCTCCCCAATTTATACTGGAGCCACTAATGGCCATTTCAGCCTCTGAGAGAAGCTGGTAGACACTGGGGGTGGGTAGAGTGCCTCTGATTATCAGCCATGGGGCTGATATGGGGGAATTTTAAGCAAAGGTCACAAGGTAAGCTGTGGTCCTGGAAATCTGTTAGCTGTCAAGGAGGAATGATTAAATAGGGTTAGAATGATTGAACAAGGACCAGGCTGGACAACGAGGAGATGCCAGGACAGGACAGAGGCTTGGGGTGTGGAGCGAAGAGCAGGGCTCTGTGGGACTTGGATGCTGATTTGGGAGGTGAGAGAGGGCAGGACAAGTAAGTTGTTCGTTGTTGGACAGTCTAGGCTGGAGGGCACAGGCCTGTGAGGCGAGCACTGGAGGAGGGGCAGTCAGGCTGAAGGAGACAGGATATGGTAAAGGACTCACCTTCTATCGAGACTTCCCGGCAGCGGGCCAGGTCGGCCTTGTTGCCCACCAGGATGATGGGCACGTGGTTGGCCTGATGAGTGCGCCTCAGCTGGATTCGGAGCTCCGAGGCGCTCTCAAAGCTGCTGCGATCCGCTATGGAGTACACGATGACGTAGGCACTGCCCGCCTGCAGACATGACTCCTGGCACCAGCTTTCATCCTGCGGGGGAGGGATCCCAGGCCCATCCTCAGAGGGTGCCTAGCCCTGGCTGGGAAAGAGGCTCTGTTGGTCTAAAGGGCACAGTAGGAGAGAGGCTCTACCTGGGATGGTTTTGGGGGGACAAATTCTGTCATAATGCCCCCTGGGAAAACCATTGATTCTCCGAGTCTCAGTTTCTTTCTTCAAAAAGCTGATGGACGCTCCCTGCTCCCTCGTTTCCTTCCTACTGACTGGGGGTGGGGTGGGGTGGGGGGGAGGGTGGGGTGGGGGGAGGGTGGGGCTCTGTCCTGCAAATAAAGGTCTAGCTTTGCCTGTTCAGCCTCCTCGTCTTTCTTTTCCTCCTTCCTCCACTCCATCTTTCGCCTTTTCTTCTTTTTTTGACAAGGGCTCACCCTGCATCGCAGAGGGGTTTTAATCTTGAAGCAATTCTCCTGCCTCAGCCCTGGGTCATCGAGAAGACTCAGTGGGTAAAAGTGTGGGCAGTGGAAGCCTGGATGTGATTCCTGGGTCCCACAGTGGGAGGAGAGAACCAACTCCTACAGTCGTCCTCTGACCTCATACCTGCACGTACACAACAAGTGTGTATCCACACTCATACACACTCACACAAACTGGTTATAGAATCAAGTGTGTGTGCGTGTGTGTGTGTGTGTGTGTGTGTGTGTGTGTGTGACAGAGAGAGACAAACAGATGTAGAGACAGACACATACACGCACAGAGACAGAGAGAGACAGAGACAGTGAGAGAACAGAAGACTGAATTCAGGGAGACTTTTCTCAGTACAGTTTTGGAGAGCTGAAAGGTCACCCATTGGGGGTGAGGACATAAGGGGATGGGAATGGAAAGGGACACTTAAGAAGCAGAGCTCTTTCTCGTCCCTTTACCAAGGAAAGGAAAGAAGCAGACTAGAAGAGCCAGCGTGAGCTCTGGGAGGGTTGATTTCAGGCCTTTAATGAGGTCTGGTTCCTGTCCTCAAGGCTCATGTTCTGGAAGGCGGTTATGGGATGGGAAGGTATAGGGTAGAGTGGGGAGGGCTATGCAGAGGGCCTACAAAAGTGACAGAGGATGGAGAGGTGGTGTGGGGTGTCAGGGGGAGTCTGAAGGGTATGGGGGAGCTCCCCAGTGAGCTGGTGGACAGGGTTTGAAAGGAGGGATGGGCCCAGCAGGGAAGATGGCTGTCCAGGAGAAGGGAAGAGTCCGTCTTAATGGCTGAGTCGGGAAAGGCTGAGTGTGTAGAAAGGGAGGAAGGTGCTAGAAAGAGGGACAGGTGAGCAGAGAAGTGTCAAGTCCTGGGAGGGGGGCACATGCTCAGAAGCTGCCCTGGTGGTTTCTCAGGCCAAATAACCTTCGAGTAGAATCAGACAGAAGTAGAATCTCAGGAACTAGAGGAAGGCTCACTGGGTAAAGTGCTTGCTGCATACCCATGAGGATCTGAGTTTGATTGAATTTGATTCACAGAACCCACATTACAAAAAAAAAATCTCAAAACCCTCCCCGACAAAACCCAAAAACCTATGTGCAGTGGGGAGGTCAGGGGACAACTTTCAGGAGTTGATTTTCTCCTTCTGTGGGGTGTGGGGTAAGTCTCTGGCTGTCAGGCTTGACCGCAGACACCTTTGCTCAGCTTAGCCATCTTGCAGGCCCCATGCCTTAGCTTTTGATTGGTCTGCCTAACTCATTGACTACTCCTAGGGGTCTACTGCATTCAGAAAGCAGTTCGTTCTCAGAGTGGTCCTTGAGCTTGGTGAGGCTTGAACCGTGTCTGCCTCCTTCACCAGGGTTCTTCAGGCCTCTTGGCCCACTAGAGACCCCAAGCGAGTAGATGGTAATGGGGAACGTAACACAGCCATTGTGTCTGGCATGCATTCCAGAGTGGTGGCACCTAGGCTTTGACGTAGCCTTTTGCAAATAGTGACTGATATCCGAGGTTTATGGAGGTGCTTTTCCTGAAGGATTCCAGAGCCTTTGCATAACTTAGTCCCGAGACATACCTGGCGAACCAGGAAGTCTTGTATGGCTGAGGACTGCTTTGGTAATGATTCCTTCAGACAACTCCTATGTCAGAGGTTTGGGTATGTAGAAATTGTCTGGCTAAACGTGCCCTTTGTGTAACAATCAAGAGGCTTTGGGAAGATGACTTGGAGTTTAGTCCATCGGAGACTGTTTTACCCTGCTGCTGAGAAAGCCATAACACATCCTGCAGTGTCTCTCTTTCTCTCATCGACCTGCATAACTAAGACCACCAACAAGAGACTTAAGCTGAAGGTCCATTAAGTGGTGCTCTCAGGGCAGCTGGGGACATGATCTCCCCAATAAGCTGTGGAGTTTGTAGATCTGAGCATGATTTACCTACTCTCGGAGAGCTTTGGACACAGCCCCTCTGAGCATCGGCTTCTCCACTGACAGAAGGGAAGAAGAGTGACTGTATAGCTTTAACTGCACATCATAATGTGTGTCCATTGATTTCCATCATGGGCCAAGAGGGTGCTCAGAAACCCCGGTTGCTATTTTGCGATCATCATTGGGATCACTCTCACCTGGACCTTCTCTGCTTGTTAAAAGGAATTAGCCAAGCTAGACACGGTGACACATGCCTGTGGTTGCAGCACTGGGGAAGCTGAGGCAGGAGGATGAGACGGCTCAGTAGATAAAGGTGCCTGCTGCCAAGCCTGATGATCCAAGTTCGGTTCCCAGACTCACATGGTAGAAGGAGAGAACTGATTCCAGCAGATTGTCTTCTGACTTCTAGATGAGCTGTACCTGCCCCCCATACAATAAAAATCTAAAACAACGGTGGCACATCATGAGGCCCCATCTAAAAGAATAAAACAGATCTGTCCACATAGCCTCCTTGTTCTCTTCTTAGGTTCTACCAGCAGCACTGTCAGTTACTGAACGCTGCCTATTATTTATTTATTTTTGAAACAGGGTCTCTCTACACAGCCCCAGTTGTCCTGGAACTCACTTTGTAGTCCAGTTGGCCCCTCAAACTCACAGAGATTCACTTGCCTCTGCCTGCCAAGGGCTGGGATTAAAGGCTTATGCCATCAGGCCTGGCCTAACACTGTATTCTAACCTTCATTTATGGGGCTTAAGTTCAGGGAAAAGATGGCATAACTAGTCTCTCCTCCGTGTTTCCTGTGCCCACTAGGTGACCCTGTGTCCCTAGATGTGAACATAATATTTGGCACATGGCAGGCAGGTGCAAGACGATGGGTTTTGTTGGTTGAATCCCTTTACAGAGATAATATCTGCACTGATAATCTCTCCCCGACACTTTGAGACAGAATCTCATGTAGCCCAGGCTAGCCTTGAACTCACCATGTAGTTGAGGATGGCTTTAAACTTCTGCATCCTTTCACCTTTAGCTACTGGGGTCACAAGCATGTACTATCATAGCTAGTTTGTGCAGTACTGGGCTCTGACTCAGAGCCTTGCAATTCAGAGCATGCCAGCATGCACTCTGCTAACGGAGCTATCTCCCCAGCTCATCCTCAATTAATATATCAAAGTCCCACAATAAGTATATATACCTGTATAATGAAAGGAAAGAGGCCCATTGCATGCCTGTTCTGGAAGGGGGCAGGGGAGGGTGACCCCTGGTTTTCCCTTTTTCACTACCTACGTAGCCGTCCGGGGTCACCCCAGACAGTTCCCTTGTCCTACTTAGCTACTGCTCTCTTCATATTCTAAGCTCAGTGACTCCTTTACAGCTTCACTGGGGCTTTAACAATCAGCAGATGTTGTGGCTAGGGGTACAACTTGCTCTGTGGTGAGACACATTCAGAGCTGGCCCTTGGCCCTGGGTTTGATCCCCAGAAATTTTTTATAAACAAACAGCAGTAGCGTATAAAAGTATCTGATAAGGCAGAAATGCTTGACCCATTTATCAGATGAGAAGATTAAAAATCAGGGTAAGGATATTAACTGCGCAAAGCTACACAGCTAGGGAGGAAAAGGAAGGGGCATGTGTCACCCTTAGGCATTTGGGGGCCAAATCCAGTGTTTTATGCTTTGTTTTGTTTTTCCAAATGTGGGAGGCCCATAAAGATGAGGAGCGTGCAAAGGAGAAGTGCATTCTGGGAGTTCTGCCGGGAGGGGAATCGATGTAGTGAGGGCAGAGGTCAGGGCTTCGAGGTTCTTCTGCCCTTGGGAAAGCTACAGGTTTGAGGGAGGGGCCCTGAGGCAGGCCCCTGCCCTAGGTCCTGCTCTGTATGCCCCAGAAGGAGACAGGTATCTAATATTAATTTTAGCGCCTCTCCCCTAACATGCTTACAGTGTCCTACCAGTTTCTCAGCCTCCCAGGTGTCCATGACCACCAGAGTGGTGTCCTCTCCGTCCACCGACAGCGTTCTCTGGTACACACCTGCAATCAGGGAGAGAGTCCAATCCGAGTGTAGAGGAGGCCACTGGAGACAGCCTTCCCTCACCGCCCTTTCTTGTCAGTCACTCCTTGACATTTTCCTGGGTTAGGGAATCCTGTCGTTCCTGGTGGTCACAGCTCTACTAGGTGCCCATGTGTCACCAGTTGTCAGCATAGTACTTAGCACATAGCAGGCAGTTGCTAGACGCTGGGTCTTAGCTGAGTGACTGGGCTGGAGGGGATAGCCTGAGAACCCTCCTCAACCTGCTCTGACTCTCTCTTAGTGTGCCTTTAGGCAAATCGTGTTATCTTGGGCCCCAGTCTCCCCACCTGTGACACATGTACAGGACACCCAGGAGAGTCAACACTGGAGAACAGGCCTGGCCAGACAGTCTCCATCTCTTCTCTGTGTTTAGCCACTCCTTCATGACATACCCCGTATCCTCAAAGCTAGTTCTGCAGAGGCTTATCTTCATGTCACTTGTCCTAGTGCTGTGTATCTGACTGTCCTGGGGCCCATGGTCCTGCAGCACCTGGCCCTGTGTGCTAAATGCATTGGGAGGAGGGGGTGGGTAAAGCTACCCAGAGCTCAGAACTGGAGGTCTGGAAGCCTCCATTTGGGAAGAATGTTAATTTTGTTGTAGGTCTCTGTGGCTGATGGGTGGGAGGGGATGGGGGTTGAGAGTCAGGGGAGACTTGGGGCTGGGAGTTTCTAAGCTGGGTGGAAGTCCATCATTTCTTGGCACCCATAGTTTCTGGTTTTCTCACCTTATGACATGGAGGTAAATCATGTACCTTTCATCCAATATCCCTCCTCTAGGCCCTGCCCAGACTGTGCCCTGCACAGTCCTAGGTGAGCAGCATTTATTTCGTGGCATGAATGAATGATGCCCTTGTGATGTGAACAGCGAGTGACCTGCACATCTGCTCTCTGCAATCCTGTGCTCCTGGAGACAGGCTTTTCAATCCTATGGCCACAGCCTGGCTTGTCCCGCGGGGTGCCTACCTCCCAGCTGCTCGTGAGGGTCTCGGTCTTGTTTCTCTGCGAAGAGGCTGGCCAGGCTAGTCTTCCCAACACCAGGGTCTCCAAGAAGCACCACCCGGTAGAGTGTCTCCCAAGAGCCTTCAGAGTCGCTGGATTCAGAGGACCACCCATCCTGGGCAGGGGATGGTTTCCGGACGGGAGGGTTGAGGGAGACTGACTGACCCAGTCGGGGATGCTGGGATGGAGCAGAGGGTGCTGTGCACAGGCGGCCAGGCTGGTGGCCCCTGGACGACAGGGGTAGTGGGGTGCTGGCTCTTCGTCGCAGAGTGGTCTTTGCTTCCTGCTGGGTGTTAAGAGTCATCCTCTGTGAGGAAATCTTTAGCTTCCCTGGCTTCTTCTTTTCTTCCAAAAGAAGTGGGCTGGGCAGTAAGTCTGTAGCCGTAGTCCGGAGTCCCTGCTTGGGGCCTGATAAACGGTGGAAATAATTTCCTCCAGAGCCCTCTCAGGTTCAACTGGGAAGAAACTCCTTGGGTTCCGGGGCTGCTGGTTTCAGGCCTAGAAGGGTTGAAGGCATAGGCTCTGAACACTCACAGATGTGCACCCAGAAGAGATTCCCAAGTTCCGAGGTTAACCCCTTTCCCCATGACACACACAGGCAGAGAGGGCTACAGTCATCTAAAGCATCTACCGTGTATTCATCCTGCCCGCCCAGACCAGTCCCTACCCTTCAGTATTTGAGACCCTCCTCACAGAAAGCATTGGACCGGTCCCTTCCCCCTTCCCCACTGGTCTTCACATGTTTAGGCACGAGAGGGGGAGGTGGCGGGGGGTGGGGGTGGGGGTGGGGGAGGGCACTGAGAAGGGCTGAGGTCTCTGGGAAGTTTCATTCCCGCTGCCTGAAATCCCCGGCCGAATGTGAGGAGGAACTGTCGGGTGCAATGGTTCCCTATAAGAGCGAGGGGCTCTGGGGTTCTCCTGGCTGTAACCCGAGTGCTCTGGTGCCATGGGAACGGCGTGCCCGGCCCGCCCCTGCGTGAAAAATTCAGGAGCCGCTGGCGCCATGGTCTCCAGCTGTTGTTGTGTGGGGTGGGGGGAGCCGCGAGGTACCGGGCAACAAGGTTTGGTGACAGAACAGGGTGTAGGAGGGGAACCCGGAGGGGATCCCACCCGGTTCGGGAATCAATTGCCCTTTCGGATTGGAACTTTCTCCACTCGCGGTCCTGGATGTGAGTCCCGAGTTCTGGAGCGAGAGTGCAGGGGTGGTGGTGGTGGTGGTGGTGGTGGTGGTGGTAGGGTTCCTTGTGCCAAGCTCTCCCACCCTTGTCCCTCATTCCCACCTATCCCCTCCCGGGACGCGGGTTCGAGGCTCCCGGTCCTCGGACCACATTGCATGCAAGGATCTGGAGAACTCTGCCAGGACAGGCAAGTTTACCTTGACTCGCGGAGGCTCTGAGTCCCTGCCGCCCCAGCTGCTGGGTACTCCGCTGTCCCCCGGCCTCCGCATGCAGCCCCTCCGGCCGGTCCCGCCTGTTCCAGCGCTACCCCGCCCCGTGCGGCCCCGCCCTGTCAAGGCAGCCCGGGTCCCCGCCCTGTGGACCTCCGCCTTCAGTCCTCCCCGTGAGGTGGGGGTGGCCGTGTAGGAATGGGGTGCTGGAGAGGGAGTTTATTCTTGGGTCTGGATGTCCTTTTGTGTTAGTTCCCCCCACTTACGGGGCACATCAACTTCAGCCCTGGATGGAAGCTTCTGAGGGAACTTAGTGTTCAGACTCACAGGTTCCACCTTCCAAGGGAGGCGATTCCGCAAGACTGGCCTCTGAGCTAAGGAATCTGCGCCTTAAACAAACGCCCAAGTGATGCAGATAGCCCGCAGAACTCACTTCGAGAAAGCTCTGGGTGGAGGGTGAATTTTGGAAAAGGGCTTGGAGGAAGCGAGAGCCTTATAGTCTGCATAGTGAAGCCTTCGGGATGTCTGATTCTGATACCATGAAGTCGCTTGTCATCCAGTTGCTTACGATTAGCAGGGATTAAGGCATCTGTCCTTTAGTTTACTGTCCCCTTAAAAAAAATAATACATAGAGAACATTTATTTGTTGGAGGAGCGGGAAGAGTGGGCCTTGGCACCCGGCAGAGGATTAACTTGCACAGGTTGCTTCTCTCCCTCTACCAAGTAGGTTTGGGACATTGAGCTCAGGTTGTCAGGCTTGGCAGCAAGTACCTTTATCTGCTGAGCCAATCCACTGGTTCTATCTAACTACCAGTTATCCATCATTTAAACTTTTGTAGGCATGTGGGGGAAAGATACTGATCTTGGTAAAGAAGAAATAAGCTGGCTGCAAGGCCAGCATCCAAGCTCTTTGAGCAGGGAGCCCCGTTAGTTCTTGAGAGGTTAAAGTGTAGGTAGGGTGGTGGTAGAGAGGCGGAGGCCAGGCAGTACCTGTGGGTGGGACTTCCCGTCATGCCTGAGGGGCTCCAGATTCGGAACAGATCCAAGCAGCAGGGCAGGCTGCCTCAGCCCCGGCTGGGCTTGGAACAATAGCAAACCCCCTCTGGTCTGACCGCCTTCCGCAGCCTGGAGATCAGGCTGTGCTTAGCAGACTGCAGAACAGTGGCTTCCATGTTGTGCCTTGCCTTGGGTGACCGACACCATTTTACAAAGCAGTGGTTGGCTTCATTTCGACTGAACATGCAGAGTGGCAGGTAGACGCTACCGCCCGTCCAGCACCACCCATGAGGCGGAGACCAATAGACAACTTAGTCCTATAAGAGAAAAATCATCCTCTATTAGCTTATCAAATCAGACTGGGACCATATAAGCTCACTGGTATACAAAAACCGCAACAGAAAAACAGACAGGGGGATTTACAGAGCACCAGATCAATAAAGGGCACAGCACCCTCACCTGGACCCCACAAAAAGGACAAGTGATGTAGCTATGGCAACATCCCCATAGACCTGTCATGTGACCATTGGCTGCTGTGTGTGTCGAAGGACCAATAGCTCTCAGCAGAGTCTCCACAGTTTGGCTGGGGCACTTGAATCACACTCTTCATTCATCCACTGTCCATCTTCTCATCTGGCTAGACTGGACTGCCTGCCTCTCTGGCTCACAGCTCAACCCTGTGTCTGGGCTCTGTGAGCCTCCAACATTTCTCTACTTGTACTGTTCCTATCTTGTCTAACCTCTGGCAGTGATGTCTCTGGTCCAGTAGTTCTGCCTTCTGACTCCAGGAGTATCCCTTGTACTCTGTGGCTGCTTTAACTCCTTGTTGTAGCTATTTTGTAACACACACACACACACACACACACACACACACAAACACTCAAACATATGCACATACATAGATATATACTGTATAGACAGATACATGCATTAAACTGTACCAAGAATAATATTAATAATTAAGATGAAGCCGGGCAGTGGTGGCGCACGCCTTTAATCCCAGCACTTGGGAGGCAGAGGCAGGTGGATTTCTGAGTTCAAGGCCAGCCTGGTCTACAGAGTGAGTTCCAGGGCAGCCAGGGCTATACAGAGAAACCCTATCTCAAAAAAAAAATAATTAAGATGAGAATAAAAGAATCTGAGATTGCCAAGGGCCAGTTACCAGTAATCAGGACTGCAGGCCTGCCTGGTAAATTGCCGTCAATGAAATGGACATGGCTTGTGAACTTATGGTTTTTCAGTAAATTCTGGCACTGGGGATACACAAGTGTCATCATGCTTCTAACATGTAGCTTGGCTGTCCCAGTCTCCCTGTCCTGCCTGTAGGATGAGCTGTGCTGGACGAGTAGACAAGGAAAACCACTGCCTAATGATGTGATGACCTGGTCTCTAACCACTGCCTAATGGTGTCATGACCTGGTCTCTAGCCCCAGTTCTGTGACTCAGTCACTGTGTGTGTGACCTTGGGCAACTCAACTCCCCTCTTTGGGTTTCAGTTTCTTGATTTAAAATTGCAATTTGCCAGATGTGGCGCATATCTGAATTCCAACCCTTTGAGAGTTGAGGCATGCCAACCTGGGCTGCTTAGTAAGTTCTAGGCCGGCCTGGCTGCATAGCATAGCCCTGTCTTAACTCTCAAGGGAAAAGGAACCCGGAGGTAACCTTGCTAAAACATACAAAAAAGTGAACATGCTTTTGTCTATAACATAGAAGTGTGAACTTGACAGTGAAGACCTCATGGTCTGTGGTCATTTCAGCATCTTGTAAGTAGGTCTCGCCGCTGTGACCTGCCCTTTCAGGCCCTCTGCTCCCTCTGTTGGGGATACCCATCCCTACTCATCTTTCATGATGTAATCTAACCGCTTATGCTCTAGACACCAAGCTAAGGAAGCTCTGTGCATGTGTCATCCTGGTGGCTCGATTTGTCTGTAGTGGTGTTTTAGACATGCCTGAAAGAGTTCCATGGCTCTCTGATTGAGACATACGGGGTAGGCCTGCTGAGTTTGCATTTCTCTTAGGAGTAAGGGTTTGCTGCTCCAGGGACCACACTTTGAGAACTTTGTTTCATTCAGTGCTCTGAAGGTAGTTATTACTTTCTATAAGGAATGCGTTCTTCCATTTTTAGAGTGGGTCTAGGGGATGGGAAGACGGCTCAGTGGTTAAGAGCACTTGCTGCTCTTGCAGCAGGCCCAGGTCTGGTTCCCAGAACCCACATGGTGGTCCACAGCCATCCCTAGTTCCAGTTCCAGATCCATTTGCCTTTCTGACTTCTGCAAATACCATGCACACACCCGGTGCATACACACGTGCAGACAAAACATAAAATAAAATGAGTAAATTCAATGAAAATTTAAAAATAATTTAAAAAAGAGAAAAGGACACGACTTTTCATCATTTTGTAAATGGTAGCCTGGGTCTCGTCACAGTTAGGTGACCTGTTTAAGGTCTTGCAGTGACCAGGGGGTGGGTTGGTCACTTTTGTCATTGTTGAGACAAAATACTTGACAAAAGCAACTTAATGGAGGAAGGTTTTTCTTGGCTCACAGTTTGAGGGTGTGTAGTCCTATCAGGGTAGGCACTGGAGTGTGAGGCAGCTAGGGAGGGAGGAAGGGAGGGAGGAAAGGAGGGAAGGAGGGAAGGAGGGAAGGAGGAGAGAAAAGGGAAGGAGGGAGGGAGGGAGGAGGGAGGACGGATGGAGGAGGGATAGTGGTGCTCAGCTCGCTTTCTCTTTTTTTAATCCAGTCCAGGATGACCCTGGCCCTGGAGTGCTTGCCTACTTTTAGGGTGTGTCTTCCCTTCTCCATTAACCCAGCCTAGACACTTGTTCACAGACATGCCTAAATGGTTCGTTTTGTTTGTTTGTTTGTTTGTTTGTTTGTTTTTTCGAGGCAGGGTTTCTCTGTGTAGCCCTGGCTGTCCTGGAACTCACTTTGTAGACCAGGCTGGCCTCAAACTCAGAAATCCGCCTGCCTCTGCCTCTGGGGTGCTGGGATTAAAGGCATGCGCCACCATGCCCGGCTGACATGCCTAAATGTTAACCTCCTAGCTGCTTACTAGATGCTGTCAAATTGACAGTCAGTATTGACCATCTCATGGGAAGATGCTGGAGAGAAGCAGGCCTTTCTCAAATATTTCCTTATGCGCTCAGGCTGGGAGAAGTCATTCATATTCTCTCCATCTCCAGGTCTCTCTGTCTCTCTGTCTCTGTCCTTCTGTCATGGGATCCTGGGCCTTGCACAGCCTCTGGGGATTGGCTGACTTGTCCATGCAGAGGTAGCCATGGGAGAGTTAAACAGCCTTGGGACCACGTGGCCTCGCCCTCCCACCTGGGCTTTCTGTCCAAGGCTCTGCAGCCCATAAAAGCTGGGTATGAAGCAAGACTGTATGCTTCTCTCCTCCCCTGACTTCTTCCAGCATTCTTCCCAGGAGCTTGGTGGCCATGGCAAAGTGGATTCTGCTCATTGTGGCTCTCCTGGTCCTGGGTCATGTGCCACCAGGTAACCACTCCTGTGTGTGTGTGTGTGTGTGTGTGTGTGTGTGTGTGTGTGTATGTGTGACTATGATTTCCTTAAGGTTATTAACCTCTGAGAGCTTCCATTTCTCCACTTGTACAATAGGGATCACAGCAAAACCAAGTGCAATCATGCTATGTTGTTGAGAGAAGTGTCGAGAGTGTGCCTGATGGGTGGATTTACTTGGACAATAAATTATTCTCTTAACTAGTGGTCTAACCCGTGACATATGGGCTCCCTTAGAATGAGATTTGTAACCACCACTATCATGCATGCCCTCGTTCATAACTTGTGGTCTCACAAATGATCAGTGAGCTTACCCTATTACCAGCATGACATAATCTGTAGTTCAGCTTGTGACCAGTGGTCTATTCTGTGACCTACAGGCTGCTCTGTGATTTGTGGTCTTCTTCCACACAGGAAACTCTGAATTCAAACGGTGCTGGAATGGCCAGGGGGCCTGCCGGACTTTCTGCACAAGGCAAGAGACCTTCATGCACCTGTGTCCGGATGCTTCTCTGTGCTGCCTGTCCTATTCTTTCAAGCCTTCCCGCCCCTCAAGCGTTGGAAATGTGTAGCTTGCTCTAGAGTTGATGCCATCACTCCCCAATAAAATTCATGCTATCAGCTCTCCCTGTGTTCTGCTTGGATGATTGAGCTCATTTCCTGACGGGGAAGTGGGTGAAGTCAAAGATGTGGGAGTGATGGGTGAAGGAACAGATGCTGGAGAGAGTGGGATTAATGACCATCATAAATGTTCCGGGCTTGACTAACTCCGGAAAGATGATCCATCCTCCCGAAATCCTCCTCGGATCCTCAGCCACAAAGCGGGGATAATGATATTGCCTGGTTAGAACTTTGCATAAAGAATGTCGGAAGCAAGGTAGAGCTCATGATAAATTAATAAAGGCTAAGGATAACACGGTCAACAACACACATCTGCCATCCAGGACAGGATGGTTAGTTAAGCTTGAAAGGCAAGGCAACCTGGTTGGAAGGGAAGGCGGTCTCTTTCTTCATCTCCTACTTGGTAGTCACGAGTCTGCCTAGGTAAGTTGGTTCTAAGAACTTGCTTAGAGGAAAGTCTGCCTCTTGTGTGATGAGGTCCAATGATGCAGGAAGGTAGGGGAAACGACCCCAGCAGAATCAGACAGGTACACAGAGAGGCACAGGGCTCAAGCCTGTCTGCCTTTTGGGGTTGTGTTAGGATGGAAAAACAGGAAGCTCACCTTGCAGGGAACTCTCCTCACTATAAAGGAAATCTGGGGGTGTGGGGATGTGGCTTTGTGGTGGAGAGCTTGTCTGGTGTACATGCAGATCTATGTACAATCCCCAGGAAACACATACCACACACACACACACACACACACACACACACACACACACACACACACGCGCGCGCGCGTGTCATTTCTATGACCTCCTTTTCTTGGGCAACTAACTATATGACCACCAAGATTTCAGGCCCCACGTCCTGTCTAGAGAAGGCATGGGGGGATGGAGAGCCGGGAGTGGGTCGGTAATCCGAACCAGTAGTAGTCACAGCTCTAAACAGTAACAGCACCAGGATGTGTCAGTAACAATACGATTGACAATGTAACTCTTTCTCTGGAACCTTCTTAGCTGACTTCTGCTTGCTTTTGCTGCACCGTCGCACTTCCAGTTTAAGGCTCTTGGGAAAGAAGGATTCTTCCTTTCAGCCCTGGAGAAGACCTGAGCTTGTGAGAAAGGGGAGTAGGGAGCTCCCCTGCCTGCCATCTTCTCTCTGGGGTTTAGTCCACAGAGGGTAAGCAATGCCTGGAAGGAATGTCTAGGGCAGAGGCTCTGCTTCATTACTTTCCCCCCTGAGATTTCAGAGATAGGAGCTGTTCTGGGTAGCGGTGGTCCAATGAAGGGTGGTGAGTTCCACTAGTGGATTCGTCGTAGTCAGATAATAAGTGAAGTTTGTGTCAGAGGAGAAAGCTGGTGTGACAGAGAGGCAGTCCTGGAGGCCACCTGTCCTGCTGAGTGTGACACCTTTAGTTTCTGGCTCTTTGGTACCTGCAGATGGGCCAAGACAGCTGGAGAGGAAGACAGACACCCCTCCCCCCAGGGGGGGGGGGCTCAGGAGCAACACTCCAATGCTGAATAATTTCTGTCACAAAGTGAACTGGGTGGAGGGCTGCGCTCTGGCTTCCCGCTCCATTCCTGTGTGGTCTACGTGGGGGAATTGAGGCTTAGCAAGCCTTTTAAAAGCACACCATGGTGGGTGGAAGAGCTTTGACACAGGAGCACTAAGAACCCCAGGAGGCCAGCTGAGCCACAGGAGTGACTTCGAGGTGGCATTAGCTTGGGACAGCCATGAAGAGGGAGAGGGAGACCAAGCCATCCACACCTTGGTGGATTCCAGCTGTCCTATCATCTGTCATACATAGATGAAGCAGTGGGAGGTGAGGAGGACCCTGGAAGACTGAGCCCTCATTCAGGCTCAACTCCCTGATTTAGGAGACCCCAAGGGGACACGGTGGTGATTTGAAATGTCAGCTTGCCATGATGTCGACTCAACTCGGAAGAGACTCTCGATGACAAATCCTCTAAACCAGGCTGGCCTGTGGGCATGTCTGTGCAGGATTATCTTGACTGTGGGACCCAGAGCCAGTCCCTTCCTGAACCTGACTGTCAGGTTTCTTTGCTGTTGAGTGGAAATCACCACAGCCTATAATGGGGTGGCTGGTGGAGGGTGCAGGGTCACAGAAGGTGGCTCAGCACTTTTGAAAGGGCCCAGTGATACAAATCACTGTGATGTGTCATGTGAGCAAAAGGCGTGCCCTGGCCACCTTCTCAAAACAGTTGGATCACTGGAAATCCTCAGGATTAGTACAATGCCTTACCATGCTTTCCTCAGAGGCTGACTGTGTTGAATAGTTTCATGTCAGCTTGACACAAGCTAGAGTCGTCTGAGAGGAGGGAGCCTCAATTGAGAAAATGCCTCTATACATTCAGAATGAAGGCAAACCTGCAGTCATTTTCCGAACAAGTGCTTGATGGGGAGGGCCCAGCCTGTTGTGGGTGGTGCCATGCTGCCATGCCTGGACTGGTGGTCCTGGATTCTATAAGAAAACAGGATGAACAAAGCCACGAAGAGCAAGGCAGTAAGCGGCACTTCTCCACGGCCTCTGCATCAGCTCCTGCCTCCAGGTTCTGCCCTGACTTCCTTCAGTGATGGACTACAATATGGATGTTTAAGCCAAGGAAGCCCTTTCCTCTACAACTGGCTTGTGTATCATTTCAGCAATAAAAATCCTAAGACAAAGGAGAGGGGCTGGAATGGGGGGGGGGTCCCAAAGGGGAGACCTGGAAAGGGGAAAACATTTGAAATGTAAATAAAGAAAATATCCAATAAAACCAAACCAAAACGAAACGAAAATCCCAAGACAAGTTGTTACCAGGAGTTGGGTGTTGCTGTGATAGCCCTGACCATGCTTTGAGGAGGACTGTGGAAGGACTTTGGGCTAGAATTGAGTGTTGAGATCTCAGTGGGATGTTCTGTAAGAGTTTGGAAGATAAGAATCGTGAGGGAAGTGTGGAGGAAGGAAGTCTGGCCGTGAAGTTTCAGGGGGAAGCGAATGCTACACTGGGTGTGAAGAATTTATGGCTCTGTTCTGTCTGGGCTGAAAAAAAAGCTGTGATGAACAAGAAACAAAGTCACTAAAGCAAACCTTTTACTTTGCTGGTCAGCCTGGGCTGAAGAATCAGCCGCCATTGAGCTGTGGTTAAGCATCTCTGAGGTGAAATCTTCTGGGAAGTGTTTCCTGAGGGTTAGGGCACAAGCCGTGGTCCAGAGGCTGCCACATGGTGCCTCTGCAGGCAGCTGAACTTGGTAGTATAAGAGTCACCTGGGTTTCAAAGTATTGGCTTCGAAGGCATGAAGGGGTCATGGGTTGCAGCTGAGGCTTGGCGCTATGTGACAGGGTTGGAGTCCCCCCAGGAGAGTCCAGGAGAAGCTATTGGTGAAGGTGCAGCCCCGTTGTGGCAAGAGATTCTAGCGTTTTGGAGATGTCAGTACTATAGGGTAACCAGCCACCAAAACCAACAGCCATGGTGATAGGGAGCAGTCTGGGAATCTGAACGATAAACTGTGTGTGCTTCAGACGATGGAGCCAGAAAAGTGACCAGAGGCCTTTGGAGGAGCCCAGAAGCTTGTGAGCTGATTCTAGATGTTGGATCTTGAGTTATTTACACTCTTGGAGTTTGGTTTCGCTTTGTTCAGATTGCGACTGTGCCTGGTTCTTGCTGTCATTGTGTAAGTTGCTGACTTACAGAATTAGATTTACATTGGAAACTGGTTTTATAAAGAATTTATGAATTGTGTATAAATCTCTTCTGACCTTTAATAAAAATTTGTTTTAGCCAATTTTGAAGTATTTTGACATGGTTTTTCTTTGTTTTCTGATTGTGTGTGAGCGTGTGCCATAGTGTTATGGGAGGAAAACAAGAAAATACGTTCTTTCCTTTTGAAATGAGAAAGTATTTAATTCTTTAAAAAAATCCTATTGAAACCCACAGTTGAGAGACTTTGGATTTTAAAAGATACTTTGGATTTTATTTTATTTTTTTTAAGAGACTGGGAGCTGGAGAGATGGCTCAGTGGTTAAGAGTAATGAAATCCCCAGCAACTACACAGTGGCTCACAATCATCTATAGTGTGATCTGGTGCCCTCTTCTGGCATGCAGGTGTTCATGCAGATAGAGCACTCATTCTTAAATGCATAAATAAAATTTTTTTCTTTTTTTCTTTTTTTTGTTGGTCGGGCATGGTGGCACATGCCTTTAATCCCAGCACTCGGGAGGCAGAGACAGGGGGATTTCTGAGTTCGAGGCCAACCTGGTCTACAAAGAGAGTTCCAGGACAGCCAGGGCTATACAGAGAAACCCTGTCTCAAATAAACCAAAAAAAAAAAAAAAAAAAAAAAAAAAAAAAAAAACCCTAACCCCCAAAATGTTTTTTTTAAAGAGACTAATTTAAAAAAAAGAGAGAGAGAGAGAAACAATTTTTAAGGTTTGAGCTTGTAAAGACTACAGGGACTTGTGAGTCTGAAGATAGTTTATATCGTGATGTTGATATTAATGTGTAGCCTTGAGGATGAACAAGAATAGAAAGCTTAAGACTTGATTGCAATTTGTGGGTCAAGCTGACAAAGAATCAGTGGCGTTGGTTAGTTTTGTGTCAACCTGAAAGGAGCTGAAGTCCTCTCAGAGGAGGGAACCTCAGTTAGGACAATGTGTCCACCTTCCACCTTTAGCATCCTAGTGTGCGACTCTTGTGAGCCGTTTGCAGGTGAACTTCAGGTGTGATGGCTTGGGTTTTTATGTTCACCTCTTTGTTTTCCTGAGACAAAGGTGCTTGTTTAGGTAGCCACATAGGATACGATTAAACCCAGCTGTTAACAATGAAAAACAATCTCATTATTTGCTCTTCTGAGCTTACTTAGATCAATACCGACTGACTCTCAGTTGTAGCATTGGTTTGGTCTCCTTGACCGACCCAAGACTAGAACATCAGGGCTAGCAACGACTCACTGGCTCAAGAACGTTTTTGCCTCCCACTCACCAGGCCCTGGCTTTGATAACCAGTGCCACATCAGTTGAACATGGCATGTAGGAGGTGCAGGTGGGAGGATAGATTAGCTACACGGGAAGTTCAAAGTCAGCCTAGGAAAAGAGGAAAACAGAGTTCATCGTGAGAGGCTGACATCTGTCACTCATCCGGCCAGCTGTTTTATGGAGTGCCCCTCCGTTTGAGTTGCTGCTGTTTCCTTATGACTAGATTAGACAGTATGCATATTTTTGGCCAGAGTGTCCCAGGAGTGATGCTGAATCTTTTTTATTGGATCATATCAAAGAAAGCCACAGCAGACAGATTGTGTGGTTTTCTAAACCTTTTTTCTATGTTTAATTTTATAACTATTTTAAGATATATTTGTGTTTGGTGTGTGAGTGTGCATATGTGGTCATGTGCACACGAGTGTGTGAGTGACCTGAGAGGTTGGAGATATTGGATTCTCCAGAGCTGGAATTACAAGCATTTGTGAGCTCCCAGTTGTGGGTGCTGGGAACTGAACCCGGGTCCTCTGCAAAAGCAGCCTGTGCTCCTAACGGCGGTGCCATCTCTCCAGCTCACTCAAGTGCTTTGAGAACAACCTTCACCCCTACCCCAACTGTAAAAAAAGTAGAACATGTTCACTGAGAAAAGTTTCAAAATGGAGATGTACGGGTGAGAGAATGAAGACCACACTCTGTTTATTATACAGAAGAACACAAAAATGTGTAAAATGTGGTTTAAAAGCAAAATGAAGTCAAGCAGTGGGTGCTTTATGTCCTTGTCACTGTGGAAAATTTCTAGGCGTGCTTATATATCCCCTCTCTCTCTTTTTATATTTCAGACAGGGTCTCTCTATGTAGCCATGCCTAAATGAGATCCAGCATGGCCTTGAACTCACAGAGATCTACCTGCCTCTGTATCCTGCCTGCTGGAATTAATTGTGTGTCACCATGCCCAGCAAAGTTTCTTTAGTGGAAGATATTTTAGACCTAAAATACCACCCACAGTAACTATAAAACCTTTCATTTTTTATAATTCTGGTACTATGGCGAAGACCCGCTGAGGGCGTTGCAGTGTGCACCTGTTCCCAGCACGTGGGAAGATCGTGAGTTGAGCAGCTCCCTTTGAGGAAACTTTTCCTTTAGACTTCAGTGGGGGGTGGGGGTGGGGGGTGCCCAGGTCAAGGAGTCTCACAGGCAGATACTGCCCTCTAGTGGTTTCTTTGGGACTCTACTAGGTACACTTGTGATGGTTGATTCTCTACTGGCATGTAAGTGACTGGGGCTAGGGATCTTAGTGGCTTGAAATGGGTAGGGCTGTCTAGGAGAATGAAATATTGGCTTACTCCCCAGACTTGTACATGAGAGATCCAGATGCAAGCATTTCTTGCCAACTGAATTTTCCTGGAACAAAAATACCGCATAAATTGTAGGATCATCGTGTCGTTCTGGGAGATTCCTTTAAAAATATTTATTAATTTTCATTATTTATGTGTTTAGGTGTCTGCTTGCATGATTGCTCGTGCACCACATGAGTGTAGGCATCCAAACAGGCCAGGGTAATGTCACTGGATTCCCTGAACTGGAGTTACAGGCTATTGCTAAGTTGCCAGGTGGGTGTTAGGACCCCAGTTCAGGTCCTTTGCAAGAGCAACAAATGCTCTTGATCACGGAGCCATCTCTGCAGCCACTGGGAGACTCTTTGTTACTACTGTTCACGGCTTTTAAAAAGATTTATTTTTTTTATTTGATGCCTATAAATGTTTTCTCCATAACTGTACCCGGCTCCTTCAGAAGTTAGAAGAGGGTGTCAGACCGCTGGGGCTAGAGTCACAGATAGACATGAGCCACTCTGTGAGTGCTAAGAGCTGAATTTGAGAACAGCAAGTGCTCTTAACCACTGAGTCTTCTCTCCAGCTCTCATTGCTGTTTCTGCTTCCCCCTCCTCCTCGGTCTCCTCTTCCTCCTTTCCTTTCCTGCGGCCCTGGGGCTCAGATCCAGGGCTGTGTACGTGTTGGGCAAGTGTTCACCATTAAGCCACCGCCTACCCTTCACTGCTGCTTATAGATCAGTTTAGATTGTTTATATACTCTTGACTTGATTTTTCTTTACAGATACTATGTGCCTGATGATCCAACTCACGTTATCAATCTTTGCAACAAGCACCATTAGCTGCCAAGCCACCATATCCCTGCCCCATCACACAATTTCTTAATGACCCTCTAGATTTCATTACTATATGCTATATTAGCTCCATGTGAATCACCAGTTGTATTTTTATAATTTAAAATTACTTATTATTTTATTATTACTTATTATTATTATATGTGTGTTCAAGATTCCCATGACGCGCTTGTGAAAGTCACAGGACCATGTTGTGGAGTTGTTTCTCTCCTTCGAACTCCATGTGGGTTCCAGGTATTGAACTCAAGTCACCATGATTCTGTGGCAAGCACCTCCGCCCACCGAGCCATCTGGATGACCCTCTGATCAAAGTCCTCTGGCTTTCTCTCTTGGTTAATTTGGACAACAATTTGTCAGCATTGTTTATCTTTTTTTTTAAAAATGTGTGTTCATGTTTGTGTGTGTAAATCCCATTTTGTGTGTGTGTGTGTGTGTGTGTGTGTGTGTACAGAAGTCAGAGGAGGACAGCTTTATATGTGGGTCCTCACCAGTTACCTTGGCTGAGGCAGGATCTTTGTTATTTTTCTACTTCGTACAGTGGGCTAGGGGGCCCACATGCTTCTGGGATCTCCTCCTGTCACGTCTGCCTCCGTCTCTCTGTAGAGGCTGTTACTATGCATCCAACATTCACATGGTGTACTGGCTGATTTTGTGTCAACTTGACACAAGCTGGAGTTATCACAGAGAAAGGAGCTTCAGTTGAGGAAATGCCTCCAAAAGATCCAGCTGTAAGGCATTTTCTCAATTAGTGATCAAGGTGGGAGGTCTCCTTGTGGGTGGTGCCATCTCTGGGCTGGTAGTCTTGGTTCTCTATAAGAGAGCAGGCTGAGCAAGCCAGGGGAAGCAAGCCAGTATGAACATCCCTCCATGGCCTCTGCATCAGCTCCTGCTTCCTGACCTGCTTGAGTTCCAGTCCTGACTACCTTTGGTGATGGAAGCTAAATAAACCTTTTCCTCCCCAACTTGCTTCTTGGTCATGATGTTTTGTCCAGGAATAGAAACCCTGACTAAGATACATGGGTTCTGGGGATCTGAACCCAGTTCTCGATCTGTGTAGCAAGTGAGCCATTTTCTCCCAGCCCTCCTATTTATCTTTTCAAAGAACCAACTCTGTTTGATTAATTCTTTGTCTTGTTCCCTTAGCTACTTTATGTTTTTTGTTTTTGTTTTTGTTTTTACCATTGTGGTATCTTGAATAGGAATGGCCTCCATAGACTCAAGTGTTTGAATACTTGATCCATAGGGAATGGAACAACCAGGAGGCGTGGCCTTTTGGGAGTGGGCATGGCTTCCTTGGAGGAAGTGTGTCACTAGGGGGTGGACTTTGAGGTGTCAGGAGCTCATGCTTGTTCTCTGCCTGCTGCCTGATGATCTAGATGCAGAACTTCAGATGCTGCCTTCCAGATGCCGCCTTCCAGATGCTGCCTTCCAGATGCTGCCTTCCAGATGCTGCCTTCCAGATGCTGCCTTCCAGATGCTGCCTTCCAGATGCTACCTTCCAGATGCTACCTTCCAGATGCTGCCTTCCAGATGCTACCTTCCCAGCACCACGTGTGCTTGCATGCTATCAATGCTTTCCTCCATGATGACAATAGACTGCACCTCTGAAACTGTAAGCCAGTCCTAATGAAATGCTTTCCTTTATAAGAGCTGCCATGGTCATGGTGTCTTAGCATAGAAATAAAACCCTAAGACACCCATCTACCAATTTTGAGTTTGGCCTGTTCTTGTGTTTCTGAGATCTCACAGCACATCGTTAGGTTATTTATCTGAAACTACTCTGATTTTTTTTAAATGTGGGCCCTCAAAATGATGGACATCTCTCTTAGAACCATCTTAGCCATCTTACAAAGGTTTTGCTATGCTACATTTTCATTTGATTCTAGAATCAAAACATTTTATTCCTTGATTTCTTCAATCACCACTGATCACTGAAGAGCGCATTGTTCAACCCCCACGCACAGCATGGCCTCACTTGCCTTTGCTTGTGGTGATTCCAGGAAGCCCAGGGTAAGTAAAGTCCTGTGTGAATGTGTATTGTTGCCATGGGAACCACTCAGACAAGGACCAAGGCCTCAGACCCACCAGAAGTTGGCAAAGCTTTTCCCCATACTGGCAAAGCCTTCTTCCTTTGGTCCAAGTAGGAGTGTTTACAATTGACTAGTGTGTGATAAAACCAGCAGCCATCATCCTCCCTTCAGGGATAGCATAGTCTCTTCTACTAGACAGTGGAATGTGCTTGTTAATATACGTCTGCAAGTTAAAGCAATAGAGAACACTTAGGTCTCAGCCAAGGAAGGTTTCAGGATTTAAAAATAATGATTTGGGGGTTACAATTAATAATATCAGCAATCATTTGTATGAGGGCAGTGGGATTCCTGAGAATTGATCAAGTCAAGCTCTGTAAATGATTCTACCTTAAGCCTTCTACCTAAACGATTCTAGAAACACAAATGAACATAAGCACATCTCTGTTAGCTACCCAACAGTGTGTTGGGCATAGGCCTCATGGACTTGAGAAAATCCCACTATGCACCTGTGAGAGGTAGGGCTGTCCTATGATGATGCTGGTGATGATGACTATAGCTCTGACTCCCCAGACCTGAAAATTGCTACTGTAGATGAGCAGGCGGCACTGAGGTTGGGCAAGCACATTTATTGACTGAGCTCAAGAATCCATGGGGCCAACCTCGGACAGCTTTGCCATCTGTATCATCCGGGCTTCAGGCTTCTGGGCAGTTAGAACATCCACGGCTTTGGCTTCGGCTGGTATTTGGGCTTCACGCAGCACATCTTCCCGTTTGTGCAGTAGACATAGACACTCTCCTTCCTAGAGCATCGGTGGCGGCACTTGCCGTGGAGATTCCAGCATTTCTGAGCATCACCTGATACAAAGAAGAGGGGAGCAGATCTTGGTAAGAAGAGGAGGTCCTGGGTGGGAGGAGCTGGGGCGGGGCTGGGCTGGGGAGGAGCTGGGGCGGGGCTGGGGCGGAGCTGGGGAGGAGCTGGGGAGGGCTGGGGAGAGGCTAGGGAGGAGTTGGTAAGGGGCTGGGGAGGAGCTGGGGAAGGCTGGAGAGGAGCTGGGGAGGAGCTGGGGAGGAGCTGGGGAGGGCTGGCACAGGTGTAAGCAGCTGCCTGCCTTACCTCTGACCCCTCTCACCTACTGTTGTTTTTTCTGACCCTATTTTTTCTACCTTTCTTTAACCACAAGTTTAGATTAAATGACAAATGATGGAATTTTGAAAATCTGCCTTTCAAGGACTGGTGTAGCCAGCCTGGGTTACAGGAAACCCTGCCTAACCCCCCCACCCCCACCCTCCAAGCCAATAAAGAAATAACAGTTCTGATAGTCACAACAGGATGAGGCCACACCTAACAGCTGGATGCACAGAAGGGGACAGATAGGAATGGATCCCACCACGGCTGCAGGGGTGGCAGTTCTTGCTGTCTGAGACAAAGCTAAGCCCAGACCCACTTTTCTGTGAAGAGCCAGTCCTGCTTTGGCTTACAGATACCTCGGTGTTCCTCAGATGAACGAAATCTTTAAGCTCTATTTGAACCACAGGTGTCCTTTGGACAAGTCTGACAGAGGCCCAAACATGGATCAAGGCGTGTGGAAGGGTAAGGAAAACCTTTGAAGAGGAGGCATAGAGTCCCAGCGTCTACACCATCACCGTCAGCCTGGCCCTTTCTGGGTGTTCCCTCTTAAAACACAGAAGGGGAGCAAAGTTCCCATCTTTCACCAAGGAAAGGAATGACAACGAATGCCCTCAAGGATGTGGGGAAAGAGGAACACTTGTTCACTGCGGGCAGAGTACAAACCTGCAGAAGCATTCTGAAACTCAGTCCAGAGGTTCCCCAGCTGAAATGAGAATGGCCACGCGACCCGTATGTATCCTTCCTGAATATACTTAGGGCCTTTACTGTAGTCTGTGCCATCAGAGATCCTTGTATTTCTGTGTCCATTGATGTACCATTCACAAGAGCCTAGAGATGGAATCAATCTAGATGTGCATCCACAGACAAGGTTCATGTACGCATTATATTCAGCTGTAAGAAGAATAGAATCATGCCGTGTGCAGGAAAATGGATGGAGCTGGGGATTATTATGTTTAATAAGCCCAGAAAGACAAACATGGCCTCTTTCACAGATGGAGTCCAGATTTAAGTGAATGCACACACATATGTATGATAGGAGAGAAGAAAGGAAGCTGCAACGGAGACAAAGTTCAGAGATGGGGACCGGGACCGAGAGAGGGTAATAGAATGTACAGACAGGAAAGCAGAAGCCGTAGGGACCAGCCAAAGGGCAGAGGGGAAGGCAGGGTGTAAAGGGGAAGAAAGACACAAACTAGGACATAAGTGCTTAGGAATCTCACAGTGAGGCCCTTTATAGGCTAGCTAAAAAGTAATAAAAACAATTTAAAAAGACTAATGGCAGCTATTTTATTTTAATCAGCATTTAAAACTTCAGATGGGTTCGAGAGGAGAGAAAAAAAGAGAGGATAAAGCATATACCCATGTTGTGGCGGTCTCCGGAGGGACCTCTCGGCTTTGAATACTTATCTGAATACACATGCGCGGGAAGTACCAAAGCCTGGGAAAGAATCTCCAAAGAGAGCGAGGCAGAACTGTCCTCAGGACCGGGAATAATCTGCGTGCTCATCGGTCAGAGCGGAAAGCTGTATAAGACGCGTAGTATTTAGGGGGCTCAGAGGTTAAGAGCACTTGCTGTTCTGTCAGAGGACCTATGTTCAGTTCCCTGAACCCACAGAGCAGTTCACTACCACCTGTAACTCAATTCCAGGGGATCCAACAGCCTCCTCTGGTCTCTGCAGATACCAGCTATGCATTGTGTGCATAAACATACATACATAAAGGTAATAGACACATACAATAAAAAGAAATACATCTTTAAAAAAAAATCCACCAGTCAGTGCAGTACAGAGGTATAATTCTGTCACCCAGGAGGTGGAGACAGGAAGATTAGGAGGTAAGTCTCAGCCATATAGTGAGTTAAAGGTCAACCTGGCTTATATGAGACTAAATAGATAAATAAAAATTTAAAAGTCTATTTGAAAAGATAAACGGACTTGGAGACACAAAACAGAAACTATTCAAAATGAAATACAAGAAAGAACAAGGCGTCAGTGACTGTGGAATGAAGATAGCAGATCAATGTGTCACCAGCTGAGGTGCCAAAGGACAGAGGGGAGAGAGACAGTGAGAGTATGTGGAGGCATAGCATCGGGGAAACTTCAGGTGTGACAAAATCTCGAGTAGCCAGGAATCCCCGTTTCCTAATGCAATTCCCGTTAGTTGTTTTTTTTTTTTTTTTTTGGTTTTTCGAGACAGGGTTTCTCTTTATAGCCCTGGCTGTCCTGGAACTCACTCTGTAGACCAGGGTGACCTCGAACTCAGAAATCCACCTGCCTCTGCCTCCCAAGTGCTGGGATTAAAGGCGTGTGCCACCACGCCCGGCGTCCGTTAGTTGTTTTCTGATGGCCACTCATGCACACATCACCATGGTACAGGAACGTAGGACGTGGAAGGGGGAATGTTTGGAGACTAGGAAGGAGATCAGCAATGAATGGGTGGGGACCAGAGAGGGTAGAAGGGCAGATGTGTTTGAGCATGTGAGCATGTATGCTGCATGTGAGTGTGTGCTGTTTGTGTATGCGCACACACACACACACACACACACACACACACACACACACACACATGAATTCAGGTGCCCAGAGTAACCAGAAAAGGACATTAGACGCCCTACTAACCAGAGTTTTAGGCACTTGTGAGCTTTCAGATGTGGGTGTTGGAAACTGACTATTAACAGTCAATAGACTCTGAAAGTTGAAAATGGCAGACATAGTGAGTCTGGTGCTGGTCCAGCCACATCACCCACATCACCCGTCTGGGCCAGGGGTCGGTGTGTGTGTGTGGGAATGATCAAGTGCTTTGCTTTTTATCTTTCCAGAAAGTGTTTCTGGGTCTCTTCTTCAGGTCCTTGCCCCACTGCAAGGACCAGCATGTGACAGGCCTGCCGTCATATTATTCCATCTATACAGATGAGAGTTTTGCCTGCATGTATGTATGTGAACCACAAGTATGCAGTACCCAAGGAAGCCAGCAGAGGGCATAGGATCCCCTGGAACTGGAGTGGGTATCAGGAACCTAACCCAGGTCCTTCTGAAGAGCAGCAAGCGCTCTGAACCACTGCGCCGTCTCTCCAGCCTCACCATTACCATCTTCATCAGAGCAGCCCTGACTACCTGCAAGAGACCCTCCAGGCTGGGCCTACTGATGCAGCCTCATAGAGGGAGGGGTTGGGCAGATCACTAGACTCCCACTTCCTCTTGTGCACTCTCCCCCTGGCTGTGTGTAATTCTGCTCTGGCTGCTTGTTTTCTCAGGAGCTACTGGAGTATTGAGTAGGAGGGCTAACTGAGGAGAGGACTCAGTCTATGCAGCTTAAGAATGCCATTATCCAGGCTGACAAGAGACATTGTAGTGGGCCTGTTTTGGTCACCTGTGCCCCTCCCTGTGTATAACCCCTCTCTCTGGCTCCTATAATGTAAGCCCAGTAAATTGCTAGACTTGGGTGGAATCCTTACTTTGGTCTGTTGCTCAGTTTGGAATAAGTAGACATTGTTTCTACATCTCAGGAACTGTTCACTCACTGGGTGGATACAAGTAAATTACAATGATATACACAGGTGAAGGTGTCAGAACGAACCTGTTAGTTTGTACTCTAATTAAAAAAAAATAATTAAAGGTGCATGCTTCAAAAGAAAAAACGATAATTGTTAAGGTTGGAGATGCTGTTCAGAGGGTCAGCACTTATAATATATATGAGGCCCTGGGTACAATCCCCAGTGTATTAGCAATGACCATGAGATAGCCCAAGGAACATATGAGCAATGCATTGTGGGTTGAGTGACAGCAGATGTAGGTGTAAGGGCCGGTAGAGGGAATCAGGACACTTACTGGTTTAAGACTCCTATATTCTGTGAACTGGCTGGTTAGCATCTGAAGGCAAACTGAGAAGGCACAGATGTCTCTAGCCAACCTTGGAGCTAACTCAAGATTGATGCAGGGACCAGACAAGAGTGATCTACAACTTCCTGTCACACCAGTGTGAACTCCACTGACAGCTTTGTTCCTGAACAAAGGGACTGACTAAACGCTGAGAAACCTGGTTTTCACACATCAGAACTGGGACAGACACTTTGTATCTGAAATCCTACCCCCAAGAATGAAACATCCCCGTTCTTCAGGCAAGGATTCAGGATTTCCAAAACGGAAGCCTCTTTGATTTCCATCAGGTGCCCAGGAGCAGAAGAGGTGTTTTATGCGAAACTCTCACTCTTGCTCCCTGCCTCTGCCTTTCCAACTCTCTGTTTCTTTCTCTTTTGGGGGTGAGGGGAGCGGAGAGGGCAGTCATTCTGTAGCTGATGATGACCTTGAACTCCTGCTTCCCCCAAGCTTGGGAATCCTGAGGTTTATGGCCGGCTTCCTTTCTTCTTTATTTTGTGCTTTCCCTAGAAATTCGCCTTGAATTCGTTCTTGCCTGGGCCTGATATCAGCCATTCACATGCTGCCTGGTGGCCTGGGCTTGCTTGGGAATCACTCATGCTATTCCCATCCTTCTCCTCCTCCTATAGATTCACAGACTTTCAACCTTCTTAATGCTTCAAATTCTTAATACAGTTCCTCATGGTGCAGTGACCCCCAGCCATAAAATGATTTTGTTGCTACTTCATAGCTGTAATTTTACTAGTGTTATGAATTGTAATGCAAATGTCTGATGTGTAACCCCCAAAGGGGTCTCTGTCCAGAACGGTTTGCTTCTTCATTGGGCAAACTGTTGCCAACCCCACAGAGCCTTGGGTGTGCAGTGTCCTTTGCAGCAGGGCACCATGTTTAATGTGGTGAGACATCAGGGCTGTGCCGGTAGTCTTTATAAAGATGGATGGGCGTTACACAAGGAGACTACCAGAGTAACTAGGATATTTAAGATAAAGCTTAGGAATCAAGTAGACTCCCCTCACCAATTTGAGTTCATTAAGAGTAGCCAGGTATGGTAGCACACAAGAGGGCAGCCTGGTCTACACAGAGAGTTTCCAGTCATCCAGGGCCACACCTCAGAGGAATACTGTGAGTTCTGCCCTGAGTGTGCAACAGGCAGAACCTTCGCTGCGGGAGGATACACGTTAGTGACAGGCTATTTCACGAGAACTTGCAAGGACGGAGGGATGACAATGAGAGAATTATTATAAGGTATATTTTAAAACAGGATGTCTGCCAGCCAGGGCTACATGGTGAGATCCTGTCTCAAAAATAATAAACAAAAAGCTGTCTAGGGATGTAACCTTGGTAGTAGGCATTTTCATGAAGAAATGAAAAGAAAAAGTCAGTTGCTATGTAAGTAAGTCTGGACACTTAGGGAGGAAGAGAACTGAGGAGAAGGAACCTGGAGGGGGATAACCTGACTGAACTGTGTGCTCACACCAGCCTGTACTTGGTAACATTTTTTACTTGGTAACTTTGCTAAGCAGCAGATTTGGTTTTTATATCCCCAATCCTACCTGGCTGCCTCTGCCTCTGTCTCTCTGTCTCTCTGTCTCTCTGTCTCATATGAACGAACAGGCTAGAGGAGAACATGGGGTGTTCTTTATCACTCCCTCCCTATCTTCCTGCATTGAGACTCTCTCACTGAGTTGGAAATTTGGCTGGCCTAGCTGGCTAACGAGTTCCTGGATCAGTCTGTCTCCACCTCCCTACACTGGAGTTAAGTGCAGCCATGTCTGGCTTTGCATATAATTGGCCAAGGATCCAAACTCAGCTCCTCTTGCTTGCACAGGAAGTGTTCCTACCCACGGAAGCATCCCTCAGCCCTTAACCATTTTACAATTACACGTATCCATTCATTTATTGCTTGCACACACCAAGGACAACTGGAAGGAGCCAGTCTGCTCCTCTTGTGAGGGTCTTGGTGCTCAAGATCTGGCTGTCGTGTTTGGTGGCAAGTGTCTTTACTCACTGAGTCATATTTAAACATTTTTAAGGATGGACCCCATGGGTCCCTTTTCATCATGAAACCCTTGGACTGTCAAAAAGTAGAACTGAGTAGAATTTTCGGACTTTGGGACACTTGCGAGCAACTTTAGGATGGCCATTGTCATTTACCTTAAATGAGATAAGGGTTGTTTCAGGTCATGGCAAGACCATAATTTCAGGAATCAAATTTTACCAAGAAAAGTCAAGGACTGGGTGACGCCTGGTGGGTTTGGACAGAGCCACCTCACCATAGGCTCTAGGAGATGGAGGCTGAGGATGACCAATGCATTGACCCCACTCAACCCCTCTTACTACGATGTGCTACAGGAAGTGGAAGAGAGGGAACTGAGGAGTTTAAATTCACGTCTATCATCATCATCATCATCATCATCATAATCATCATCGACAGGCAGCTGCCCTAGAAACCCCACTAACCCTGCCAGCCTGATGTGATCAGCACCCTAGGGACACAGGCCTTCTGTGGGGGGGCATGGAGAGTGTGTGGGAGATAGGAGGAGGAGGAGGAGGAGGAGGAGGAGGAGGAGGAAGAGGAGGAAGAGGAGGAAGAGGAGGAGGAGGTGTCGGTCAGACAGTGGTGGGCCAGTTGCCAACTTGGGCTCTTGGCTTTTCTTTCTCCTTTAGGTGAAGGGTGTTTCAGGGCAGCAGGAGGGGATGGAGACTAGCTTGTTTAGGAAATTAGCATATCCTGACTCTGGAAAGTTCAATGGTCTCGGGGTGGACAGAAGCTCTGCCAGGTGCATGGGAGGGGGCAGGTAGCTGGTATGAAGCTGATGGGAAGGGTAGGCTGACCTCTGCTGCCTAGGCTCTCCCACAGCACTCACCTGGCATCCATGCCCACCAGTGGGCCCCCCTACAGGTGGCATTCTCTCTCTCTCTCTCTCTCTCTCTCTCTCTCTCTCTCTCTCTCTCTCTCTCCCTTCTTCCCCCACCTCTTGGATGGGGATGATTACTGATGCTGGGACACTCTTCCCTGTCCACCTCTTCTCTTCGCCCCTGGAACCCCGCCCCATGGCTGATTTCATGTCACTTTTTAGGACTCTGCTGACCTCAGGCTAGCTGGGCCCTGCTCATGGGTATCCAGTTCCCTGGCTTCCCTCCGTCACAGCTTTGGCTATAATGTTTTTAAACCGTGTCCGAGGGACATGCCATTTGCTTCATAGTCCTAGCTCCAGCCTAGAGCATGGGACAGAGAAAGGAGCTGTAAAAATGAGCTTCTCTCTCTCATTAAGGTGGCTGTGGCTTTTCCTAAGCCTAGATCAATTTGGGGGGACTATTTTACAAGAGATCTGCTGTTGCCTTCTCCTCCCTGGCTGCTCCTCCCCACACTGGCTCTTTGCACTGCTTGGTAGAGACAAAGACGTAGTGGATGATGACAGAGACACTCCCAATGTTAATGCTGGTACCTAAGATACAGCACCCGGCAAGACGTCTCGTCTATGCCACTGGGAATGGTTGCTCCATGTCCCTGGGGATTCACAGACAAGGCCAGGGTCTCCCTACCTGGCTCCTTCCCTGAGGAGATCCACATTACCTGGAGTGAGCTGGGACAAGAGTAGTAGCGCAGCCAAAGTGAGCAGCAGGAGCTTCATGGTGGGAGAAGGCCCAAGGCGAAGTTTTGAAGCTTCAAAGCCAAAGCAAAGTTCGTGGCGTACTGGGGAGGCCGAGACTTCCTGGCAGGAATCTCTCAGATCTCCAGGAGCAGCCAACGGGAACAGCCCCGTACCCCGGGTCTAAAATGTGGAGCCACACCCACCGAGTCCACAGCATTCCTTTGTCTTTTGGATCAGGAGGTTGAGAGATTGTCCAAGGTCCAAGGCCACACAGCACAGCCCTTCGTCAACAGCTCTGCGTCTCATTATCCAAGAAACCACAAGGGGGCGCCACTCATACAAATGCCATAGAACACACGTCCAGGAACCTTCAGAATAAACACCAAAGCTGGCAGAGAACAGGAAATGGGGTTCCAGACAGGACAAGGTTTGTTCATGAGTAAATTCGACATTGGAGGAACAAAAACCGTGAGAAAAACGATAATGTGTGGGTTCTCTGAGCACCAGCCCAGCACTAGCCAAGCACAGTGTTGGTCTGGGCTCTGGGTGGAGCCCCTTCCTCGGGGAATCCAATAATAGAGGTTCTCCGAGTCCTGGTCTGGAATTCATTCCTACTTCTTTGGCTCCCTTATTCGAAGCGAGGTGGCTGTTTCTGTAGTCGGTAGTGGTAGTGCATTCTTCAGGTCCTCAGTTTTGAACCTCCCAGCAAAAGTGCGCAATTCCCTGTATTAACTATCCTCTATCTCAGTTATTTACATGAATTCTACTTCCTGACTGGACCCTCCCGATATAGAGGTTAAGAGAATCAAAGCATGGTAGAGCTTACAAGATAAGATAGTCAGCGAACTTTCTGTGGGGGCAGAAGATATTGAGTGGGCTGCCCAAGATTTACACAAAGGTCAATAAACGGAGGAGGTGCCAGCTGCTCAGTAATGCCTTCAAGAACCTTTACAAGGAAGAGAATAAGAGATGGCCTGGGAAGGGACCTGGTGACCAGGCCTACAACTCTATCATGGTAGCCGGCCTCCTCTTTTCTTCCTTTGACGTTTCAATCGGAGGAGAGTCACTATCACACCAGAGAATAAGGAATCTAGGGTAAAATGTAGTCTTGGCTTTACTGTTGGAGAAGCTGGAAGGGCAAAGACTTGCCTAGGAGCAGAGGATGTTAGCTCATTTCCATGGGTGATGGGCAGACAATTGAAGCCGCCCCAGGACTGTGATGGGACGGTGTGGGACATAGAGAGGTTCTTAGATCCCTGGCTCCTGAGGTTTGTTTGTGGAACTCACAGAGAAGTGGGTAGTGGGGAACCTGGCTTCTGGGGTTACTTTGGTCAGCAGGCCTGGAAACGGGGAAGGAGAACTGTTACTAAAGAAGAAACCGAGGAACAGCAGAGACCTGTAGCTTGTCCTCTGTGACTGTGACAGGCCACAATAGCCACCACTTCTGATGACTGCGGTCCCCGGCTTACGTGTGGGTGTATGTGTATGCACGTGAGTACAGTGTACTTGGAGATCTGAGGATCCCCTGGAGCTGGAGTTCTAATGCCTCCAGCCTCCTCCACATGGGTGCTAGGAACTGAACTCAGCTCCCTCGCAACAGCAATATGTATTTGTAACTGCTGAGCCATCTCTCCAGTTCTTATGCGATATTGAATTTTTTTTTAAAATCCTAAACACAGGGCCTCATGCATATCAGCAAGGGTCACATCCCTAGAAGAATCTGTTTCATCAAGGGTTCAGAGCAGATGAGCCAGGGGGTTCATTTACCCAGCAATTTCTAAGGATCTGTATGTGGGGAGAAGACACAGAAAGCAAATGGATTCGGTAACCAAAGGATTTCAGCTCCTATGAGGGGTGGGGTAGTTGTATTTTTACCTACAGACTCAGCAAGTGAGTCTCTGAAACCTTTAGACCATGGAGACTCTTTTCAACCTTCAGCTCCTAAGTACACGGTGGCACATTGAAAGCAACCTTCCCTCCTGCACCTCCTTGTACACTCGTGTACAACTTTGCCTTAAAAAAACATCCCGGATTAGGTGTAAGCACTGTGGGATCTGTTAGTCACAGGGTCAAGGGATCTGGTGAGGAGGCAGAAGAACATGCTAAGTGGATACTTCTGGCACACCTCAAATACTGTGGCTATTCATGGACAGAGAGAAAAGCCGCTTTCAGCCTGATTGGGAATCAAAGAAAGCACATTCAAATAACCAGATGCTATTATATTCTGCTATAAAATTAATAGCAGTTATTTTATCAATAACACCAGAAGTTTTAAAAAAGATTTTATTTTTCCAACTAAGCATATGCGTGTATGTGTGTGTGTGTGTGTGTGTGTGTGTGTGTGTGTGTGTGTGTGAGAGAGAGACTGTGGTTTAGTGCATATGAGTGCAGTACCTGAGGAGGCCAGAAGAGGGCGTGGATTCCCTGGAGCTGGAGTTCACCTCTGAGAGTGTCTGTTGAGGGCATGCCCAGAGAGGGTTAAGGAAGGTGGACTTGCCCTGGATTTGGGTAGCATCATCCCCTAGGCCAGAAGGTGAAGGGAAAAGTCTTCTAGCTTAATGTTCTGTGTCCTGGCCACCATGGTGTGAGCAGCTTTGCTATTGTCCCTTACCATGATGCTCTGTCTCACCATGACAACAACTGATTCTCCAATCTCTGAGGCTTTGGTCCAGGAGACGCATCTTCTCTCTTCAAGCTGTTTCTCCCCAGTGTTTTGTCACAGGGATGTGATGTCTAGACAACATGGCGTCTTTGGCGGCTCGTGATGATTGAGCAACGGGGATAGCCATGGTCTTGTTCTTTCCTTCTTCCTTCCTGGCTAAGCAATTCTACAAGCCATCAGGGAAGCAAACTCTTGCTGCGTTCACATGCATGCGTATGCACACCAAACTCACTTATGAAGAAAACAAAGAGAAAAAGTAGGCTGCCCTGTCCGGGGACTGTCACCTTCAACTTCGACAAACAGGTGGCTAGAAAAGAGCATTTCTGGTGCATAAAAATCTTGAATAAATATTGGTATACCAGCCATTGAGTGCTAATAATGCTAATAATGTGTGATATTGTAAAGCTAGCCCCTTGCAAGCTCTGAACAACCCAGTGTTAAGCAGATTCGTGCTGGAGGGTGGGCCTGGGACAAACAATGAACCAACAGCCTCATTACCCCCCAAACCATCAGGGTATAAAATCCTATAGGTGGTAGTTTCTCTGGCAGGCTACCTCAATCCCTATCCCAATCCCTCAGTATGTACAGTTGATGGTAGTGGGCTCTGTCTGGTTCAGCTCAAGCCAGCTCCAGGACTGCCCCATGAGTGGGGCATACCCAAGGTACAGTTACCTGTTCCCCTAGTGAACTTTGCAACTTTAGGGGTCACTTAATCCCTTGTATATATCTTATAAGTTTATCCACAGCAGACTGACTGCTGGGTAAAGTGGGCTTCCAGGAAGAGCACACCTTTTTCCTGGACGTTCATCCCTCATGGGCACTGCATGCTTGTGGTACACAAACATACATTCCAGCAGAACATCCATATACATAAAAATCAATGGGTCTTAAGAAATTAAAAAAAAAGCCATGTTCTTAACTAATTCAAACTCCACAGGAAGTAAAATTAAGTACAAGATGGTTTTATTGATTGGTAAAGACCACCAGACAACTTAAAATTTGAAAAGACCAGAAGGTGGCCCCTGAAAGCCAAGTGTTCTCTCCTGTAATTGTCCCTGGTTTCCAACTGAAGAGACGGTCCCCTGAGAAAAGACTACTTCCTGATTCTAATGCATCCCCACTCCTGATGCTCTAGACAAATCCATACACAGTGCCAAGGCCTCTGGAGCTCAGCCTGCCGTCCCTGAACTCAACAGTGTATCTCTTGTCCAGCCTGCACCCCTGCACCCCTGCACCCCTGCACCCCTGCACCCCTGCACCCCTGGAGTCCGGCAGAAGAGCCAATCAATCCACTTGCTATCTCCCCGAGTTCTTCGGGGAGGCCAATGTCACTTGTTTCCCAAGCCACAATCTCAAGATTAATGTATAAAGATGTTTAGTTCTGCTCTGTCCTCCTGCTCTTTCTCATGAGATAGGTGACTGTCCAAGGTCACACACAGCAAGCCGTTGAGCTTGCTGGAACAGAACATTCTATAATTCTTAGGCTTTTGAAAGACAAGGAAAACCCTTGTAAAGGAACTTAAAAATATCTGAGCAGCAGTCAAGTCTGTCCAACAGGAATAAGTAAGACTTAGACGAGACCAGAATCTTGCAACCTATTCCCACTTATTTCAGGAACCCAGGTCCTAGAAGAGAGAATGTTGGCTAGACAGGAGATCAGTGCCCGAGGAGACTAACAGGACCCCACTCTCACCCCAGTTACTTCAGTCGGACTGAAAAAACAGGCAGTGGTGGCCAGCACAACAACGTAAACACAGGTGAAGGTGGTCTCTCTGGTGAAGAACAGTTGGTGGTGGTGGACTCCGTCTGGTTCAGCGCAAACCAGCGCCGGGGACTGCTTCACCAGCGGGGCATGCCCAGACGGTAGTTACTCTTTCTCCTCATAAACCGTGATTTTAGGGGCCACTTAAACCCTTGTTTATATTCTTGAATCATTCATGTTCACTTATAATAGGCAGACTGACTTCTGGGTAAAATGGGATGTCAAGCAGCACACACCCCTTTCCTGGATGTTCCCACCCTGGAGGGCACACAGGGGGACAGGGGGACAGAGAGAAGCAAGGCATAAACCCTGTGCCTGCCGGGATCAGCGCCATTTCTGCTTGGCTCGGCTGGCCCCTGTTCTAAAGAGTGCACCGTGTCTTCCTTGGCTGAGTTAATGGAACCCCTGCTTGCTTCCTCTGCTGTCTCATCGGAATTCTTTTATTTTAGGAGCACAAGAACTACGACTGCTTCTGGGGTCTAAAAGAGCGGAGAACTCAAGATCACCTTGTCCTAGTTAGCTATTCTCTTGCAATGAGAAAAAAACCATGACTAAAAGCAACTTGGGAAGGGTTTATTTGGCTTTTCAGATTGCAGTCCATCATTAAGGGAAGCCAAAGGAGGAGTTCAGGGCAGGGACCTGGAGGCAGAAACTGAAGCAGAGACCATGGAGAATACTATTTACTGACTCCCCCTCCTTCCCCTTTCCCCTTCTCCCTCCTCCCTCTCTGTCTCTGTCTCTTTCTCTCTCCTTAGCTAACTTACTTATATAGTCTAAAGCTTATATTGTGCACAGTAGGGTGGGGCTCTCCTGTGTCAATTAACAATCAAGACAATGACCTGCAGACAGGCCAGTCTGATGGAGGCAATTCCTTAACTGAGGCTCCCTCTTCCCAAGTGTATCAAGTTGCAAACCCAGATTAGCCACACACACCTCATGACAGGAAGTTCTAAGGCTGAGTGGGGACAGCACTGACATTCTGTGAAGACAACTCCGAGCAGAGGCCAAGGCTGCCAGTCAGCAGAGGCTTTGGAGGATAGTCTGTAGTTTGCCCAGAAAGATACCCAGGTTAGGGTTCCTTTCTTAGAACCTGAACCTGGTTCTCCGTGGTAACCTCCCGGAGGCAGCTGATGTTATAAGGAGTCATAGCCCTAGGACTCAGGGGTAAGCCCAATTAGTTTGGCCCACATTGGTGGCAGAAACTTAGACTTCAGTAGTCTTTCGTTTTCTGTGTATTTTGGGTGACCAGGGAGCCTGAGGAGTTGGGCTGTGTTTTAGAGCTCCCTGGCAAGACTAAATCCTAGAGAGAGATTTGGTTCATTCTGAGGTCACAGAATTCAGTGGCACAGCTGGGACAGTGAGTTGGATAATTTCAACTCTACCTTTCTTGGCTTCAATATCAAAATTCTTCCTGAAACTGAGCATTTTAGTCAGTGGGAGCTCTTTTCCTTGATAGACACTGTTGAAAGTGTGGGCAGTGTCCTCTCTTCCGTAGCTCCCAAACCGGACAAGCGCATCTGAAGAAAGGAGCTTCTCTGGGTTGGAGAGATGGCTCAGTGGTTAAGAGAGTATCTATTGCTCTTCCAGAGGACCTGAGTTCAGTGCCCGGCACCTACGTGGTACCTCACAACTGCGTATAACTCCAACTTCAGGGGATCTAACATGCCCCAGGGCAACTGCGTTTAGGTGCACATACCTATACACAGGAACACATGTGCATATAGACAAAAATAAACAATTCTTTTATGTTTGTTTGTTTGAGACAAAGTCTGTCTATGCAGTGCTGGAGGTCTTGGAACTTGTTGTATAGATCCACCTACCTCTGCCTTTCAGGTTTGGGAATTAGGCGCCTATGCCACCATGCCTAGCTAACATTTCTTTAAAAACATTTTTTTTTTAGGTAGCTCATTTAAGCTGTGTTAGAATCATGACAGCTGTGTTTGGATATGTGTGATTATGTGTGTGAAGGTCAGAGATCAAGCTTGGGTGTCATTTCTCAAGAGCCATCACCTTGTGTTTTGAGACAGGGTTTGTCACTGGTTGGGGCAAGCTGATTAGGTCAGGATGGCTGGCAGTGGGCACCAGGGCTTCTGAAAGCCTGTCCCCACTTTTTCCAGCACAGGGGTCACCTGTGTATCACTATGTTTGTCTGCTTTGTTTTATTTTTTCAGACAGCCGTGTCACTATTCCTCTGAGGACCAGGCTGTCCTCAGACTCAGAGAGACCCACTGCTCTGCCTCTGGAGTGCTGGGACTAAGGTTGCCCAGCACCACACACCACTTCTGTTTCTTTTGAGGGGATTCTGGTGATCACACTCAGGCCCCTCCATAAAGGACTTGGGTGACAAGTGCTTTACTGGATGAGCTATCAAGGTAGCGCTTTGTAGAGCATGGTAAGGATTGTGGAGTGTTGAGGGTTTTTAAATGTATTAACATTTTCAACATGTTGTTTTAATTAATTCTTTGAAAGTTGTGTGCACGAGTACAATGTATTTTACTCATATCCCCCCCTCCCCCTTCCCCTAGCTTCTTGCAGCTCAGCCTCCCACTTCTCTCTCTTCCTCCCAGCTTCATGTCCTTCTCTGTTACCAAAAAAAAATGTTAGTGTGTGTGTGTGTGTGTGTGTGTGTCATGTTTGGAGTCTGTGTGCCACACGCACACAGTGCCCACAGAGGCCAAAATGTGTCGGATCCTCCGGAACTGGAATTGCCTACAGTTGTGAGCTCTCATGTGCATGCTAGGATCCCAAGTGGCTTCCTCGGGAAGAGCAGCCAGTGCTTTTAACCAGTGAGCCATCTCCGCAGCTCAATCCTTTAAAAACATCTCAACTAATCCTGTTTGTGCTGCCCATAGACCCACAGATGTGGGGCCCTCCTTGGAGCATAGACAATCTGCCAGGGGCCACACACATTCTTAAAGAACACCGACTCTCCCTCTGCAGCCATCAGCTGTGAACAGCGTCTCAGTTACGGGTTCCTTTAGCTCCAGAGTAGAGGATTCTGGGCTGGATTATGACATAGACTGACATATGCTTACAGTGATATACCCTGGCCGTTGTAAGATTTAGTCTGGCTGGTCCTTGAGTGAATAAAGGAGTGTCAGCCTAGGAGTGTGTGGTCAGTGCTGTGGGTGTGGAGACCTGGGGATGGGGAGACAGACTGTACCCGTGGGCCTCGGAGGACACGTGTCCCAACTGATTACAAGGAGCAGGGATCCAGAGCTCCGCTCTTTGTCTTGTGCTTTGATAGACACAAGCCAGCACCCTGGATTTCCTGAAGTCATGAAGCCTGCGGTGTTAACTATGGCGCTGCTGCTGCTGCTGCTATCCCAGGTCATTCCAGGTAACCTAGACTCCTTCAGAGGAGGGCCAGAGCTGGGTCTAGTCAGGGTACTTAGGGCCTGGGTGGATGGCGGATGGGTAGGAGACACTGTCTGGGCAGTGGGTAGAGCCTCAGATCTCGGGTTAGAGCCTGGAAGGCAGTTCACGTCTCTGCGTTGCAATATCCTAGTTTCCAATTTTTACGTAACAAGTTAGGTTGAAAGGTCAAGGCTGGGCAGGCTGAAATTTTGGGGTGCTGCAGCTTCTTTGTTTTCTGTAATTCATCAGGGAGTTCCAGGGTCTTCCATCCTGCTGGAGGAGAGCTGGGGGCTGGGAGCTCAGGGCCTGCAGAGAGCTCTGGAGGCCATCTGCATTGGCCTCTTAGGACTTGTGATACCATTCTGGCTTGGAGAAATGGTTAGGCCTCCAGCCATTCTATCTTCATCCCTGCCCCCTCTTCTTCTAACAAGAATGGCTGGATTTAGGAGACAGTGGACACATCATTACTCAGTTAAATATGACTTATCTTTGACTATTGTTCTTGATTTTTTTTTTTTGAGGTGGTGGTAGTGTTTTTGTTTTGTTTTTATTTTTATTGTTTTTAGAAACGGTTTCTCTGTGTAACAGCCCTGGCTTTGTAGACAAAGCTGGCCTTGAACTCACAGAGATCAGACCAACAGTTCTAAGCCACATGTTAAATATCCTGCTGCCACCATCCCTCTTGCAGTCCAAGCTCCTCGTGTTTGGTAGTGGGAAAACCTTTGATCTGAGGAGTTGATCTTTCTTTCTTTTTTTTTTTTTAAAGATTTATTTTATTTTATTATATGTAAGTACACTGTAGCTGTCCTCAGACACTCCAGAAGAGGGAGCCAGATCTCGTTACGGATGGTTGTGAGCCACCTTGTGGTTGCTGGGATTTGAACTTATCACCTTCGGAAGAGCAGTCGGGTGCTCTTACCCGCTGAGCCATCTCACCAGCCCCGTCAATGTTTCTAAGCTTTGCAATAAGCAGAGATGAGGACACAGCCTTTTTAAGAATAAGCACCCATGAACTCCTACTGGGATTTCTGATTCAAATTCACCGTGTACCTCTATATTCCTTTATTCCTTTTCTTTTTGTAGGGGTGGGGATGGAACCCAGATCATGGATGTCAGGGAAGCATTCTGCTTCGGAGTCACACCCCTGGCCTGTTTGGAATGATGGCTGAGACCCGCTTTCCTCATCTCACCGTCTGTCACCACAGATACCTTAATAGTCACATGTTCTTAAGCCATTGCGCATGTCTGCCCGTGTTCTCAGTGTGTGCCCGTGTTTGTATTGTGCTGCCTGGCTCTTTTATCAGGATGTGGAACCATGGGCTCTTTCATGTACTATTTTTTTTTTTTTNGGTGCTCTTACCCGCTGAGCCATCTCACCAGCCCCATCATGTACTATTTTTGTTTCCGTATTTTTGTGGTTCGTGCTGGACAGGCACTCTGTCACTGAGCTCTGGTGGCCTGACTTTAAGCTGTCATTTAGTTAGAGTTCTACAAGGCACTGCATATGTAACAGTTAACTCTGCGTCTCATTTGCTAGTCTGAAGCTCTTTCCCCTGGTAGAGCCCTTAGGGAAGGCACGTGGAGGCAGTATTTGTCCAGTTCCAGATGCTAACAGTTCCTTGCTGTCCTTTGTCCTTGGAAGGCACGGGTAGCATAAATACATGACACCAATTCTGGCATAAAGCATTTTTGTCAATAAGTTCTAGTTTAACCCCGACCTCTGGTGAGCTCGAGAGCGTGTGTGTGTGTGTGTGTGTGTGTGTGTGTGTGTGTGTGTGTGTATGCATGGTGTAAGTGTGTATGTGTGTCCACTGAGTTCATCACACAGTACCTCTCATCCGTATGCGTGTTTAGGGGTGACCACTTGGGATAACTTATCTCTGGAGAAGACTGATTCTTCTCCTCTCAGCAGCCATTGATGGCCTGGAGATCCTCATGTATGTGGTGGGGCCTTGTGAGACTTCCCCATCCACACTGGTCTACCCACTGCTGTGGTTACATAGGTCTTACTTATGTGGGCATAGTGTTAGCGTTTCATGGACATAGCATCCCAGGCATGTCTAGAAGACACTGTTTAGCAACTGCTGTCCTGGTCCTCTGCCTTCTACTGTCTTCCGTGCTGTTCCCTGAGTGGATGGGTTGTATTGTAGATACAGTAATTGGGTCAGGCTCCTTATGGTCATTAATTCTTTGCATTTTGATCAGTTGTGGGTTTTCTCTTCCTTATTTAAAAATCCTTTCACTTAGCATTTCTCTTAAGCCACTAGGCTTCATTAGTATTCATATTGCTAATACGTTCCTTTTAGTTCAGTTTCCTTCCTTGTAAAAATAACTTAAACTGCTCAATCTTTGCTGACTTTCTGTCACTTCATAGCTACACTTTATTTAATTTAATACTAGTGGTTTTTTTTTACACAAGTTAATTAATAATTAGTTTTATTTACACTTTACATTTACTTTTTATTTCTTTCAAGACATGGTTTCATGTAGCTGAAGCTGGTTTCGAATTCGCCATGTGTTGCTGAAGATGCCCTTGAACTCCTGATTCTCCTGCCCCTAACTCTGTTGAGATTACAGATCTGGGTCACCATGCCCAGCCTATGCTATGCTAGGGCTGGAACCCAGGGGCTTCAAGCATGTGAGGCAAATACCAACTGAGTTATACCACCAATGCTATTCCTTAGCACAGCTCCGTGAGACCTCTACTTCTCCTTGTAGAAGAGAGGAAATAGATTCTTTTTTTTTTTCCCTTGTTCTGGTCAACCCACTCATTCCACTCGACCCCGCTTGCTCCGGTCGGCTCCACTCGCTCTGGCTAGCCCCACTCGCTCCAGTTGGTCTCTCCGGTCCAAGGATTCGTTTTATTATTATTCTTCATAAGTATGCTGTAACTGACTTCAGACGCACCAGAGGAGGGCGTCAGATCTCATTATGGGTGGTTGTAAGCCACCATGTGGTTGCTGGGATTTGAACTCATCACCTTTGGAAGAGCAGTCGGGTGCTCTTACCCGCTGAGCCATCTCACCAGCCCAGGAAATAGATTCTTAAAAAGAGAGTCACCAGCCCAACGTTTACCAGCTGCCTGGGGACACAGATAGACTTCAAACCCAGTTCTGTAGATTCTGATCGTTCATAACCTCATAACCCACTGTGATTGTTAAGCTTTGCAACTACTGTACTTCCAAGAGGTCAAGTTTATGAAGGGCTGGGATGTGAGGTGGTACAAGCTTCCTCAACCTCTAGAGGTGACCGCTCCTTCCACTGCCTCTTTTCTTATTGCCTGGGGCCCTGGCCTCTACCAGGGACCTCATGACTCATGCAGGTGTCTTTGTCTTTGTTCTGGCATAGGGAACCCTGAAAGATGCTGGAAGTCTTTTGGTGTCTGCCGTGAAGAGTGCGCCAAGAAAGAAAAATTCTACATCTTCTGCTGGAATGGCAAACTGTGCTGTGTGAAGTCCAAGGATGTGCCCCTGTGGTCACAGAATTTGGATTAGCACTCTAAATCCCAAGGCCACAGAAATGAAGTTGGACCTAGCCAGAGTCGACCTTGGCAGTTTCTGTGAGCTTCATTAAAGGAGCTTTGGCTGGCTTCTCTGTTTGCCTCTTTGTGTATGTAGTCAAATGTCTGAAGGAGGCCTGTGGCACAGGGACACATCCAGCTCTTCTTACCCAGGAGGTCTGCAACTGTGAATGGAGTTAACTGAGTGCACGGCTGAAATAGAGAAAAATGATCATTGCTGGTGCAGACCATCTTTCTAGTGGTTTCTAAGCTATGCATTTGAGGGCCGTATACACAGCATTTACACTGTCCTAGGAATTATAGGTAAATCTAGACATGATTTAAGTAGTCACTCCTTGTGATAGGGTTCTGTAGTCCCCAGAAATGCCAAAGTATGTGTACCCCCAATTCTCTCACATACAGTATCATGCTGTCTGTGCATAACCTGTGTGAGGCCCTCCAGGGCTTTCTTTCTTTCTTTCTTTCTTTCTTTCTTTCTTTCTTTCTAGATTTATTTATTATTATAGATTAAGTACACTGTAGCTGTCTTCAGATCCACCAGAAGAGGGCATCAGATCTTGTTACGGGTGGTTGTGAGCCACCATGTGGTTGCTGGGATTTGAACTCAGGACCTTTGGAAGAGCAGTCAGTGCTCTTAACCACTGAGCCATCTCACCAGCCCAGGGCTTTATTTCTTAATATTAGGCTACATACTGATTGTGCAAGATAGTAGGTTCTATTGTGACGCTTTTGTCTGGAATTCAGTGTGACTCGATCATCTTCACTCCCACAGCGTTCTTACATTCTTTATCCCAGCCCCTGTCTTCTCCCCCAACAGTCCCCTGCTAATTAATATCTGTGTCACTTTAAATTTCTTCCTTAGACTCCACATATAAGAGGAAACATGATATTTGTTTTTCTGAATCTGGCTTATTTTGCTTAAGAAGAAAATCTCTACCACCCATTTCCCTTCTGGTGAAATAATTCCTTATGACTGAATGCCACTTCCTTGTCTATATATTTCACATTTTTCCTCCTCCCCACTTTCTTAACTTTGGTTTCTGACACAAAGTCCTACCCCATGGCCCAGGCTACTCTGGAACTCACTATGTAGTTCAAGTTGCCTTGAACTTGTGACAATCCTCCTGCCTCAGCCTCCTCCTCTGTGTTGCAGTTACCTCACCCGACTGTTCCACGTTTTCTTCATCCATTCTTACGCTGGTGGACACCCAGGCTGCCCTCATGACTTGCCTGCTGTGGGTAGTGCTGTGATAATCACTGATATGCAGGTAGCAATAAAAACCGTAGCTTCCTTTCCCTGCGTGCCCAGGGCTGATAGGTACAGTGTGGCCGTTCTGTTTTTAATTGTTTGGAGAACTTTCATATGTGTCTCCGTGGTGGCAGCACTATTTTACATTCTCAGAAGAGGATGTGAGAGTTCTGTTTCCCTTTCTCTCTCAGTTTTTATTTTTCCTCAATGATCACCATTTTTATTTTTTAACCTTTTATTGATTCTTTGTGAGTTCACAGCAATGAGTCATTGATCTGGTCCCAGGCCTCTGGCTTCTACCACACCATCAATATTGGATCCTCAGCGGGACTCCTCCTGGCTATCCTGTTGTTCCCGGGTGTCATGGAGATCCTGCTGATTTAGATCACAGCAGCCCTTTCATGTGCTCCGACAGGTCACAGATGGTATGGATTTTGGGGTGTGCCAACTCAAAGCCCTGGATCCTGGTCTGGGTGGTAGCTGAACTAGTCAGCCTGCCTGAATCTGCACCACCAGGGGGAGCTCCAGCCCACCCAGAGAGGGAGCAGTGTCAGCTGTTGCTCTCTCATGCCCTCAGGGCTGGCTCATCTGCACTCACACCACCAGAGCCAGCTTCACTGTGCTGCCCAGTTGAGGCACGGGGCCCACTCAAGTGCTGAGGCAGCTCTCTTGCTCGCACATCCTAGTGGCTGGCGCACCTGTGCCTTCATCATCCGGGCCAGCTCAGTTGTGTTGCCCAGGTGAGGGGCGGGGCCAGCTTTTCTGCTCGCATGATCTTGGGGGTGGCTCTCCCGACTACTGCAGGTAAGGGAGGAAGGGGTGAGAGGGCATCGCCCCAGCACCCACACCACCTCGCAGCGGATGAGTGGTAGGGCCAGCTCTTTCAAACTCACGACCTAAGAGCAGGCTCACCAAGGCTCTACCAGGGCCAACATCACTATGCGGCCCAGGTGAGGGGCATGGCCAGCTTTCCAGAGTGCTGCATCCAGTGAGGGGTGGGGCCAGTCCTGCCCAGCCCTTGGACATCTAGGTGGTCTTAAGTGGCTGCCCAGACCAGGGATGTCCACATGGTCTCTAGTGGTAATATGATCCATAGACATCGGCAGCAGCAGGGACTGGTGTCGATAGATCCTCAGTGGTAGCATGGGTTGGGACTTCACTATGGCCTGATGTGGCAGGGCTGGCCACTCACCCTCTCCATCCTCGTGTCTCCATTTTCATCTCTCTTCATACTGCTCAAATGGTTCTGCTTCTCTCTCTCTCTCTCTCTCTCTCTCTCTCTCTCTCTCTCTCTCTCTCTCATCTGCACACCACATAACTTGCACATTGTAGTGGCTCCTGCTGCAGGCTGGCCATATGGCTGGCTGGCTGGTGGGGCTCTGGGTGACTTCTGCTCGTGCTGTGGGGCATGGCCTCAGACTGGTCTCTGTGCATCTATAGCCCACCTGTGCCACGTGGTAGTAGAAGGGTCTCTGGGCATGTTTTCTTGCCCACCCCCATCTTTAAAATAGAATGGGAAATGTCTACAAGCTATTCATCTGACAAAGGATTAGTACCCAAAGTATATAAAGAATTCAGAAAGAGCAAAACTGACCAATTAATTAAATGGAAAACTGGCTAACATCTCTAGCCATTGGCTAAGTGCAGACCCAATCTCTCATGTACTCCAGGTTATCCCTATGTTGTTTGCCATAGTGTGTATAGGACAGGAATACAGACAGGGAAGCTGGGTCTACTACATATTAGAGGTAGTGCAAGCTTTTAATCTCACCTATCCCTTAACATGTCATTACAGGGTTAGTGGGGTCTAACGGAAGTAAAAGCAGGTGTACATAGGCTGTGCAGCACGGCAATGACAGGCGCCTGTGCTGTGAGCTGAGGCATGAGCGTATCTGTCCATCACAGCAGCAGTTACTTCTCCTGTTGACCAAGCATTTGAAGAGGTGTATGTAGCTGAGGGGACAGAGCTAGTTAGCCATGGAGAGGAAGTCATGGTGGCAGGAGTGTGAGGCAGGCTGGTTAAACGGCACAAGCAGTGCGAGGTGAGCGCTGACCTTTGCCCCCAACCCCAATCACCTCACTTCAGTGAGACACAGCCTGAAAAATAGCGCTACTTACACCCAGAGTGGGCCTCTCCAGAAACTCCCTTATAAACACACCCACTGTTCCTCCTGTGTTTTCTCAATCCAATCAAATCGACAGTCAAAAAAAATTAGCCATCTCAAGTTTCCTTCTTATCAACTTGACGGCCAGACCCACAGCTTTTAACTGTCATGTTCCATCTTGGGTCATCAAGGGCTCGGCGGCCATGTAATAAAGCAAAAATGTGTTTGGTTTATCTGTAAGCGTCACTAACTAACATCGTATTCCACGTGTGCTTGCCAAGCCCGATGACTGAGTTCCGTCCCCAGGACACATATGGCAGAAGGTGAGAAGCAGCTTTTCAAAGCTGACCTCTAGCTCTATGCCCAACTGTAGCACAGGTGTGCACACAAACAGCAAGTACATAAATGTAAACTAACTTTTTAGCAGATTTTATGCTTTGTTCTGTTTCATATACACTGCAGCTTGGCTGGGCTTACTGTCCCATGTTGTCTCACAATAAAATCCTGAGTGAACAATCCCTCCTTTGTTGCTGATGCTGAGACAGAAGGAACAGAGCTCTGGAAAGAGTTGGACTGGCAGTTACTTGGTCTGATAATGAATAACATGTTATGCCTAAGTTCTGCTCCCATAACCCCACCCACCTATTTTTACCCACCAAATCCTCCATTCGCAAACCTTCTACCCCTGAGCTATAAAAGCTTTGTTTTCCTCATGCCCAAGGCTGATCTCTTCAACCCTGCCTTAGGGGGAGGCAGCCCATGTATATGAATAAAATAAAAGCTTGCTTTAATTTGACCATGATGATTTGGGTTCATAGTCTTTCTCCTCTGGTCTTTGGGAGTGTCTTAGGTCAGGGTTTCTATTCCTGCACAAACCTCATGACCAAGAAACAAGTTGGGGAGGAAAGGGTTTATTCAGCTTACACTTCCATACTGCTGTTCATCACCAAGGAAGTCAGGACTGGAACTCAAGCAGGTCAGGAAGCAAGAGCTGATGCAGAGGCCATGGAGGGATGTTTTTTACTGGCTTGCTTCCCCTGGCTTGCTCAGCCCGCTCTCTTATAGAACCCAAGACTACCAGCCCAGAGATGGCACCACCCACAAGGGGCCTTTCCCCCTTGATCACTAATTGAGAAAATGCCTTACAGTTGGATCTTATGGAGGCATTTCCTCAGCTGAACGAAGCTCCTTTCTCTGTGATAACTCCAGCGGTGTCAACTTGACACAAAACCAGCCAGTACAGCGAGTAACATTTTGTCCTTGGCCCACAGGCAACTAAATGTGAGTTGTTTGTCTGTTTCTCTAAGTCCCTCTATTATTCCTATTTTACAGTGGGCTGGGCAGTTTAGATGGGGAGAAGTTAGACAACACCACACTTGGAACAGCAAAAGCATGAGCTGTCCTTGAAGGGCCGTAGCTGATTCTGGGGGAAGAAGACAAATGAAGGATCAAGGGATGGAGAAGCCTCTGGAAGGGCGGAAGCCACAATGATGATAAGAAGCCGGAGGCTGCAGGGAGGACAAGAGGCTGGAAGAGAGATGCCCGAGGCACAAGGAGTGCAAGGAAGTGAAAAACTCCAGGATGTGCTCAGATAAAACTACGGCATCCTTCCCTCCCGTCTTCCTCCAGGGCCCCAACAGTTATTCTGTGTCCATTCCAGACAAAGGAAGGGGCTGGCCTTGGACCCAGTTCTGAGTAAGCAATCTGAGACTTACACTTTCAACATTTTGAAATGTCCAAACTTAATGTGAGGCTGTGCAGTTGGTAAAGAGGTTTGTGTCTCTGGCACTGGGTCTTAACTACGCTGATGAGGAGGGCAAGCCAGGGGCACATCAGGGAAGGAGAAGAACCAACAGGCTGGGAAGCCAGGAAGGCAAGCACGGAGAGTTAACGACAGTGGTGGTTAGTCAGCCTTCAGGACACTGGGTGTCCTGAAACTTGCTAGGTAGACCGGGCTGGTCTTGAAATCACTAAGACCCACCTGTCTCAGTCTCCTGAGTGCTGGGATTATAGGTGTGCAGCAGCCAGGCTGGACTTTTTAGTACCTTCTATAGTGAGAGATGATTCTCCTTTCTACAAACACATAAAGGACAGAGAGACCCCCAGAAGCTGAGTTTGAAAAGGAGCCTATAGCCACTTTGAGTGAATAGTGCTACCAGCTTTGCCCTCCACATGGAGTGTTTCCCTCTGCCAGAGCTAAGCCTAGCACACAGGAAGGAGATGCTTTGGACTAAACACACCAAGAGCACCCACTCTTGGGGAACTTCCAGGCTAATGCTTTCTAAAATGTCACCTCTCTAACCATGTGTCTCATCATACTCTAGTCCTAAACAATGGTGACTTTTTTCTTGTTGTTGACATGCTGGGTGGTGTGACAGAATTTTCCCTGTCCAATCACACTAAAACATCAGTGCAGCACAAGGCCTGTGATTGGACAGGGAAAAGGGAGGCACAGCTAAGAGTTGTAGAGACAGAGAGTCTCAGGGGAGAGGAGAGAGGCTAAGATGGAAGAAGATGAACAGAAAGAAGAACCTGAACCAGTGTGGTTTTAATTAGCCACAGGTATTTATGATATTAAAGGTTAGAATAATTGGGATATTTGTCTAATCTAGGTGAGTAACTTTTATTGTTATCAATTGGTTCTGAAATTATTGTATTGGCATCTTGTGAATTCAGAATTTATTGATACATAAATTTGTTTGGTTAATTATAAGCATCAAGAGTTTTGATTTACTTGGCTACTGGAATGTGGGACTGCAGATTACAGGGGTTTATGGCAGAGAAGGAGCTAGTGGCTCCCAGTGAGCCTGAGCTGGGAACACAGGGATCGATCGATAGATTGATCGGATGCTGCGGGGGTTGGGGGAGAGGAGAAGGCTAGCTAGAGAGAGTTGCCGGAGGTAGCTCGGGAAGCCTGCTGGTCGATTTTAATATTTCCCAATAGGGTGGCATGGCAAAAGGCAGTGTGCAAAGGTAACACGCTAAAAATTAAAGTAGAGGTTGGAGAGATGGCTTAGTGGATTCCAGTCCCAGCCCCTACATGGCAGCTCACAACTTTCTGCAACTCCAGTTCCAGGGCATTGGAGACCACCTTCTGGCCTCTTCTGGTGCTAGGCGAGTACGTGATATGCTTACATACATGCAAGCAAAACCACTCATACATATAAAATAAATATAAATAGATCATTACAAGAATTTAAGGTAGTATTCACCTGATAATTTTTCTCTATTTTATTTGAGGGCATTCATGCAAACATAATACTTTTCTGCTCAGCCTTTGAAAGAGAAGTCAGGCCTTGTGCTCTGAGTGGGCCTCCTATTTTTATTGGGAAGCTGAAACTGTGTGTGTGATGTGTGTGTGTGTGTGTGTGTGTGTGTGTGTGTGTGTGTGTGCACGTTTCAGGAGTAGCCAAGAAGACTGCTCCTTCCTTGCCTGCTCCTACCCCCATCTTTGCTAGGAAGACCTAGACACAAGGAAGCTGTTTCAAGTGGATGTCCTCTCAGCTGTGTCCACCCAAGCAGAGATCTTCAAAGAGGAGTTGCCTACTTCAGGTTGGCCTTAGACTGTGGGTGCATCTATGGGGGATACTCTTGATTGATGCAGAAAGAGGACGGCATAGTCTGGTAACAACCCAGATTTTAAAAACAGACAGGAGGGATGGAAGATTATTTACTGTTTGCTATCTTGACCTTCCCTCTCTCTACCAAGTTAATTTATCCCGTTGCTGCTGCCGATTTCCTTTGCTGATATTGGAACCAGCTTCTTCAGGCCTTCAATGCAGACAGAGATCTGGTGACTCTCCAGTGACCCACTAGGCCTTCAGTACCAGTGGGGGCACGCAGCCTCATGCCCCACTGTCTCTGTGAGCAGCCTCAGAACAGTAACTTTGGGGAGGAGGAAGCTGCAGTTGCTAGGTTTTTCACACATTGGGCAATCATCTGTAAACACTTGTACTTGGGCCAGAGAAACCTGACCCAAGGGAAAGGCTTTCCTAGTTCTCTGCGGCTCTGAGGTCTTGGTCTTTAACGTGGCTGTATCCATGTCATACAGCAGACGCTTGGGATTTCGCATGTTCACTCGAAGTGTGTGCAACTCCCCACACAAAGTCATGGCTAAGGGCTGGGACCCTCATTCTTAGACACAGGAGGTCCTGGGAGGGTGGAACTGAGAACGGAAAGGTATGAGCAATAATGACGGACAGTGAACACCTTACCAGGTTAGAGTAAATAAAAATTAATATAGAGTAAATAAAAATCAATATACCATCCCTCAGATCAGAGGGTGATGAGTAGCTTTTAGTGTTTCTCTCACTATTTTGAAGGTGTAGTTGGTTGGTAGTACATATGTGTAGTATATACCAGACTCCAGCTTCAACCTTCAGGGCCACACACACAAAAGTTTATATGTGAAATTCTGCACTCTGGAATCTTGTGTCTCCACCAGATGTGCTGGTGTGGAGGATTGGCTCAGATCCTGGTCTCTCCAGGATACCTTGGCTATCCATGCTGTCCCCACCTCTGCTCACCCCGACTCCCCAGGGCCACAGGCCCCATAAGACCTTGGTCAGATGCTGTGTGAATGCACAGAGGGGAAAAACCATCATCAAAGACTTTGTCATCTACTTAATGGCTTTAGAGAGAGGAGCCCCTGGAAGCAGGTTGAGGTTCTGTGCAGGTCCCTTCCTGGAAACTTGATAACCAGTGTTTTCTCCTCTCCTCTATGTGGGGCTCAGGGGCAATAGCTGCCCAGATTGGAAGGGTTGAGCGTGGGGTGGCCTTCAGAGCTGGTCAGGCCAAGCTGTTCCTATGTGGGAGGCTTTTAAAGTTGGATGCTATAGTCTGTTCTCATCTTGTCTCCCACAGACACTGCGCAGCAACCACTATCGAGCTGGCCCTCTGGCCAAAGCTCACTTCCTCCCCCATCGCCCCAGGTCCTGGCTACAGTGGCAGCCCCTGCTCCTCATGCCTCCTTTAGCCACTCCTCCTAACTTTGTGCCAGCTCTGTAGGAAATTTCCTACAGGTCAGGTTCCAGAGTCACAGGATCTAGAGGTCAGGTTCCAGAGTCACAGGATCTAGAGGAGACTGAGGTAGACACCCTTTAAAGGTCTGAGAACAGAGGGGTGCTGTAAACATCTACTCTGCCATAAGGTGTGTGTCTCCACATAAACTACTTGGCAGCATAAATGTACACACACATATCCAGTGCATATGAAACACCCAAGAACCACCTAAATATGTCCAATTTGAATACCCACACTTAATAACTTTGCTTACACACACACACACACACACACACACACACACACACACACACACACACTTCAGCACAAATATGAGCCTAGACACCCAGACATAGATCTCCACAGCCACTTAGTCATCCTTTTCAGTATCTCCTGAGGTGAATAGAAGAGATTTTCCTGAATGGCTACAGCACTACCATGCTGCCCTGTTCCAACAGAAGAGGGCTTATGAAGTACAGGAAAGAGTTATAGTGAGGAATGACTGCGAACATGCGTCCAGTAAAATGAACATAGATGTGCACACCCCAGCGAGGGGGGTTCAGGGGTCATCCTGGGCTTTGTGTGTGTGTCCACTTGCTTACTCTTCCTGTCAACTTTATAAAGCATCGTTACAACAATTTTATAGTTGATGAAATAGGTTCAGAGAGGTTAAAGAACTTTCCCAAGGAAGCCCAGCTAAGGTATGTACTTGTAAGCACTCTGCAGTTACCTGTGTATGTGGAACCGTGTACTGAAGGGCACATGGAATGCAGCTCAGCTTTGGACCAAATCCTCCACCCCTGCCAGGCCAAATCCTCCACTCCTGCATGCTTATTATCACTTGAGGATCACAATAGTGCCAGCAAGACACCTCAGTAGGTAAAGCTGCTAATTACCAAGCCTTATAATCTGAGGTCCATCCGCAGGACTTACATGGAGGAAAGAGAGAGTTCACTCTCACAGGTTGTCCTCTGATCTCCACTCAGATGCATGGCACAAACACTAGAGGTAAAAGTCAAAAGTTTAAAAGAACCCAACCAAGCAGGAGGCAGGCATTGCTATCCCCACATCTATCGAACTGCTCGGCCCTGGAAGGACTCAGACACGCTCCCCATTGATTTCTCTCACACCATTGCCAATGCAGGCTATTGATTATCTATAATCTGAAGTGGAAACTTGAGGGTCCTTAAGAAAGTCAATTGGATGGTGTTTTGCTGGGGCAAACACATGAAGGAATGTCTCATTAACGTGGACACAGGGGTGAAAGGCTGAGGCAGACTCGTGAAGGAACGTTTCACCGAGACAGAGGAAAAAAGGATGTTCTGTTAAAGCAAACCCATGAAAGGACATGTGATGAAGGATACTTCGCTAATGACACGCATGAATTGGTCCACCTTACATTGTGTAGTTGAGCCACATTTGTCCAGACTGCTTAGAGAGAAACATCAGACAAACAAACAAAAACTTATGGTGTTTTTCCTTCAGTTCTTGCCCCTTCCTTGGATTTGGGCTGATAGACAGAGTGATGTCAGCTGAGACAGATGCATGTGCTAAGGCAAGACCCATGGAGGACATGTGATCTTTGGAGGGAATAACTAGGACTCGACAGACCATGCAGGAAGCTGAGCCAGGCTTACTTATGGAGCTAGCTGTGCAACACGTGAGGGTCTCACATCTTTGCCTATCTTGGCTTCCCTGTGAGAGGCACAGCTGAGAACTTCTCCTGGTGTTCCTCCTGGTCCCTCCCTCCTGCTGACTCGAGCCAAGACTGAGGTCTGGCTGTCTATGCTAGGTCGTGTCACCTCTGTTGCTAAACCCACTCTACTGAACTGGACTGCTGGTGTATCCATGAGGTGTTTGCAAGTGGATGGAGCTGCTGCTTGCTAACCTGTGATCTGAAATGCCACTTTCCAGATTACACTGATGGGATTTGCTCCAAAGAACCTTTCTAAACAGCTCCATTTCCCCTGTATCCTTTTTTCCCCACTACTTCTGGTGGGTGGTGGGCTAAAAGAGAGGCTAAAGTATTTTTAAAAAACCATCATTAAAAATAAGTTAAAAATAAGGTTATAATAATCATTTACTAAATGGAGTAGTAGCTATTATTAAGTCTAGAATGTTTGTAAAATATTATTCTGTATATAAAGTCAGGTCCCAAATACTACTAACTCTCCTCAGTGTCTGTCTTTTAGTGAGTCAGATCCTGATTTTTAGCAAGCTGTCATTGCCCAGAATAAAGGGTAATATTCCCAGGGTATCCTGGAACTGGCTTTGGTGGGGATGGGTTCTGGGCACTGGACTGAAAATAGTGTCTGTTACTTCTGAAGGCATCCTTCAAAGAAATGGCATAATACTTCACACACACACACACACACACACACACACACACACACACACACACACTCCACCCCAACGTCTCTCCCAGATCAGCAGATAAGACTGTCCATGGAGATGTGGACCGATCCAAGTTCTCTGCTGACTTTGAAACTGCTGCACTTACCCATGCATGGAAGTGAAAAACAATTCTCCGTGCTTTGGAATCATTGTTTGAGAGCAATGACTGCTAAAATTGCTGCATTAATACATTAATATGACAGGTGAAATCCTGTACTAGTGTGATAAGCTGTAATAGTTTGTTTTATCAAACAGTTAATAAATAAATATTACTAAATATCCAAGGCTATATACTTCATAAAGAACAGAGATTCGTTGAAATCAGTTTGGGAGGCAGATATTTCTTGATTAGCCATCCTCATCTGTCCCACCTCACTTGGGGACTCATGGTGGCTGGGCATCCCATGGCAAAGCACGAAGCTGGAGGTGACCAAAGGTCAAGTTCACTCTTGCTACAGCAACCCTCTTGCTTGGGATATAAGCAGAGTCCCTCACCTCTTCTAACTGTGAAATCCCATGACTTTATTACCTTCTACTAGGCTCTGCCGTGTGTGTGTGTGTGTGTGTGTGTGTGTGTGTGTGTGTGTGTGTGTGTGTGTGTGTGTGTGTGTGTTTGTGTGTAAGAGGTCCGTGTCAGGTATCTTTCCCAATTACTTGCCACCTAATTTTGTTTGTTTGTTTGTTTTGTTTTTCGAGACAGGGTTTCTCTGTATAGCCCTGGCTGTCCTGGAGCTCACTCTGTAGACCAGGCCGGCCTCGAACTCAGAAATCCGCCTGCCTCTGCCTCTCAAGTACTGGGATTAAAGGTGTGCGCCACCATGTCCATCTTGCCACCTAATTTTTAAGATAAGGTCTCTTTCTGAACCTGGGCCACAGTGACTTGCCTAGATTGGCTGACCAGAGAGCTATAGGGTCACTGTGACTTGGCTTCCTCTGTTCCTGGATTACAGATGTGTGCCAGTGAGCCTGGCTTTTTTTTGTGAATGTTGGGAATCCAAACTCAAGTCTTCACATTTACACAGCAAATACTTTACCCCTGAGCCATCTGCCCAGCAGCCCTACCTGTTAAAGGCTCTACCAGCTCCCTACATTGAGAAGCCTCTAGTCCACGATCCTTCAAAGGGCACAGTCATGCCAAGTTCCCCACATCTCAGTGAGAGATACAAAGACAAATACGTATATAAATATGGAAGTCTCACGTGACCCAGTGAAGGCTGCTGGAGAAATTATTATAGTTCAGAGCAACGACCCGGCACCCACAAGAGACACCCGATAAGACAGGCAGAGACGGCAGTGGTTCCCGCTCTGAGGCCTTGGTGTGGAACATACTGGAAGATTCAAGATTTCATGAGACCTATGTGTAGGGAGAAAAAAAAAAAAAAGAGGGAAGAAAGCCAAGAATGAATAACGCTAAAAACTGAAATGTTCCTTGACACGTATCCTCCGGTAATTAACATGGGTCTCAAAAGTCCGACCAGCTTCAGTTCACTCTTGAACTTCCCAGGTCATGTCTGGCCAGCCACTTTCCTTCAGTCTCATTTTGTGCCGAGATATCTGCTATTCACACTGTCCCTCGGCCTGGCTGACCTTGTACCATCCCCCCTCTGTTCTAAGTCACCTCCCACAGCCCTGCTGATAAAGGGAGACTCATCCGTACCTCAGTGAAGGAATTTTGCTCCTGTCCCCTGCAGGCCACTTACCACCTTCACCCCAGGGTGGTGCCGCCATGAGGCTGGTTCTCCTGTTTCTTGCCATACTTGTGGCAACGGAACTGGCCATGTCAGGTAATGTGGGTTTTTGGGGGATCTGGGGTCCTGTCTCTGGGTTTCTTTCCTTTACTCCCATAGGGGTGACACCCAAGTCTTTTTCTATTTCATGAAGCTTTGAAGGGTACCCCAAGATCCTGTCAGGCATACTGCTTCTCTCTCTCTCTCTCTCTCTCTCTCTCTGTGTGTGTGTGTGTCTGTCTGCCTGCCTGCCTGCCTGCCTCATGTCTTTCTCTCTCTCAAAATTTTTTTTGCTTAGTGGATTCATGGGGGATGTTTGTGGGGTGTCTGGTACCTCGAGGGCAAGAGTGATATTCTGGTGGGAACTTAGGAGAGCGCTGAGGGGTGAAGGATTGGGTTCTGGTTGGGGACATGGCTGGGGGTGATTCCTGCTGAGGGAGTACCCAGGGCCTGGGGTCACAGAGAAAGTGGAGCATGGATTGAAGGTGGGAGCTTGGTCTTCCTGACAACATGGTGCAAGACAGGGATGCTTGGCTTGAGTGGTGTCGCTGCTGGCATTAGGATGGACTTCGGCTGAGGGTGGGGGTGAGTTCTGGAGAGCGGGGTGTTTTGATTCAGCTTGGGGATAGGCAGCTGCTGGGGACTGGCTGGTGACTTGATTAGATTTGGGTCTGGCTTGGAGTGAGGCCTCAAGATCCTTGAGTTTGCCAAGGCAGGAGGCTGACTGGGTCTTGAGTTTTAGCTTGGTGAGTAAGAGATCATGGAGAATTGGCTGTGGCTGGAGCAAGGCTTGCTGGTTCCTGACACCAGCGGTCGAAGGAGCTGACTCTGTAATGTAATGGAGCCTCCTCTGTCCGCAATGGAAACAGATGGGCACTGTCCCTTTCCCATTGTACCCAGCTCCACTAGGTAGGACCCTCACCAACACACATTTATTCTGGAGGACTCACTAGTTGGAGGCTGAATGATTGGTGGGAAGGAACGTTGAAAAGGACAGTCCTTGGCTAGATGTGGTGGCACACACATTTAACCCCAGCACTGGAGGCAGAGGCAGGTGAATTTCTTTGAGTCTGAGTCCAGCTTGCTCAGCATACCAAGTTTTAGGCTAGGAATTGAGATCCTGACTCAAAGAGGGAGGGGGATATTTCCTGAAAGTTTCCAAGAGCGACATTCACCTCGGCTCTCCCTCTGGAGCCCACTTACCTTTCCTGGGACTGGGGTCAGCACTGCTCACCCAACTGTGTGGCTCTGTTTTCCCTCCTATACCCCTGCCCTCTGCTGCTCCTTGAGCAATGCTAACTCGTGCCTAACAATTAATTGTTCCTATGCCCCAAAGATGCTTGTAGGGAGGACTGACACTGCCGCTGGTACACAAGAATGGTGAAGACAGAGTCATATGCTGCCTAAATTGCAAACACTTCTGTGTCCCTGAATGTTACTTAACACTCCCTCCTATGACCATTGGTGGGGTCCTTGGCTGGACCACTCCTAGGATGCCCATAAAAATCCCCCAAAGAAGAAAAGACCCTACACTGCATAGAAAGGACACGGCTTCTCATCCTTTAGTCTCCACACCGCATTAAAACTCACAGAATAATGTTTTGTGTCTGTCAGTCATGATGGACTGGGGTGGGGAGATGGAAGGATGGATGGAGTTCAGAGGCAGTGGAGAGAAGTTGTCAGGGCTGGATCTTGGCAATAGGCCGAGGAGCACAGTGTTGAAGACGCTGTCACCTGTATGAGTGCTCTATCTGCTTATACACCACATGCCAGAAGATGGCATCAGATCACATTATAGATGGTAGAGAGCCTTCATGTGGGTGCTGGGGATTGAACTCAGATAAATCCTCTGCCCTAACCCCCTGAAACATCTCTCCAGACCCTCCACATTATTTGTTTGAGACAGGGTCTTTCACTGAACCTGGAACTCATTTTTAAAAATTTATTTTTTGTGTCTGAGTGTTTGACCTGCATGTGTGTATGTGTACCATGCATATGCCTGGTGATCAGAAGATTCAGAAAACAGAACTGGTACTCTAGAATTGGAGTTAGGAATGGCTATGAGTCACTATGTGAATTCTGGGAACCGAACCCAGGTCCTCTGCAAGAACAGCAAATGCTCTTAACCACGGAGCCATATCTCCAGCCCCCAAGTTCATGGTTTTGTTTTTTCTTAATTATTTTATTTTTTTAAATTTTATTTTATTATTTTTTACAAGCTCATGGGGTTTTTCTGTTTTGTTTTTGTTTTTTGGGGGGTTTTTTGTTTGTTTGTTTGTTTTTGGTTTTTTAAGATTTATTTATTTCAGGGCTGGAGAGATGGCTCAGCGGTTAAGAGCACTGACTGCTCTTCCGAAGGTCCTAAGTTCAAATCAACCAGTGTACTTAGATATAATAATAAATAAATATTTTTTAAAAGATTTATTTATTTCATCTATGTGAGTACACTGTTGCTGTCTTCAGACATACCAGAAGAGGACACTGGATCCCATTACAGATGGTTGTGAGTCACCATGTGGTTGCTGGGAATTGAACTCAGAACCTCTGGAAGAGCAGTCAGTGCTCTTAACCGCTGAGCGGTCTCTCCAGTCCCAAGCTCATGGTTTTAACCAGAACCTTTTAGTGAGGCCAGTTTGTGGGCTGCAGAGGTGGCTCAGTGGTAAAAGTGCTTGCTGTGCAGGCTCGAGGACTTGGGTTTGGATTCCCAAGATCCACAGAAAGCAGAACATGCTGGAGTGAGCCTGTCATCTCAGTGTTGGAGAAGGAGAGACTTCAGAATCCTGGGGCTCTTTCCAAGCATGCCAGCCCAAATGACCCAGGTCAGCTTCCACTGAGAGACCCTGTCTCCAAAAAACAAGGTAGACTGTTTCTGAGAACAACATCCAAGGTTGAGATCTGGCCTCCATATGTATGCACATACATGTGCATACACACATATAAACACACATACACACACACACACATGCTCCTAAATAGAGGAATGATTAAACAGCCCACTATGTGCATACATGAGAACAGTTCAGAATGAGGAGAGATGAACCATTAATGCTCTGAACAGGGAGGCATCCAGAGTCTGGTTGGTTATCATTGTTTATTTTGACATGTCATTGTCCTTGTTTCAATGAGAGAGTTTTGACTATGACCTGGGCATTTTGTGTTTTGTAAGATTCTGGCCTAGGCCCTGACATGGAAGCGTGTGTGTGTGTGTGTGTGTGTGTGTGTGTGTGTGTGTAGGGGGCTTCTCATTGCTACAGTGTGCTTGGAGCTTCCAGCTTCAGTTTGTGGCCTTTGATGCCACCCTAGTTGGGAGGTGCGTTCTCTCTTTCAAGTGTCCTTCTTTGGCACTGTGGGGCCTGGTGGCCCTGGAAGTGCTGCTTGATCCTTTGGGTCTATACCTGTTTGGAAAGGGACCTTTGTTCGGGTGACAGATGCAGACCTAGTCCGAGTCCCTGAACCTTCACACTCAGGGCTGCTGGCAGCAGATAATGAATTAAGTCTTCTCCTCACAGTGAACGTATGGTTGGGACACCTTGTCTGGGTTTGCTGTGGGTTTACTTCTGGGCCCTCTCTTTTGTCCGAATCATTTCTGTGTTGGTTTTTGTACTGGTACCCGGCTGTCTTTGTCTTGCTAATGTCCAGAGCCTTGACCCGCACACAGCAGGACAAAGAGAGGGCAGGACACTGACTCTGTCCCTCTTGACTGTGGCACTTGCCATCACCCTTTAGGTTTTCCATGTGCTCTCGACTCCCCTAATATATGTCACTGGTAGACAGAAATTGATTATCATTCTTTGTTTTTTATTTATTTTATTTTATTTTATTTTTTGGCCAGGCAAAAATCCTATCCTTCAATGCATGGGTAACAGAGGATTCTGTAGGTCTTCCTGCAAGAAGGGTGAGCAGGCCTACTTCTACTGCAGAACTTTGCAGATATGCTGCCTCCAGTCCTACGTGAGGATCAGCCTCACAGGAGTAGATGACAACACTAACTGGTCTTATGAGAAGCACTGGCCAAGAATACCGTGACAGCCCGCACACCGTGTACAGACTTCCAGGGAAGCCATCCCTGCTGTCTGCCCCCTTATTAAAATGTATGCATCTGACAGTGCTTGCTTGGTTTTCTTCCACTGGAGATACCTCGGGAGACTGGGCTTTGCGTGGTGAGGGGTCTGTCCCATTCTGGATTCAGCCCTGTGGGAGAAGGGTCTGGGCTCCTGAGTGACTTTCAGAGAGGAACTTGACCAGGCACTGGAGGTGGGAGAGTGAGGTGGAAACCAGGGAGGGGAGTTAAGGATTTGGGATGAGCTGACAGTCCTGCAGTTTGGAAGCCTGGAAGAGCTTCTAAGCAGAGCTTTTAGACTTAGAGGAAGATGTCTGCCCACAGCTTCAAACTGTGAGGCTGAGTTTGGCTTGATGGTTACTACAGAGGAAATTTGAACAATACATTCCATTCTCCATAATTGCTAGGTCTTTTAATTCCTAAAATTTTAGAGAATATATATATATTCTCTCTCACTCTCTCTCTCTCTTTCTCTCTCTCTTTCTCTCTCTCTCTTTCTCTCTCTCTCTATATATATACACACACACATATATAATATGTAATGTATAGTATAATATGTTATATATAATATGCATTACATATAATATATACAATATACATTACACACAATATGTTATATATAATATACATTACATATAACATATTATATATAATATTCATTACATATATTATATTATATATAATATATATAACTTTTCTTCTTATTCTCCTCCTCCTCTTCTTTTTCCTCCTTCTCCTTCTTCTTCCTTTGAGAAGAAGAAGAAAATTTTTCTGTGTAACCATGACTGTTCTGAAACTCACTCTGTTCTCAAACTGACAGAGATCTGCTTGCCTTTGCCTCACAAATGCTGGAATTAAAGCTATGCGAAATGCCAGCGTGGAAGTGAATTTTTCCTCAGGTGCTGCAACCCCAACACAGAGCACCAGCAAATAAGGAACACAAACAGTGTCCACAACGTCTCAAGAGCACGGAAGACTTCGCCACTGGAAGCATGGGGATGCTTTACACAGTAGGCTTTACCTAGAGTTACACAGTCACGGTGGGTGGCTATGCATCATGGGTGTCTCAGTGCTTTCTATGTATGACTTAGTCCATCATTCTTGGGACATGAGTGAGTGACATCTGATAAGTCAGGAGCTGTCAGAAACTTCAGGGACAGGGCTCTCCAGCCCCCTCTCAGGTTATTCATTTATTTATGTATTTATTTATGTATTTATGTATTTATGTATTTATTTATATCACTCCTTCAACTATATTGTGCTAATCACACCTATGAGGTCTGAGGACAGATCGTACTCTATTGTAGAGGTTTCCTCTGTGGTCCAAGTGATGGCATCCTTTTGCTGGTAGCTGAAGTCTGGAACACAGCAGACTCGGTAATATTTGCATGATTCCAGGGCCATTTCTCCATCTTTGCAGTGTCTCCTGCAGTGCCCCAAAATTTTCAAACATCTTTTCTCAGCACCGTAGTCTAAATAATCAAAGGAGAGGCCAGTGATTTTAAGTTACTATTGCTAGATGGCTATGAATCTGGCATTCCACCATATGGTCCCACCGCTGGGACTGTGGCAGGACACAGCCCTCAGGCTCCTCCTAGCTACAGCCTGATAATACTACATACCTCCAAATAGCTGTTCCTGACTTTTTTCCCCCTACCCAGCTTTTGCTTTTCTTGAAGTGTGATTGATCACTCATCAATGAAAGTAAGCTTGTTACTTACAAGGCATTGGGGACATCACTACAAAGCTGTCCCGGACCTGTGTCAAGCTACCCATATCAAGAAACTCATCTGGGGCTGATGAGATGGTTCCATGGCATGTACTGTTTAACCTGGTAGACCTGGGTTGACCCTAAGACCCTAGCAATTGAGGGAGGGGACGGACTCCCACAGTCTCTCTGATCTCTGTGCATGCACTGTGGCACACACATATGTGCTCTCCCAACCCCAAGTTAAAATAAATAAACAAATAAATGTAAACAACTCTATAGAAAAGAAATCCACCTCATGACTATGATTGAGTTATTTGAGGAGGCAGGTTTTCTGGAGCAAGAGAGTCAGGGTTTTAGCCAGGCCTTTGGGTGGCCTTTAAAAAGCAATTGTTTTCAAGCCCTAGACTTACAGAGTCCAAGGGAGAAAAAAGCCAGCTCTGTCATCCACGTAACCACCCTGCAGACATTTTGTTCACCAAATTCNAAATCCACCTCATGACTATGATTGAGTTATTTGAGGAGGCAGGTTTTCTGGAGCAAGAGAGTCAGGGTTTTAGCCAGGCCTTTGGGTGGCCTTTAAAAAGCAATTGTTTTCAAGCCCTAGACTTACAGAGTCCAAGGGAGAAAAAAGCCAGCTCTGTCATCCACGTAACCACCCTGCAGACATTTTGTTCACCAAATTCCAGAACACAAGGTGACAAAGGACCTCCTTAAGAGCGGTAGCAAGGGGCTGGTGAGATGGCTCAGCGGGTAAGAGCACCTGACTGCTCTTCCGAAGGTGATAAGTTCAAATCCCAGCATCCACGTGGTGGCTCACAACCATCCATAATGAGATCTGGCACCCTCTTCTGGAGTGTCTGAAGGCAGCTACAGTGTACTTACATATAATAAATAAAATAAATCTTTTTTTAAAAAAAAAGAGCGATAGCAAGATCTTTAAAAAGCCAAGATGCCATGGGGCTGTGGACTCTGGGAGATGTTCTCAGGAGCTGCACAAGCCAGGGAGAGCATGAAGGAAAGTCCAACCTTGTTCCTTAGATGGAGACATGGAGCGAGCGAGGCCTTGGGCTGTATGGACTGTTCTAGGATTATATGACCTACCTCTGTGCTACTCTTGTGAGAGACACAGTTTCTGTGAGAAAAATGGTGCTGGTTGTGTTAGGGAGAATAGCCACACACAGCCCAGGGCCCGCTAGACCTTCATTTTGGTCATTTCCCATGGTTCTGTTACCTGGGGTCACTTGGGGTAGAAGAGCAAGGACAGGAAGAAGCAGCAGCAGAGACCTCATGGTTCTTGGGAGGTAGAACACCCAGGCATCCAGAACACAGGTACAGTGTCAGTCTGGCCAAGAGTTTTATCGGCCTTCCTGTCGTGTGGGCAGAGGGATGTGCATTGAGCCAGAGAGAGATGTAAAAGCGTACCCAAGCAAAACATCAGCCTGCTGGCTGGCGTGTGGCCTGAGCATCTGAAACAGTCCCTGAGAGCACAGGCCAAGCTTTTAAGTCACAGGCCTGGGGGACGTGTTTGGGAGTTCAGAGAGGAGAATCTCACATTAGGACTCCATCCTTGGCTTTTCCAGGCCTCTTGGCAGGGCTCTACCCCTTGCCCACAGTCTCTCCTCACTCTAGACTAAACCTGCTCTCAAGCTCTCTCCTCCAGCCAGGCAGGGGAAGTGCACACCTTTAGTCCTAGCACTCTGGAGGCAGAGGCAGGCAGATCTCTGGGTTTGAGGCCAGCCTGCTCTACAAAAGTGAGTTCTATGACAGCCAGGACTACACAGAGAAAGCTTGTCTCAGCACCTACCCCCTCCCTCAATCTCTCCTTATCAGTATCTCTCTGCGTTAGACCATGCAGTTTCTATGGGTTGGCACAAAGCCCCCCAAGGCATCAGCTCAGTGAAGGCTTATGGAAACAAAACAAACACATGTCCATATATAGAAACTGAGTGCTAACCTCTGTGCCAACAGGGAAAGTGACTTGATAACAGAGCTCACTTGCAATAGAGTGTGGGGCTTCACAACCATACAGACAGCCATACAAAGTTACCGACTGTTGCCAAGGATGTTTCTGTCAAAGACATTCTGGATAACCTTGGATGCTACTGTTCATGAGGGTACCCTGGGGACACTGGAGATCTGGGCATTGTCTGCAGAGACCCCAGCATCGAGATATGCCTTTAGGACACAGCAAACTGGTCTACCGTTCAAGGTAGCCTAGTCCCACAATCCCTTAGTCACTTCCACTATGGCTTTGTGTCTACCTATAACGCTGTGGAGGTGGAGGCTGGCTTCGTGTTGCTCTTGGTTTTGAAGACAGTGCTGCACTTACTGCCAATGGAAGAGTGGTAAGTAGGCAATTCCTTGTAGTCGGTGACATTACAATTAATTCAATTGTGACCTTGGTGGCTGGAGATTGAATTACAGAAACAAGTGCTTGGAGTCCAAACCAAATCCAGCCACCTCAGTGGTTGCAGTAGAAAACGATGACCACAGACAGAGACTATGCAGAGATACAGTTTGACTTCAGTGGAGTCCACAGAACACACTGGAGATCGGGGCTGGGATCTCTCAGCAGAACAGCACTTGAGGATTAGGAACGTCTTTTATTCCCTGTAACTTGGAGGACCACCCTTGTTAAAAATCAGACTCCAGATTTAATGAAAAGATTTTTTTTTTAATTTTTACTTATTACCTGTATATGTGAGTGTTTGCATGTGCGTTTGTACACAAACATGCAGTACCTGAGGAGGCCAGAAGAGGGCGCGCGATCTGGAGCTGGAGTTCCAGAGCATGGTGACCACCTGACACACGTACTGGGAACTGTGGTCTCTTTAAAGAGCAGCAGTGCTCCTAACCACTGCACCATCTCTCTAGCCACCAGACTTCGGGTTTAGTCGTGCAGTCTGGTGGGATTTGGAGCTGCTTCAGTCCATAAAGCATTAGACTCTTAATTCTGCTGTCTGTCCAACTTCAACATAAGCTTAACACAACTCAGTTTTATCACATGGAAACGGAGCTTTGATGGAGGATGAGACCCGGATACTCAACAGGTATGTGGAATCATATGAAATGGAGAATTTGGAATCTTTATGGTCCAGAAGCTGGCCAGTTTGCCTGCAAGCTTTCCTCATGACAGCCTGACCTCAGATGAGCCTTGGAAATTGATAGATATTCTCTTGAGACCCATTCCAATAGTATGTACATAGGGCTGCTGGACCATATGGGTCAGAACTTCGCATGCTTAAGAGGGAAGGTGCCAAAGTCTAGCCTTGGAAGACAGACTTCTGTGTCAGAAGAATGATGAGACTGTTAATTTCTTTAAGTGTGACCTGCAGAACATATATGGGGCCAGATTCTAGAGTCTGTTGGAGGGTTTTTGGTAATGATTTAAAATATTTATTAATTTACTTTATTATTATTATTATTATTACTATTATTTGTGTGTGTGTGAGAGAGAGAGAGACAGAGACAGAGACAGAGACAGAGAGAGACAGAGAGAGACAGAGAGACTGGAAGGAGGGAGGGAAGGAGGGAGAGGGAGGGGAGGGAGGGAGCGAGAGTCAGAGGGTGTCATGCACATCCTGACATCATTGGCTTCAGTTCTGCTTCTCCTCAGTGGGTGCTTAAGGGACTCATCAGCAGGTAGAAGGATGCTTCAACGGAGACAATCTAAGCATTAGGTGGAGCTGATCTTGACAATTGTTAAACCCTGCCAGTCTCTCTCGACTCTATAGCTGCTCTCTCCTGACTGTTTGCTGGTTTGGGGATACTCTTTTTTAGGTATCTTCTGGGGAGATGACACTTGGTATTCAGCTATATTCTCTTCTCTCCTGTAAGCACTCACCTTGTGTCATTGTAGGGCCAGGTTTTTTGGGGGGGAGAGGGGTTGCAGGGAATACCAAAGTTGCTTTTAGCAGTTTTCTAAAAGCCATCCTCTCAGTGAACAGATCCTAAATCACTGGGTTAAGGCTTAGAGGTTGGATCTTTGGATCATTCTGCAGTTTGATTTTTAGTCTTTGTTTTGTTTTGTTTTGTTTTGTTATGTTTTTTAAATCGGCCCCTCCCTCAACTTCTATATGGCTGTTACCTGTAATGGCCATCCTCAGCTGCAGCGTGAGGGATTAGCCTACCTTCCATCCTCTCACGTTTGTGTCTGCTCTCTTTTTGACATTAGCCACTTCAACAAGTGCCAACGATAACTCTATGTAGTTTAACCTGCATTTCTTGGCTGACTTGGCAGTATTTGCATGTGTCTGTTGGCCACTTGTGTGTGTTCTTTAGAGAAATGTCTATTGAGACTCCTGTCCAGTCTGAAAGCCACATCCATTGTTTACTTTCTATAGACTTCAGACGTTTAGAAGCTGAGAACTGATCTCCTTAACTCTGAACACTATGCAAATATCTCCTCTCCGTCTGTAGCCTGTCACCTCAGCCTTCTGGCTGTCTCCTTGGCTGTTCAGAAGCACTCAAGTTTAGTGGGGTCCTCTGTCTATTTTTGTTTCCGTTTCCTGACATTTTGAATAAACTTTAGAGTAGTATGTCTTGGACTAGTGCCCATGGTTTCCCGCCATTCCTTGCAGTCATTTTGTGGTTTCAGGTTGATGCTTAATCTGTGCGGAGTTGATCGTTGTGATGGGAGGTAATAGTCAAATTCCACTCTCAGAAATCTGTGTGAATAAATGTCTATACGATCTGTGTGAGTGTCTATACGATCTGTGTGTCTATGTGATCTGTGTGAATGTCTATACGATCTGTGTGAATGTCTATGTGATCTGTGTGAGTGTCTATACGACCTGTGTGAATGTCTATGCGATCTGTGTGAGTTTCTATGTGATCTGTGTGAGTGTCTATGCGATCTGTGTGAATGTCTATGTGATCTGTGTGAATGTCTATACTACTATCTGTGTGAATGTCTATACTACTATCTGTGTGAATGTCTATGTGATCTGTGTGAATGTCTATACGGTCTGTGTCTTACATCACATCTACATCAAATCTACCTCTAGTTTTCCTGAATCATTTATTAAAGAGAATGAAGGGCATTTTAATGATCTTCTAGCACATTCCCATCTTTGTTTCTCTTTGTCTCATCTCATCTCATCTCATCTCATCTCATCTCATCTCATCTCATCTCATCTCATCTCTCTCTCTCTCTCTCTCTCTGTCACACACACACACACACACACACACACACACACACACACACAGAGAGAGAGAGAGAGAGAGAGAGGACTGAAGGGAGAGTCTCACACAGACTGAGTCCTGCCCCTGAGATATTCCCCAGCCATTTTTCTTTTCTTTTCTTTTTTTTTTTTTTTTTTTGGTTTTTTGAGACAGGGTTTCTCTGTATAGCCCTGGCTGTCCTGGAACTCACTCTGTAGACCAGGCTGGCCTCGAACTCAGAAATCCGCCGGCCTCTGCCTCCCAAGTTCTGGGATTAAAGGCGTGCGCCACCACGCCCGGCTCCAGCCATTTTTCTTAAGCAAAGTAGGCAGAGGGGCTCCTCAGGCTGTGCTTTAGCCCATTTCACTTGGGAAGTTCAGCAGACTGAAGTTTGGGATGAAAGCCAAGCTAGTGACACATAGGATGGACAAATTAAAGGTATTTTCCATGTTTTGAAAAGAGCTCTTAGGGTCCTGGTAGCTGTAGGTAACACGACAAACAGAAACACGCCAAGGAGTTACTTACATTAAACTAGAAGGCAAATTAACACAAGCGTCCACAGTGGCTTCCCTGTTGCCTTTTTGAAGGCAGGCACTTGGTTGGAAAACAAGGAGCCACAGACAGAGGACACCAGCAGGTAGGCCCAGAAGAAATGGAAAACGGTCTTGAGGGAAACCATTTGGTATTTATATTTGAGGAAACTTCCATGGAGTGCTGAAAGTTTCCAGTTTCCATCTAACTGTTGGGATGTTTAGCATGAGTTGGTTCCGGGTTTTAGCAAACTCAATATCTGCCTTGGCAGCCCTGTGAGAACAGAGATGAGAGACGGCAGCGATGAAGTCACAGATTTAATGGACACTTGGGGGGATACTTGAGCTGGCACTGCCTGCTCTGCAGATTAGTTTAATTCTAACTTATTCGTTGTCACTCTTGAGGACCACTGGTGGCACACTTCCGGTACGGCTAAGTGCATTTTTGGGTGCCTGGGGCAGATGGGCCATCTTGCTTGCCATACAGCAGTAGTCCCCATTGCTACATGGCTTTCTCACTTGCTCTCCGGATCTGCAGTGTTTCCTGCAGTGTCCTTTTGTGACCCAGCAAGCTTTGCTGCACCTGCAGACTGACAAGAGGGAAGAAAGGCTGTAAGTTCAAAATTAGGGGTCTCCTTCGAAGGCGATCCCTCAGCTGTCTCCACAAGGGCTCGGACTGGTTGAAAGGAGATTATGCAAGCAAAGCAAAGAAAGGGTCGACTACGCCATGTTCTCAAAGATCTTACTACCGATGCCATAGGAACTCACTGGCTGACAGGAACTGGGATGACTTAAGAAGCGGTGTGATTTTGTAAATAAATTAGGTGCACAACAGGCTACCTTAACTCCGTGCCAACTGGGTTATCATTCCCAAAGACACAAAATTCTAACTCCAGCTGGCCTTACAATGACCATCATCAGAAATGTATTAACAACCTTTGCTTCAGGAAGAAGGAAGCCCTTTGAGACGATGTGTGGGCGTATGGTGGTTCTGCGGTATCATAATGAATGAAAATGGTTCTCCTGTATTTGAATGCTTGGTTCCCAGTTGGTGGGACTATTTGGGAAGGACTAGGAGGTGTGGCCTTGTTGGAGGAGGTGTGTCCTTGGGGTGGGCTTTGAGGTTTAAAATAACCACGCCTTTCTTTGTCACCCTCTTTCCCTTCATGGTTGTTGTCTCAGTAGGAGAACTCTCAGCTCTCGTTTCAGCATTATGCAAGCCTGCCTGCCGCCCCCCCCTCCCCCCCCCTCCCCCGTGCCCCAGGATGGTCATGAGCTCACCCTCTGAAGCTGTAAGTCCCCAATAAACTTTTTTTTCCTATAAGTTGCCTTGGTCATGGTATCTCTTCTCAGCAATAGATAAGTAACTAAGACAGGTATAGACTGTGGTAATGATCATACATTCACTTCCAAACCCATCCACTAGCACACATTAAGTACATATCGCTCCCGTCTATCAATCATAGCTTGATAAAGTGGCTTCAGAAATGAGCTGGCAATATAATGAAATCAGCATGGGGAACTCTGGAAATATAACTGTAGAGAATTAGGCATCAATTCTCACTTTAACACACATCACCACCTGGTCTGTGGATTCAGCTCACTAAATCATAGATCTCTGGGACCCATTCCTACAGAGCTTTGGACTCAAACAATCAGAAATGGACTTGTAAATTAGAAATTCTGATGATTCAGTAGCTGGTGCTGATGGTGCAGACTAGGAGAACCAATGGGCTGTAATGGAGCCTTTGGTATCTTTAGAAGACTATCCACACAGCAGTCATTTCTTAATAGATGACACCCATCTTAAAGAGCCTGGGGTTGTCACCGATAAAAACAGGTCTGTGAAAGGCATGTTGGTAATCTTACAGAAAACATGTGGGCAATTCTAGTGCTCCAAGACTCACGGAAGTTGTTACTAAGGTAGCCCATTTGTCAAAATGTGTCTGTTGATGGCCTGGGGAGATGGCTTTTAACTTAAAAGCCCTAGTTCTCAGCACAGTGACTCACAACTGTCTGTAATTCTAGTTCCAGGAATCTGATGCTCTCTTCTGGCCTCTGCAGGCACCGGGCTCTTGCATGGTGCACATCCATATATGCATGCAAAACAACCAAATGCATAAAATAAAATGAATACATCTAAAATTTCTTTTAAAAATCTGCCCATTGATTAAGCGTGCTTAAATGGATTTTCTAATGAAACACATTTTAATTAAGAAAAATGAAATAAATAAATCAGAAAACACATCCAACATCCTCCTCCACCTACTGTGTCAGGATGTCATATTATTAACCACAAGGTTCTCCCAGAGTCATAGAGATTTTTCATAGATGCATATCCATCGTACAAAGTGCCGATTTCACACAGGCACTGCCTTTGATGGTGATCCCATTCCCTCTCCTTAATGCTCCTTCCTCTCTTCCCTCTCCCTAGTCTCCTCCCTTACCTTTGTCTCCCCTCAGCTTTCATATCATCTACGGACCAATAGAAACAGTTTATGGGTCTATGAAGAATCTAAAACTCACAAGTGAGAGAAAACATGTGGCGCTGGCCTTTTCATGTGACTTATTTTGTTTGCTTAATATGATTCTAACCATCTTCTGGAAAATGATATAATTTGATTCCTTTTAATGGTTGCACCAAATCCCACTGTGTATAATATACACAGTATAATACAGCTCACTTTTCTTCCCTTCTCACAGAGATCCAAGCTGATTCTAAACGTTGACTGCTTTGAACAACTCTGCCTTAAACACCCAATGCATCTCTGGGATGTCACTTTATAGAGTCCTTCAGGTATATACCCAGAAGTGGTTTAGCTTTGTCATATGATATGTCTATTTTTGGTTTTTTGAGGATCCTGGGTCAATGGGGGCTCACAGAGACTGAACCAACATCCAAGAGCCCGTAGGATCTCCTAGGTGCAGACGTGCAGCTTGGTCTTCACGGGGGTCCCTAACATTTGGAGTGGAGGCTGTCTCTGGCCCTGCTGCCTGCTACTAGATCCCCTAACCGGACTTCCTGGTTGGACCTCGGTGGGAAAGTGTTTTCTTAATCCGGCTGGGACTAAATGTCCCAGGGTGGGATGGTACCCAAGGGAGGCTTTCTTGTCTCTGAGGAGAAGGGGAGGGGGCTACTGGGGAGAGAGTGTTAAGGGTGAGACTGGGATGAGAGGGAGGAATGTGGGTGCAATTAGATAAATAAACTAATGGGAGAAAAGAAGGACACAAAGCTGGATCGGTAGGGAAGGGGATCTGGGAGGAGTTAGGGGACTAAATATGATCAAAATTTCTCAAGGAACTGATTTTTAAAATTACCTCCCTCCAAATTTATTGCCTTAGCTAATGTAAGAGGAAACACATACAATTTTAATTAAAAATGTCATTAAAGTATCAGGGTGAAACAGATAAAAAGAGATATTTTTTTCTCTACTAGGGAAAAATCTATGTAATTATGCTAAGTACAAATCTAGTAGATACTGTGCCTTTAATCCCAGCATTTATGAGGCAGAAGCAGACAGACCTTTGTAAGGCCAGCCTGGTCTACGTAGTGAGTTCCAGGCCAGCCAGGGCTACATAGAAAAATCCTGTCTCAAAACAAAAACAAAAACAATAACAAAAGATACAAAACAAAAAAAAAACAAACAAACAAAAGCACAAAGCAAAAAGAAATAAAAATAAGTGTATTGAGCTCTGAAAGTTGATTTTTAAAAATCAACAATAGTTTACTGAGTGCACTTTGAGGTGTAGCAGACTGGACTGTCGCTGTAATACCACCAAAAGCCAAAACCTGACTTTTAATAGAAGCATAACTGACTTCCAGAATTGTGTACACTTCTTGGTGCACAGCTAACCACAGAGAGACTGTACATGCAGCTAGCACTTAAGAGGGTCTTTGGGACCTCTCCTAGTTAATATTCCTCTCCCATCGAGGTATTCTTGCCCTGACCTCTAATACCTCTAGATAGATTGCTAAATAAATAAATAAATAGATAAATAAATAATAAACAAAAGCCTCCCATCTTCTGTGCTCAAGCCCCTGGCTGAGTAGTTTTATGGCAATACACTCTCCTTATGGTCAGGGAGTCGCCTTCCCAGCTGTCCCCTCCTTGAGACTGGCTTGTTAGTGAATATGATTTGTTTTTAGCACAAGGTTTATTTAGCAACATTTTCCTCTTTTTTAAGTACATGTGTTTTGTTTTGTTTTGTTTTTGTGCCTCTGTCACTATTGATTTTATTCATGCAGTGATGAATATGATTAGTGTGCTTTTAGTTAATGAGGCTTTCTTAGTGCTCCAAAATATGTTCTATTTTTGGATTAATAAAGAATACTTGTTAGTTATAGATCATGTTCGATAATGATTATGCCTTAAAATGCACTGGCCAGATCCTCAGTATGGTTTTCTTACTCGAGTGTGAAGGCCCAGGTTAAGGACTGGAGGTGTTGTTCAGTATTAGAGCGTTCCCAGGGTTCTGCGATTGATCTCTTGCACTAGAAATATTTTCTTGTGGATGGGATGAAGAACTGTGAATGCTAATAGCTGTTTCTCTAAGAGGACTGCCACTTGTTAGTTTGAAGATGGGGAAGCTGTAGTTTCAAGTGCCAGTGTGCCCTGAAGCTTGGTTACTTCCTCCTATGTGTAACTTGTCTGCTCACTATATATGTATTTCCCTGGAACTATTTTATTGTATGTGACTGCTATTCTAAGTTTCTGCTAGGTTGCATTTGCCTGAAATTATACTTTACTATTTTGATATTTTTATATCTTTATATCAGTTGCATCTGTCATTAAATTATTTTTTGATACAGGGTCTTTTTAAATAGCCCTGGCTGGGCTGGAACTCACTGTGTAGATGGGGCTGGCCTTGATCTCACACAGATCTGCCTGACTTTGCCCCCCCAAGTGCCGGAATTAAAAACATGTACCACCATGCCTGGCAGATATATTTTTATTTTTAATTGTGTGTGTGTGTGTGTGTGTGTGTGTGTGTGTGTGTGTGTGTGTTTGTCTGTCTGTCTGTGGGTATGTGAATGTGAGCACAGACTCCTGAGGAAGTCAGAGGCATCAGATCCCCAGAACTGAAGTTGTGAGCCACTTCACATAGGTCCTCTGGAGTAATAGCAAGTGCTCTTAACCCCTGAGCCATCTGTCCAGCTTCCAAGCCTGTGGAGGGTTTTTTATTCAACCTGTTATCTGAGTTATCTTCATCTCATATGAGAACATATGCTTTTATTTAATGAGTCAACTATTATAATTATATTTAGACTATTGAATTTTTCATTTTTGTAGGGTTTTTTTTTTCCTATTTACCATTTTTCAATTGAATAGACAAGAACTCTCTCTGCTGGTTTGAAGCATCTGCCCTCACTGACAGTTGGAGCTTATACATTACTGTCATTCACTACTTAGCAGGTAGTGTAGGAGTGCGCATACCCATTGCCTCTCTCTTCCCTTAGATTTGTCTGTCTTCTCCCTGCCCATGCTGACTATCTAAAATTTATAGGCAACTCAGACATTCATGCTCTCGCTCTTGAGATGCCTGGTGTTTTCTCTCTTTTTTGTCATCATGGGCTGTACTCAGGGCCTTGAGCTACATCCATCTCCCTCTATTCTAGCTTTCAAAGTTAACTATAGAGCAATAAACAATTGATCAATCTTACATGTCATAAATCCCAATGTTTCTGGATGGCTTCCTTGTTTATTTGAATTCGTCTTCGTTTTCAAGGCAGATCTTTGTGTGTCAGACCTTTGCCATCTCAAAAGTTGGAGGCCAGTGTAGATATATATCTCACTGTGGCACAAAGTCCTTGCCTGGTCAATTTAGAGTCTTTCTTTTCCTTTCACACCAGCTACTATGGAAAGTTTCTCCAGCCAGCTTTTTATACGTTTGTATGACAACTGCCCTTTCAGATCTGCTAAAGCCCATTTGCACTAGAAAGGAATTTATTTCCTCCAGATATGTATGACTCAAAAGAGACTTTGAAAAAGTGCTCATAGAAACTTAAATCATAAAATTAGTCTTGACCTACCAAACTGACTTCTGGAAAATTATTTAGAAAACTTCATCCAAGTGTGTAAAAACTCAGTTATATTTGTTGTTTGTTTTGTGAAAGATCTGGAAATACATAATTTTACTCCCAATAGGGAATAGATTTACACATTTTCAGTTATCTGTATGAAGGAACAATATATGGCTTCTAGAAGCATTGAAGCAGATGCCAACCAAAATGTTGTGTATATACTGCCGAAATAAGTACTTTAAAACAATGCTGTTACATTTTTACTAAATATGTATGTGAAACTACATTCACATACATATTTAGGTGGATTTATATATGCATAAGGAAAAGGTTTTCACACACCAGAAGAGAACCATCATCTCTTTTCTAAAAAACCATCCAAGCTGTATAAACAGCAATTTCAAAACTTTGACCATTTATTTATAGAATTAGATTGTAAATCACTAACCAAGCAACAGACTTGCATGACTGAGAAAAAGCATCCAGGTCTACATTTTCTTCCACATGATCGCTCTGTGGACACTTTCATCTCAGAACAGGAGAACAGGGACTTCACAGGAAGCAATAACAGGACTTAACATCTAAGAAAGGCTTCAGTACTCACCATCGGTGGAGACTGGGAAAACTGCTGAAGTAAGACAGCCCCCGGCAGGATCACTGGGACATTCATTGAAGCAAATAGCAGGGGAAAGAGCTGGGCTTCTGAGACACCTGTCCAATCCCACAGCCCCAGGGATGCTGAAGAGACACACTCCCAAGCTTTCCACTCAGAGCGAATAGTCCAGTAGATTTCAGCTACCTCAGAGAACCCTGCCCACATGCATGGAAGACTATCATAGCCCCCACCAGAAATTCCCCAACCTAACTCCCTCATCCTTTCCCCTTGGTTCTGTTTACCTGGAAACAGCTGGAACAGGATAAAAAATACCAAAAGATTCAGGAGCAAGTATTTCATGATCTTTGAGAAGGTCTTAGCACATCCAAGAGTCCAGAACGTTCTGCGATTGAACTCCAGACTCAGGTTTTATTTGCTTCCATGGGGTGGAGTCCAGAGAGTGAACCATGAGGAGTGAATGGCTCAGAGACAAGTATAAAGAACATTAGTTCTTGGCCAACAACAGTAAGTGATTGTTCACTACTCAAAACAGTATTCTAGGCACTTGGACAAAGGGCAGAAGAATGGACAAGAGTTAAAAACATCATGGAAGTACACACAGAGCGGGCATGTGCACTAGGAAGTCTTCCTTTCATGCTTGGAGTGTTGAGAGACTTTGCTCATAGCCTCTCATTTGTACATCAATATGTGTGACACTGCATGGGGCTCAGCTGAAGACCCTTTGTGGGCAGAGACTGTCCTTTCCTGTGTTTCTAGGGCTAGCTATGTCAATTGCAGGTGCCTTGTGAAAGAATCTTTTAGTGACATGAATGAACATATATTTAAATGATGTTGCATGGTAGAACCCCGTAGTGCACTCTTCAGTAATTGTAGCTGAATTCCTTGTGGCCAACCTTCCTCCAGCTCCTCCTGCCCCCTGCTCTCCATGACTTCTGGTGACAATACTACTCTCCGTTCCGTGAGGTCAGCTCTGCATGTGATTTCCCATCACAGTTGGTTGAAGAGACCAATCTCTCCCCAGGGTGTGTTTTCAGGGTCTTTGTTGAAGACATCTATGATCATGTTGTTGGAGATGAGCCCTATTGCTCTGCTCTGTGTTCTGACCCTTGGCTCCGTGGGCTGTTTTCATGCCAGTGCTGTGCTGTTCTGATTGCTACACCTTTGTAGCATGTTTTGCAGTCAGATAGGAGCATGTTTTGAAGCTTCTTACTTTGATCTTGAATCTGCAGGCTGCTTTGGGTAGTATATTAATTACTCTTCTGTTGCTGTAATAATAATAATAATAATAATAATAATAATAATAATAATAATAACATGCTGAATGCAACTTAGATAAGGAAGGACTTATGTGGGCTGATGACTCCAGCCCCATTATGGCTGGGAGGTCCAGCAGCAAGCAGACATGGCGGGATGCTGGGGGCTTTCATTCACAAACATATCCTTCACCATTACCTCAAGCACAATGCCGAGAGAGCCAACTGCCTGTAGGATGGGTCATATGTTCTCAAAGTCGGCCCTCGGCAATACACTTCCTCCAGCAAGGCCACACCTCCAAACAGTGCCACCAACTGGGAACTGAGTGTGTAACTATGACAGATATTCTCCTGCCTAACAGTAGTATGGATCTTTTAACCATATTAATTCACCCTCACCATGAGCACGTAGTGTCTTCCCACTGTTTGCATCTCCTTCACTCTCCTCCATCAATGTTTGTTGCAGTTTTCATTGTATGCATTTGGGATGGTTTGAATAAGGCGTTCTATATAGACTCAGGTTGTACTTGGTGGAATTGTTTGGGAAGGCTTAGGAGGTGTGGTCTTGCTGGAGGAAGTACATCACCGGAGAAGGGCATTGAGGTTTTCAGAGCCACACAACAGCTATGCCCAGTTCACTCTCTGCCCTGTTTGTAGATCAAGCTGTGAGCTCTCAACTTCCAGCTCCAGCCACCATGCTGGAGCTTGCCTGCCATGCTGGTGATGGACTCTAACCCTCTGGAGCCATAAGCCCCAAACAAACCCTCCCTTCCACAAACTGCCTTGGTTATGGTATTTTATTGCAGCAATAGGAAAGTGACTAAGACCCATTGCCTCTTCAGTTTGAATGAGTGGAAGACCCTGAGGTTGTGTCTTACTTGATGGACACTTTAAAAAATTATGTCATATTTGTGCTTTTTTTTTTCATTTGTAACAATTTATTCTTTTTTTTTTTTTTTTTTTTGGTTTTTCGAGACAGGGTTTCTCTGTGTAGCCCTGGCTGTCCTGGAACTCACTTTGTAGACCAGGCTGGCCTCGAACTCAGAAATCCGCCTGCCTCTGCCTCCCGAGTGCTGGGATTAAAGGCGTGCGCCACCACGCCCGGCAACAATTTATTCTTTAAGCATAAACAGTTCCAGTGACTGCAATTCCAGTTTTCTTTGATCATACTGACGCTGATATCAAGCAAGTATATATATTTTAAAACTAGAATCTTATTTTATAGAAATGAAAGAACATTTTCATTACAGCAATAATAGATTTAATGCATTCAACACGGATAGTAATAGAAACCCACAACCTGTATCCATTTTAATTATTGAACTAAGGCAAGCCTTCCATGCTGCCCTATTGTCAGGGTGGTTTTCCTATGCCTTAGCTCATTGTCCTCTGGCGATGTTCCTTAACTTTTTTTCCCAATATTTATTAGATAACTTCTTCATTTACATTTCAAGTGTTATCCAGAAAGTTCCTTATACCCTCCCCCTTCCCGGCCCCGCTCCCCTACCCTCCCGCTCCCACATCTTGGCCCTGGTGTTCCCCTGTACTGGGGCATATAAAGTCTGCATGACCAAGGGGCCTCTCTTTCCAATGATGGCCAACTAGGCCATCTTCTTCTATATATGCAGCTAGAGACTTGAGCTCAGGGGGTACTAGTTAGTTCATGTTATTCTTCCGCCTATAGGGTTGAAGACCCCTTTAGCTCATATTTGTGCTTTAAAAAAATTAATATACCTGGGATTTGGTGAACCCTTTCAGTCTAAATATTCACATCCTTCTTCAGTTGTGGATATAAAAGCACAAGGGAGTTTAAGAGCCTTTCCCAAAGACAACAATTTCCATGCCTTCTTATTCTTCTTATTCATTGACTCATTTCTTTATCATGTGTGTACCCATGTATGTGTGTGTGTGCTGCAGAGGCCAGCATCAGCTATCATTTTTCAGGAGTGCTATCCACTTTTTTTTAAGACAGGGACTGTCATTGACCTGGAGTTTATCACTTTGGCTAACTTAGCTGCCAGTGAGCCCCTAAAATAGCTGCCTATTTCTGCCTCTTCCGCCCTGGCATAAGAACGGCACACCATGACATCTGGCTTTTTTCTAATGTGTGTCCTGCAACTTGAACTCAGGACCCCATGCTTACAAAGACAAGCATCTTACCAACTGAGCTATCTTCCCATCCTCTCTGCTGTTATCTTACAACCAATATCAATATCTTTGTAACTTAAAGACAACAGACACTCACATCTCTCTCAGTTTCTATGGTCCAGGGACTGGAACATATCTGGACTAGGTGATTTTGGCTACAGCTTCTCCTGAGGTTGCAGTTAGATATCAACAGGGACAACAGGGACCTTAAGCCTCGGGGGAGGGGGGAGCTAGAAATTGTTCTTTTTTTGTGGATGCTAAGTTGATGTAGGCTGCTGGTGAATGACCTCTGTTTCTCTCTACCTGAAAATCAGCTAACCGATTTCCAGGGAGTGAACCATGGCTAACTCTGGGAGATGGATAATCTTATCAGCAAGAATGGATTTAGCATCACCTAAGAGATTTGTAAGGCTCTTCTCTAGGACTGTGACATTTTTCAGAGAAGATCAGTTAATCAGGAAGATCCAACCTGAATGTGGGCAGTGCTGACCCAAGGGCTGGGCACCTGGATGGAATAAGAGAGAAAACAGAGGAAGCCAGTGACAGTGACACTCCAGTGGCTCCCCTTTTCTCTACTTCCTGTCCAGCATGTGGGAGCTTCTTGACCACACATCCCCAATACCATGAGGATCTTGGCAAGTGCTTAAGGCCAAACCACCATGCACGGAATCCTCTGAAACTGTGAGCCTAGTTAAATCTTTCCTCCATTAAGGACGTTTATGTCAAGTATTTTGGTCAGTTTTGAAAAGCTAACTTATTTATTTATCTGTCTTTATCTCCTTCCTCAGTGAGTGGACTCCCATCGGTTTCAGGGAGCCTCTGGCCCGCTTTAGCCACTCCCCTCCCCCTTCTTTGGTGGGAGGAGGGGGGATCAGAACCTGGCCACATATCACTTTGTTTAAAAAGTATTCACCTTCGTCTTGGCGTTGTAGGTTTTAAGTCGGATTAGCTTCTTTCTCCTCTGGTTACTAAAGCATCTCCAACATTTAGCTCATAACCGTGAAACTACTGTGGGTCTAGGAGGGGAGCCATGGGAAACCAGGCCATGAAATCTCCAGATTTGTCTGTCTCTTCCTCCAGGGGCCCCTTTTTGCTCCTCTGTCCTGTGTGTCATCCATTTGTAGGTGGATCTTCTTGTGGTCTTTGCTGCTGCAACTTCTGAAGCTCTGAAGCCACGTGGTCTAAGTCCCCAAGCCCCGTTGTTGTTGTTGTTGTTGTTGTTGTTGTTTTTATAATATTTTAGTTATAATAACTCCTTTCGTTTTCTATGCAAAGTTTGGAGGATTTTTTTTTAATCTGAAGGCAGATAGAATGTCTTATGCTTGTAATCCCAACAACACTCAGGAGGCAGAAGCAGAAAGATTAGTGTACATTTGGGGTCAGTCTGGGTTACAGAGTGAGATCCTTAAAAAAAAATTCCTGCTGGGATTGATAAGGCTTGTTTGGACACTACCCTTGTGTCTACTAATATTAAATCTCCAGGAACTGAGTACCAGCCCCCCCCCCACACACCCGGAGCATCCTCCTCTCATCTGGTCCTACTGTCAGAGGTACTCTTAATATACCTGACTTTCAATTCTCCACCATTAGTGTGTGGGGATACAACTGACTTTTTGTTTAGGACATAGAGACAGATAGCAGAGCTCAGAGCATCCAGAAAGGACCCCACTGCCGCAGCCACCAAATCTGTCAAAACCCAAAGTTTCAGAAACACATTGGAACAAAACAAAACAAAACAAAACAGCTTCTTTAACAAACAACGGTAGGCAAGCTAGATACTCACTTGAAGAAGCATTAGAGCCAATCCCCACTTGCCACACTGCACAAAAACCACTCACAGTGAATCAAAGACCTTAACTTATGCCTGAAACTTTGAAACTGCTGGATGAGAGCCTGGGCAAAGCACTCCCAGTTGTAGGGACAGGCAAGGGCTTTCTGGAAAAAAAAAAAAAACTCCAGTGGCTCAGGGAACAAGCTCAAGAGTTGGCAGAGGGGGTTACATGGAGTTTAGAATGTTCTGCATGGCCATGGAAGCATCCATCGTCAGAGTGAAGAGGTGGCTCCCAGAGCAAGCCTTTTTCCATCCACTGTAGGTAGAGGTGCGGTGGCTTGTCATCACCACATCAGTAAAGGGCTAAGGAGCTACACAGGCAGTCCTCAAAAGAAGAAACACAACAGCTAAAACATAATTTAAAAAGATTCCAATGTCCTTAGCCATCAGACAAATGCAAATTAAGCCTGCTTTTTAAGAGTCCATCTGACCGAATGGCTATCATCAAGAAATTGAACGACAGCCAGGCATGGTGGTGCATTGTGAGTTCCAGGCCAGCCAGGGCTATGTAGTGAGATCCTGTCTCAAACAAGCAAACAAACAAAGCAAGGAGATAAAATGAAGATCTACAAAAGGACCTGTGTCCCACCGTCAGTGAGGAAGAGCATAGACACCTTAGCCATGGTGAGATTGGGGCGGAGCTATCTCGGTTCCTTCTCTCACTGTTGAGGAAACACCTGACAGAAGCCACTTAAGGAAGGAGGGGCTTTCAGCTCATGGTTTGAGGGAGAAAATTCCATCATGAAGAGGAAAGTGTGGTGGGAGGGGCAAGAAGCAGCTCTAGTCAGGAAGAAGAGAGCCTAGAGCTCTTGTCAGCTCGATTTCTTGATCATTTTTATTTAGGTTTACTTATTTTATTTAGTGTATATGCGTGTCTTGCCTGCTCTTTCTTGCTTGTTTAAAATTTAGGTTTATTTCTTTTATTTTGTGTGCAGGAGTACTTTGCCTGCGTGTGTATATCACTGCTTGCATAGCTGCTGCCCGAGGAGATGAGGAAAGGCTGTTGGATCCCTGTAATGGGGATTACGGGGATTACGGGTGGGTGTGAGCCATCGAGTCGGTGATGAAAACAGAACCTTGGTCCTCTGCAAAAGCTGCAAGGACTCCAGTCCCCTCAGCTCTCTTTCTTCTTTTTTATTCAGTGTGGGACCCCATGGGATGGTGCTGCCTATAGGTAGGACAAGACTTTCCTCAGTTATATCTTTCTGGAAATGTCTGCACAGACATGCTCAGTGGTTTGACTTTAAATTCAGCCTGACAATGAAGGTAAGAATCATACAAATTACTCAAAGACAGAGGGGGAGGGGGGTCATGTGACTCAGCTATACCACTCTAGGATATGTAGTATATGTATATGTATATGTATATGTATATGTATTTTAACCACTGGAAGAGATAGGTCACAGTGATTGACAGCTGAATTAACAATGCTCTTTTTGATGCTCAACTTGTCTTGATTTGAGCTCAAATTGATGCTCAAATTGCTTTGGACATCAATTCCTCTCAAGCTGGTGTGGGGGACCTCTGGTCGGACCCCAACGAATTCTGGAGGTTACAAGCTGGTTTCTGTATTCTTTTACCCTGACCCACATATATTCTAGAAGATTCCATCTAAAAATAGCAAGTCTGATTCATCAATCCAGGAATAGTGTGATATATCTTCATTATATACAAAGGTTGGCATTTTCTTACTCTCCCCACGAATTCAGAGAAGAAAACTTTTTGGTTTTAGTTGATTTTTTTTTATTTCAACACAGTTTTTGAGAGCTTTTAACCCCCTAATAAATGACACCATTGACTAGATTGGCTAAACCAAGCGAGCAATACAGAGCTGAACACTGGGAGTCATCAAAAATAGCAAGATTAATCTCTCTGGGACCTGAAAACACTAACGGGACAATTTCTCCAGAAATCTGTGAACTTCGGGGGATTTTTAAAACGCTGTAGCTGTTGTTTGATGGCTTTTGTCTGATGTATGCTCCCGGGTGTTTTTATTTGAGGAGCTTCCATCATGGTGTTAGGGGCGGGGATGGGGAGGGGGAGCCCTGTTTGTGGTCCTCCTGCCATTATCCTTCTAGATGATGGTTACAGAAGGATTTTAAACCCGCGGCTGCGCTGCCTGGTCCAGTGCGCGGAGCTGCTGCCCCCTGGAGGTTAGCATCGGAATCACAGGACGCTCAAAGCCTATTTGAATTCTTGGGAGAAAGGAGTCTCTACACAAATTTGTACTTGCAAGAGAGTTTGTTTCCTTTTGCTATTTGACTGTGAGGCTTTCTCTGTGTGTTAACTCCTGAGGATTTAAAGACCGTGTTCAGGTCGCACGAGGAGTGTGTAACCCAGGTCTCCACCTCCCTGAGGCTGCCTAGGCACTAACCATTAAAGAAACCTCTGCTCTTTGACATGCTAAGTCCATACATAGGGCTTTCTTCCCAGACTGTCTCTGGGTTACTAGAAAGGATGTAAAGGCTTCACAGACTCAGAAAACATACCAACTCATTCCTAATGTTTTAAATTCAAGGAAAAACTCTCTTGCCCAGTAAGGTGGTAAGCGATTGAAGAACTGAGCTACCAGGTAAGCAAGCGTTCTAACCTTGCAAATAAGATAAGTCAACTAAAGAACCAGGTCTTCAAAGGTCTGACTCTGGTTTCTACTTGAAAAGTACTTTGCAAGTAAAGAAATGATCAATTGTTTAAAAATCATATAATCATTTACTATATTGAAGCATCATAGCACTAAATATATATTTTAAAAACATTAATTTATTTTTATTTTATGTGTGTGAATGTTTTGTCTGTACACTACTGTGTATTCCTGGTGCGTGTGGAGGCCAGAAGTGTGTGTCAGATTCCTTGGAACTGGAGTTACAAATGGTTACGAACCTCTCTGTGGGTGCTGGGAGTTGAACCCAGGTCCTCTATAAGAACAGCGAGTGCTCATAACCACGGATCCAGCTCTCTAGCCCCTAACTTAAAGGTCTTTTTTTTCCAGTTTGTTTTGTGTTTTTGTTTGTTTCTTCATTTTTAAGATGACATGTTAGGCTAAATTGACACTACAAAAGGTTAGAAAAATGATTTTGTTTCATTTTTTTTAATGAAGAGTCTACTTCAGTCAGAAATAAAGGAATTTTATAGTGAAGTAGCAAATATGTAAATAATAAACATGTGTGACCCAGTCAAAATCTCAAAGATCTTCAAAATCCTTTTAATGGTGTCGACTTGAAAGAGATTTCCATTGAGAGCAAGGAGGCTCTAATATTAGTTAATAGCCCTGGTGTTCCTCTGGAGGGGACATGGGGAGCACGAACAAGCCATTGCTGGGTTTATGAGTAATTGTAAATGCCATCATGGTCTCCCTTGTGATGGGCTTCAGGATACACGGTTGAGAGATTTTATGGTAATAGCCAGTTCCCATTAATACTCCCAAGCAGGGGAAATGTTTTGATTTTTATTGTTTAATGGAGTGTGGGTTAAGAGAAGTGTATATCTCTTTTTGGATTTGTCTCAGTGGATAAGAGAAATGCAAATAAGAGCCTTTTAGTTTGCCAGAGATTTAAATTGTTTGTCATTTTACAAACTGGTTGAAATGAATGCCCAGATTCCTCACAGTTGGTTTGTATACTGAACAGGTTTTGTTAGTTGTAATAAATTATCAGAATAAGTGAGTATAAATATAAATGCAAACAGGTCTTTGAGTAAACCGAGTCATGATTTTAGACTATGGGTCTGTGAACTTGGTTATCATGAGCCTTAGGCAGCGTTGTCTAAACACACAGTATTGATTAGGGAATTTATACGCTTGGGTGAGGTGGGGGCTTCTGCACCTCACTTTTTTCTCGGTGTGCACCCCCAGCTGTCCTTGACCTATGAAGATGTTGTTGTTCTTGTGCCTGCTGCATGCTGGTTACATGTGTGAGCCACCTTGCATGCTTGGGGCACAATTTTATGGTGTCCCTTTCTCTGCTAAATTGTTATAATGAGCTTTGATTTCATTGTCTTTGGAGTTAATGTAAGATATCCTCTAAAACCTATCATTGATTTAAGATCTTCAGAAGAATGGAGTGTTTTGGGTAAAAATTTGTCTTGATACTTTTTTCTTTTCTTTTCTCTTCTCTTCTCTTCTTTTCTTTTTTGTTTTGTTTATTGAGACAAGGTTTCTCTGAGTAGTCCTGGCTGTCCTGGAATTTGCTCTGTAGACCAGACTGGCCTCTAACTCTTTGCCTCTGCCTCCTGAGTGCTGGAATCAAAGGCATGCTCACCACTGCCCAGCTATGCCTTCATAATTTTAAAGAAATTTAAATATAGAGAAACAGATAAAGTAATATCTGTAGTTAATACATAGCCTTTTAAAAATACATATCTCACTGAAATATATTAACTTTATCTTACTGCCAAGTTATAAAAGCTTCAACAATCAGATTGTGAAATTATATTTAAAGATGTTTAACAAAAAGTTGGTTTCAAACAATTTTTAAGCTTAAATGATGTTCATTCATGGTTGGCTAATTCTATAGTATATGTATACATTAAAGAGATATTAAAACTTTTGATAAAATTTGAATAGAAGAAAACAACTGATAGATAAGCAAAGATAAAGTTGCATCTGGGGCTGGAGAGATGGCTCAGCAGCTCAGAGCTGTGGCTGCTCCTCCAGAAGACTCAGGTTCAATTCCCAGCTCTCACATGGTGGCTCAAAGCATCTGTAACTCCATTCTCAGGGGATTTGACTCTCTTCTGACCTGCTGGGCACCAGGCACAGATGTGCTTCACTGACACTTGTGCAGACAAAATACCCACACACCTGTACACATTAAAAAATCCTAAAAGAAAAAGTTGAGCCTATGAAGTCCTAATCATGGGCAGGTAAGTGTCCCATGGTGCTCTGGGCTTTTGTACAGAGCAGCAGACCTCTTCCCTTCACTCGTGTGCTTTCCCATTCGTCAAAGGACAACATGGATGGCATTTACCATGCATGTCAAGAACTTTGTAATTTATAGCTAATGGTAGGGCCGTGTCACAGAGACCCTGGCTGGATTGGCCCCCTTAGTTTCTCCTCGGTTGGAACGCAGAGGCAACTTTGTCCCCCTCTTTGAGCAAGCAGCAGCCACAGGGTTCCTTCTGGAGCAAGGTTGAAGCAGGGGGAGGCGGTCATTTTTAGCACAAGGTGCTGTCCCTAGAAACTTGGTTGCGAGTGCCTTTGCAGGCAAGGGAATGGATGCTTCAGTCCTTTGGGGGGCTCTAGCAGGCACGGCATAATCTACAGGTCTGAGATGAAGAGTTTGCTATCATTCTAGAAGCCTCTCAATGCTGACCTCTTAGATCTGGTAGATAATCTAAAGAAACAGAGCAGCTACTGTGACCAAAACACACATTGTTTGACTGGAAAACCAAGGCCTCCTGAACCAGTCTTTGATATTTTTTATAAGATTTGTTTTTATTTTATGTACATAGGTGTTTTGCCTGCATGTGGTCTATGTACCATATGGGTACCTGGTGCCCACAGAGGCCAAAAGAAGGCATTGGGTCTCCTGAGTTTGGAGTTACAGAAGGTTGTGAGCCACCATATGGCACTGGCATTGGAATCCAGGCCCTCTGTGAGAACAGCCAGTGCTTAGCCCTTCACGGTTTTCTTTTTTTTTTTTTCTTTTTTTTTCTTTTTGGTTTTTCTAGACAGGGTTTCTCTGTATAGCCCTGGCTGTCCTGGAACTCACTTTGTAGACCAGGCTGGCCTGGAACTCAGAAATCCTCCTGCCTCTGCCTCTCGAGTGCTGGGATTAAAGGAGTGTGCCACCACACCCTGCTATGCTTTTCTTTTTGAATCCACACAATGGGCTGTTAACTCGTGGCTGGACCTGATAGGTTTTGGTTTAGCAGAGGATGCGTAGCTTTTAGCCCACAATTAAGAGCGCCTTGTGAGGAAGAACTAACTAATCTCTCGGATAAACTTGCATATAAACATGATAGGAACAATGACTGCGATTTTCTGATTAAGGGACAATAGTGTTTTGGGGATGAAGTGTGCTGGGCGCTGGTGGGGTAAGCTGGGTAAAAAGTCATTCTCTACCACACAGTGAGTTTCCCTGGAAGAGAAGAAAGAGAGAGGAAGGGAGGGAGGGAGAAAAGGAGGCAGGGAGGGAGGGAGGGAGGGAGGAAAGGAGGGAGGGAGGGAGGGAAGGACAGCTTTGTTGACTGGGTTCTTTCCCACTTTTATGCGGGATCAGACTCATTCTCCAGGCAGCCCTGTTGATGCGGTCCGCTCACCTTGCAGTTTGTGCTGTCTTAGCTTTAACATGCACACTATTGTGAGGTTGCTCCAGCAGCAACGCTAAGGAGTGTCCTTATACTCTGCAGCTTTGACTTAAAAAACTCTGCGTCTGCAAGTTCCAGAGAAGCCGAAGCATGTTGGACAGAGGGATCTGGAAATGAAGCTTCCGCAAATTGAAGCAAGAGGTACAGCGCCTCTGAGGGGCCACAGAGAGGAGCGTTTGATTCACCAAAGGTTTCACTATTAAAAAAACCTCTCTTCTCTTGTGTTTGTTTCTATATTTTAAGTTTTAAAGCCACAATTCCCTCCATTGAGACAACCAAAAGATGCCATCACATTTGATAGTATTTGTGACATTTTATCTTTTCTGGAAGATGAAAAACCAGAAAGATTCACTGACTCTTCCAATCCTCACTAAAACATAGAATAAATAAGAAAATCGGCCCCAGGGTTTCTAATCTAGCCCAATGCCCGGCACATTTAGACTCTTGATAACTATAAAAACAATACGGATACAAGTGTATCGTTTGTTTCCTGTCTCCCTGGGGAAAATGTTCAAGATGAATCTGTGCTCTGTGCTTGGTCTATGGAGCTGTGGGGCCTTAGGGAAGCCAACAGTTCTCAGGAGCCCCATTCCCAGCGTCTGTAACCCTGGGTACTAGAGCTTTCTATCTTTCTATCCCCCCTCAGTTTTCACCCCCATGACTGCTTTCTGAGGTGCCTGCACATGGCTGGATGTCTGAGAAATGCTCCAGAAACCCTCTAGCAGCAGGAGACCCTCATTTCCTTTTTCATATATTACATCCCAAGAACAATTTCTCCTCCCTCCCCTCCCCCCAGAACCACCCCCCTACCTCCCCTTTCCCTCAGATCCACCCTCCTACCTCCCCTCAGAGAAGAGAAGGCCTCGGGAACATCAACCAAACCAGGTATAACAAGAAGACTGGACATATATCATCACATCAAGGTCAGACAAGGCAAGCCCAGTAGGAAGCAAAAGGTCTCACAAGCAGGCAAAAGAGTCAGGGACGACCCTACTCCCACTGTTAGGAGTCCCACAAGAGCACCAAGCCATAACCTATGTGCAGAGGACCTACGTCACACCCCTGCAGGCTCCCGGATCTCTGTGTGTTCCTGTGAGTCCCAGTCAGTTGATTCTGCGGGCCAGGTTCTTGTGGTGTGTCCCTGAGCCCTCTGGTCACTTTCAGTGTTTTCCTTTAACTACAATGTATGTTCCTTTTCAAAAAGCTTGAAGAAAGGATCGTGACTGTCGTCAGCAGAAAGAAATGGTGTTTGCTTGAAAATGGATGGATAGGTTTTCCCCCATTTAAACACCACACACAACATAGCTGCACCAGAACATTTCGGGGGCCCCGTGAGGTGTACAATCCACGTGCTTTTATGTGTCAGTTAAAAGTACACTAACTAGCCGGGCGTGGTGGCGCATGCCTTTAATCCCAGCACTCGGGAGGCAGAGGCAGGCGGAATTCTGAGTTCGAGGCCAGCCTGGTCTACAAAGTGAGTTCCAGGACAGCCAGGGCTATACAGAGAAACCCTGTCTCCAAAAAAACCAAAAAAAAAAAAAAGTACACTAACTCACATGTTTACTCACGTCTATCTGGAAAGCACAACTGGCTTTCACATGGATTGTTCACTATTTATTTTTTCACTTTGACAAATGCAACTGGTGCAGCCCTTACAGGGAATAGTATTTACTCGGATGGCTGGCAAAGGTCAGCACAGCTATGTCCACAACAGCCCAAGTTCTGAAAATTTACCCAGAGAAAACGAAGCCAGTATCTTCCAAGGACGTTCGTTCGCTCACATCACGGTGGCCAAGGCAAGACAAATAAATGTTCTAGGTGCTCATTGCAGATGATCGGGTGGCAAAGACCCTGCTGAGCATGTGGTATATAATGATGAATATGATTACGTTGAGATATTATCCAGCCATTACAAAGAAGGAAAGCCTGGCCCAGATAAACTCAGAAGACAGTGTGCTAAGCGAAGTAAGCCAAGGCAGAGATGAAAACCTCCTGGGGTCACTTACCTGTAGGCTCCATCGTCAAGCCAACTGCACTGTCACCAGGGAGGGGGATGGAGAGTGGGGAGACGCTGGACAGGGGCACAAAGGTTCAGCTTTGCAAGATGAAAAGTTCTCATTGTCTGGGGACAAAGCATGGCCTATGAGAAGCCATACTGTGGATCTTCGATGACTGGAGAATTCTCACATCCCTAAAACGGAAGAGAATAAACAAATGGTACCCTCGTGCACCACTGGGTGTGCTGTTACCTGGATCTCGGGAAACATTTCACAATGTATGTGTGCATCAGAACTTTGTAAACCTGAAGAAGATGAAGCCATTAATTAGAGCAGATTTTAAAAGAGCCTATATAGTAAGATTTCATTCCGGTAAAACGTATGCGTAGAAAGAGATGCTGTGTTCTATTGCACAGGTGCTGGTAGTGAGGTCTAGACAATAGGGAGTGGTGTATTCGTTTGTGCTTGGCTGTATTTTAACACACACACCACATTTTTCAACCACTGTTTAAAAATGAGGTGGGTGTCAAATTTTAAACGTCAGACAAATAACTTTGCGAGATGTAATTAAGCCTAGATACTTGACTTGAATGCAGTCAGGCCAATGGAAGTGGAGTCATCTGAAAAACTTTCTAAGAATAGGAGTAACAAATAAAGCCAGAACTGTAATTCTTTGTAAATGTAAATAAAGTGAACAGATCCAGGAGATTTTCCCAAGATAAAATGAAGATGAGGTTAAAATGGCAGAAAGCCGAGCCAGCTAGACAGCCAGCAAAGCGAAGGACAAATATTTCTGTGATGCATAAACCTGTGAGAAAACAAAACAAAACAAAACAAAACAAAACAAAACAAAACAAAACACACTGGGAAGAAAATAGATCCACCAAGCCTCACTCTAGAAGAGACACAAGTGACGTGGGCATCAAGGTCTCCCCTCCCCTCGTGGCTGCTTCAGGTGGAAAGAGTCCCTCTTGCTCGTGTTCTTGGTTTTTGTTTTTCCCTAGCACAATTATTAATAACACTTGTTTATTCTCATATTGTGTCCTGGTTACATAAACTGTAGATGAATCCTGTGGTCACCTCAGATCTAGCAACCTTGGAAGGAACGGCTCATTCCTGAGCGGTACAAGCTGTTTCAGAACACGGGAGAAGTGTACAAGCTATCCAAACGGGTGCAGGAGGTTAGTGTTACTGTGATTTCAGAGACAGATCAAAGGAGAGGGGCATGAACCTGCTAAACATACATAGTATCAAACCTTCATCAACAAACATAATCTTAAACCACTGTTAACGGCTGTGCCTCTGCCCACAGCTGGTCTGCAGGAAGAGAATAAAATGGTGAAGAGCCCAGACAGACACAAATGGGACATGGATATCAGCACCACCCCCAGCCCTGGGGACCTTCAGGAACAGGGGCGGGAGAGGTTGGGGAGGATGGAGAATCAACAGCATCTTCTGGACACCGCAGGACTGCCACATTCAAATGTGACGATCAAACCAGTCAACATTTTAGTACAGGATGGGAGGGGCTTGAGATTTGATGGGTTCTTCCGGGGGAGAGAAGGAGTCAGTTTTCTTTAAGGATGTGGTCACCAGAGGTTGAGTATGCGCCAAAGGATGTCCCCACACCCAGGAGTATATATATTATATACACCATATAATTAGACTTGATGGTTTTTTCCAGAAAAACAGCAAGCTCTGCTAACCTCTGCTAACCTCTGCTAACCTCTGCTAACCTCTCCGGTAAGGATCTGCAGTGGTGGCCCCGTTCTGACTCTTTCCAATACAATATATAATCTTCCCTGCCACCCCCTGAAGCCATGGACCTAATCTGAGCCTTGTAATTTCTGCAATAGAAAAGCCTACTGTGTGCAAATAAAACAGACTGACAATAGTAAGAGATTTAGCTCATTTAATTCTAGGAGTTTAAAAATAAATTACTAGATTTTAAACAGGATGTGTGTGTGTGTGTGTGTGTGTGTGTGTGTGTGTGTGTATTGTAAGATCAAACCAGAAATACCCCTACTCCAAACACGGGCTGTTCGTGCACCCCAAGAATCACGAAAGACCATCTTGATGCAATTGACCCTGACCTGAAATTTTACAAAGCTTATAAAGGCAAAACCCACAAACTCGGGGGGGGGGGGCGGGAGGGAGGTAATTTACCTAACAGTTAAGTCATGTGCTACCTTGTACCTTGGGCAACCTCCTGGGGCGTTGAAACATTCCACAGAGGGCGTTGGAACATTCAGAGGGCGTTGGAACATTCAGAGGGCGTTGGACTATTCTGTGATGGTTCCAGGAAAAGCTTGCCCCGTAGCTAGGGCCAACGGTTCAGTTCCTTATATTAGTTTAAAAGTTCACCTTCCCTCCTGACACAAGGGACTCCATTTTGTCTTTGGTTACGTACTACTCTTTCAGTATGTGTGTGTGTGTGTGTGTGTATGTGTGTGTATGTGTTATGTATGTGTGTATATGTGTTATGTGTGTATACATGTGTGTATGTGTGCATATTGTGTGTGTATGTGTGCATATGTGTGTGGTATGTGTGTATGTGTGTGTGGTGTGTGTGTATGTGTGTGTATGTGTTATGTGTGTACATGTGTGTATGTACATGCATGTATGTATGTGTGTGTATGTGTTATATGTGTACATGTGTGTTTGTACATGCGTGTATGTATGTGTGGGATGTGTGTGTGTGTTCAGTGTCTTCTGCAATCACTCTTCATCTTATTTTTGAGGCAGGGTTTCTCACAGAACCAGGTGTTCATCAATTAAGCTAGACTGGCTGGCCAGCCATCCCTGGGGATCCTCCTGGCTCTGGCTTCCCAGTGCTGGGACTACAGGCACAGTTGGCTTTTATGTGGGATCTGGGGCTGAACTAGTCTCATACTTGAGCAGCAAGCACTATGCTGGCTACGCCATCTCTCCATCCCCAAGCCCATTAAAAAATATTATAATATGGTTCGGATTTTTGTGGAAACAAGTCCTACTGTCTGGGCTTAGATTTTTTTCTCATCTTTATATCTGTTAAACTAAGAGGTCTCAAGCGCTATTAAAGATTAACAGTTGGAGTCTCAGAGAATCTAATTTGAGTATAATTATGCTCAGTTTGGTTAATTAACAATTCCTTCCAGTTGGTACATTTTCAAACCTAATATTTCATCTATTATTTAATATTCAAGTAATACTTATTTCTGTCTGTGGGAAAGATTTTAAATGTTCTGTAGTCTTTAAATATTAACCACAGACTCAGTGGGGCCTGACATTCCAGACAGGTGCAAGGAGTTTATAGTCAGAACAAACGTCTGTAGGGTTGAGATAGCTTCTTATTTCGTTTGTGATTTTGAGTTAGAGCCTTGCTATGTAGTCCAGGCTAGCATCAAACTGTCAATCCTACTGCCTCCTGCTGGAAAAATATGATATAAGTACATCTGTCTCCAAGTCTGTATCCACCGGAGACCTACTCAGGAATCATATTCCACCAGATGGCCACAGGAGGGTGCGTTAAGCCCACAAAACAACAAAGGCTCCCCTCCATCTGGTACCCAGAGAGAAGGCTGTGTGCTCTCTCACTAGACCAGACATTCAAAGGGACAAACATCATGCTTGGCAATAGGAGTCAATCTTAGTTTGTGGTAGAATTAGCAATAAGGCGAAAGCTTGATTTAACTTAGCCAAATAATTCTTTAGATAAGAGCCATTCATCCTCCTAACTCAAAATACTGGAGACAGAAAGCAACAGAATGTCAATGATGAGCATGGGGTCTCATAGAACTCTTTGTTTGCTGTAGAAACAGAGTCCCATTTACAATTCCTGCTGTGTGAGAGTTCCAAAGATTGACAGGTTGTAATTCTCTAAGGCTGCAATCACCACCTAGTTGATCATGTGACCTAACACAAAGCAAACCAGGTGCCCAGAGTGTCCCTTACCTTCTGACAGTAAGCCTTTAGAAGAACAAAAATGTTCTCAGGTCCCAGGAGGCCTTGCCCCTGGAGTTCCTTGGTTTAGCTCAGAGGAGGCCCAGACTGTTGCTGGTGCCTCACACTGATATCCCCTTGGCTCCTGGGCTCTTGTGTTCCTTGCTGGATGAACTCAGATAAGACACATGGAGTGTAGAGTGGAAAATGGATACAGCTTATTACAGAATAGCATGATATCAGGGATGTCAGAGAGCAATGGCTACAGGGAGCAGTGACAAGCAGATGGCTTGCACAGAGTGAGAGGTGACAGTAGTGTCCAGAGAGACCACCGAGTCAACCTCCATGTTTAGATAGGTTTATACTACTTCTAAACTCTGTAGAACAGACAGATTTCTTGAGAGACATTGTCCTGTCCAGGTGATTGACAGGTGCATTTGGACTGGCACTCTTGAGAGTTAGCAAGGGCACTTGAAACCTGAGGCAAGGGAAGAATTTTATGTTTCGATTCCTGGAACTGGATTTAGATAGCTATCAATTAATGGCCTTCAGGCAGTTCAGCACATCAAGTCTCTTCCTACGGCTGGGTCCCATCCACAGACCAGCGAGAGACTTGCTGCTGGGTTTTACAAGTCAATGGTTATGAGGGGCGTGTCTGGCCCTAAAGGCCTTCAAGCCTGCCAATAATTAGCTTGCTATCTAAAAATAGCACGTGTTTGCATTATGCCCTGAATTATTTGATTCTTATTGTAGATGTGTTGAGAGTCCAAGGTTTTCACTCTTTTTAAGTGATACTGTTGCTTAGACAGCGAGAGGAAACCGTTCAGCAGGGCTGGGGAGATGATGGCTCAGTGGGTAAAACACTTGGCACACATGCACGAGAAGCGGGTTCTGATCCCTGGCACCTTTGTAAACACCACGAGAAGGTGGTAGCCACCTGTAATCCCAGATTGAGAGACAAAGACAGGAGATAACTGGATCAAGCTGGCTGGCTAGACTAGCCAACTGAATGGGCTGAGTTCAAGTGAGAAACCTTGCCTCAATATATAAAGCAGTGAGTAAGAAAAGATACTTGACATCAATTGCTTATGTCTTCAGGTACACTGCACACATACATGCACTCTACACACACACACACACACACACACACACACACACACAACCTTGGACTCATGCTGAAGTACAGGAATAGTTCTAGTGAATTATCCCTATGATGTGGCCACTTTTCTAGTTTGGGAAGAGCTTCATGTTTCTTCTTCTTCTTCTTCTTCTTCTTCTTCTTCTTCTTCTTCTTCTTCTTCTTCTTCTTCTTCTTCTTCTTCTTCTTCTTCTTCTTCTTCTTCTTCTTCTTCTTCGATTTATTTATTTATTATATGTAAGTGCACTGTAGCTGTCTTCAGACACTCCAGAAGAGGGCATCAGATTTCATTATGGATGGTTGTGAGCCACCATGTGGTTGCTGGGATTTGAACTCGGGACCTTCGGAAGAGCAGTCGGCGCTCTTAACCACTGAGCCATCTCGCCAGCCCTCATGTTTCTTCTTTTAAAGATTTATTTTTAATTATGTGTCTGTGTGGATATGTGTACATGTGAGTGCAATGCCTGCAGAGGCCAGAAGGGGGCAACAGAGACCCTGACCCTGGAGTTTAAGGCATTTGTGAGCCTCCCGACATGGGTGATGGGAACCAAACTCAAGTCCTCTGCAAGTACAGTATGCTTTCTTAGCCGCTGAGCCACCCCTCCAGCCCTGAGAGTTTCATGTTACTGAAGCTATGAATCAGAGTCCCTGGGTTGATGTAATGGGTCCTCTCCCTAGTGGCAAGCCTAGCAGTCCTTTGTGTGTCGTTCATTTAGATATTCAAGCTCATTTGGCATTAGTTCTGCCATAGCTGGTAATATGCCGGCTGGGGAAATTAGCAAGTATATCAGGAAACCACCAGTTTGTTTCTCTTGGGTGTTTTGTTTCTTGTTGATGTTAGAATGTCTCTCTTCTTCCAGACTTGGGTTGTAGCAAACTGGTCTCCAAACCCATCTCACTGTCTGGGTAAATATTCACTTTAATATGGGTAGCCAATCCAAGTGCTCACAGAACATGATTGTGGTCTCTTGCGTGTTTCATATCTGTGAAGGCATCAGCCTCTAGAAGAGCGGTTCTCAACTTGGGGTCATGGTCCCTTTGCGGGGGGGGGGGGTGTCAAACAACCCTCTCACAGGTATTGCATATCATATATCCTGCATATCAGATTGTAGAGAGACTCTGTGTACTGTATGGAATCACCACCTGTCAATATAAAGCTAATGACCAATTAGCTGAGACAGGAAACAGGAGGTGGGAGTTCTGGCAGAGAAAGAGGAATTCTGGGATAGAGTCAGGCACTGAAGGAGATGCCCCCAAACTCTGAGGAGACAGACACATAACACTGAGCAGAGGTAACCAGCCATATGGCACTCATGGAATAGTATAAACAGGTTCATTAAGTTACTGTGCACTGTCTTCCATGGTCCTGGAAATCACTTCCTATTGCCACCAGGGATATAAACGGCCATGACTGTGTTCATTCTTGACAATATTTGTGGACAGAATTATTCTTGTTTTGAAATATAATGCATTCTCAGGACGAGATGGTGCCTCTCTGTAGTTTGAAATTGAAATTCTCTTATGGTCTTTGATGGTAATCGTGTGTGTGTGTGTGTGTGTGTGTGTGTGTGTGTGTGTGTGTATGTGTTTGTGTCTTTCTGAGCATGTGTGTCTGTGTGTGTCTGTGCATCTTTGTGTCTGTGTGTGTATATGTGTGTGCCTGTGTGTGTCTCTCTGTGTGTGTCTATGCATCTCTGTGTGTGTCTCTCTGTGTGTGTCTATGTATCTCTGTGTGTGTCTGCATGTGTGACTGTGTGTGTCTGTGCATCTGTGTGTGTCTGTGTGTCTATTTGTGTGCCTGTGTGTCTGTGTGTGTCTATATGTGTGCCTTTGTGTGTCTATCTGTGTCTCTGTGTGTGTGTCTGTGCATCTGTGTGTGTGTGTGTGTGTGGACACTCATCTGTGTATGCATCTGTTGAGGTCAAAAGTCAACCTCAGGTGTCTTTGCCTCTCTGGCACTGTGGATTCAGACATATGCTGTCATGCTGGGCTCTGTGTGTATGTGTGTGTGTGTGTGTGTGTGTGTGTGCCTGTGTGTGAGTGTATGTGTGTGTCTGTCTGTGTCTTTCTCTGTGTGTCTGTGCATCTGTGAGTCTGTGTGTGTGTATGTGTGTCTGTGTGTTTATATGTGTGCCTGTGTAAGTCTATCTGTGTCTCTGTGTGTGTGCCTGTGCATCTGTGTGTGTGTGTGTGTGTGTGTGTGTGTGTGTGTGTGTACACTCATCTGTGTATGCACCTGTTGAGGTCAAAAGTCAACATCAGGTGTCTTCCTTCCTTGCTCTCCACTTTACTTTTGGGGACAAGGGATCTCACTGACCTGGAGCTTGGGGATTTGTCTAGACAGCCGGCCACTGAGTCCCGAGGCTCTGCCTGTCTCTCTGTTTCTCTAGCACTGTGGATTCAGACATATGCTGTCATGGTGGACTCTGTGTGTGTGTGTGTGTCTGTCTGTCTGTCTGTCTGTCTGTCTGTCTGTGTTCTGTGTATATCTGTGTGTGTCTTTGCCTGTGTATATGTCTGTATGAGAGTGTATATGTGTGTCTGTGTGTGTCTCTGTGTGTGTGCCTGTGTGTCTGTGCATCTGTGCATCTGTGCATGTGTGTGTGTGTGTGTGTGTGTGTGTGTGTGTGTGTGTGTGTGTGTGGTGTATCTCAGCTCAGGTCCTCTTGCTTTCACAGCAGGCACTTTACCCATGGGCATCCCCCAGTCCCAGGGGCATCCCCCCAGTCCCAGGGGCATCTTTCTCTGTGCTCACTGGACATTGCTCGCGTCCTCTGTCCTTTTCCCCACCCAGCATTTTGTTATCGTCGTCTGGGGTTCTTGTTTGTTTGCTCAAATATTGCTTTGGTATAATTTATTTGGTGTCACGTGGGTGTATGGCCTAAAAGTCTGTCTGTACACCACCCGTGTGCCTGATGCCTGTGTGGCCAGATGATCCCCTGGAGTTGCCAACAGTTGTAAATCACCATGTGGAGGCTGGGAATTGAACTCTGGTGTCCTGGAAGATCAGCCAGTGCTCTTCACCACTGACCCATTCCTCCAGTCCCTCTGCCCAGTTTTACTGAGGAAAAAAGGACAACGATCGAACATCTGTATAAGGAACCTTAAACCTTCTTGCATTTTTATGATGCTATTTAGCTCATTCCTTTCTAGCAGAGCAATGTCTAGAAAAGACTCAGGTCCGGAGATGACTTGTTGCAAGTTTACATTCTCTCACTGAGTGACTCATTCATTCTCATGTGTCACACATGAGATGCCAACTGGCTAAAACTCTGTCTTCCTGGGAGGTTGGCCTCCTTTGCTGTGAGTGTTGCTGGGATGTCTTCCTCGCGTCCGGGCACAGCACCCCCAGCTGGGACTTCTGAGGCTTCTGCTTGGTTAACCTCAGGTTTTAAAACCCCTTTCAGTTCACTGCTTCTAACCCTGGCCCATTTCCAAACCCGACAGAGGCAGGGCCCTGCTCTGCTGCCGTGATCCCTACCCAGTCACCTGCAACACAGCCCTCTGTGTGCATCAGCATGCCAGCCATAAAACCATACTTCTTGACTGTGGCGGTCCTGCTGATCCTGGTTGATGAGACCACAGGTAACTCGAGTCTCTCTAAGATTCTGGGGTCTCACGTATACTATGGGTATCTCGGTGATGTGTAGACTAGGCAGATCTTTCCAGTAGGTTGCAGATGACACAATATCAGCTATATCAGGATCCCCGTTAATTCTCTTATGGCAAACCTCGGGTTCTTAGTCTGTGTTCCTGGCACAGGGGAGACTCAAAGCCTGAAGGGTATCAGGACGTGCTGTGACTGGGACGGGAGTCTGGTTCGTGGTGTGGGTGTGGGAGGTTGGGAAGAGGAAAGACTAGATGTGGGAGAGTGAGCTGGGGGAGGGGCATGGATTTTAAGACCACAGAGAAAGAAGATGATTGCAAAGGTGAGTATGTTTGAGGGGGAGACAAGCAGCTGCCTTGTCTTGGCTGACGTTCTGGTATCATATGAACAGTGAGTGGTGTTTGCTGCTGGATGGAGCTGGGAGGAGTTTAGTGAAACTAGGAATTGTGGAAGAGACAGATCTGTAGATGGACTTCGTTGAATTGATGCTATGAATTAGGGTTGGGTGACTTCTATTGTGCTTGTTTCTGTTAGGTTCCATAAGTGCCATATAGTTACTTAACTAATTACATTACTAATTTATATAAGTTAAACAATTATTTAATAAATATCATTTCATTTATTTATTAAATGTTTAACGATTTTATGAACATCCCATGTGTAATAATTTTATCATCACAAAACCATTAGGGGCTTGGCCTGGTTGTTCATTTCAGTGGAAAGATGATGCAGGGCCAGAGGGCTGGAGTAAGAAGCATGGAGCCAGCAGAGGGCAGAGCCCCGGTTCTGAAAGGGACTGTTTCATTTCAATTGTGATTTCTCACCTCTAGCATCACGGCTGCACAGAAACTAAACACGGCTCTGTCTTTCCCAGGTGACCTGTTCGGATTCCTCAGTAGCAAGAGGCGGGAGCCATGGATTCCGTGTGAGCTTCACCAGGGGATATGCAGAAATGCCTGCCAGAAATATGAGACCCAGTACTTAAGTTGCCCAAAAAACAGGAAGTGCTGCTTCAAATATCCTAGGAAGATTGCCAGCTTCTAAGTCTGTGAGGGAGCCCGGCTTGCCCACCACAAATGCCTCAAGCTACTCTCAGGTTTGAATGTCACCGGCATCATCCCTCCTTGTAGTAATTTTTCCCATGTTCTGGAATATTCTTCTCATAAAAATCCACTCCTTCTCATGTGTGTCTCTCTCTGTGAGCAGTCATCACTGGCCGGGACAGTTTAGTCTGGTAACTGGGTGGCCTTGTAGTATAGAAGGGAACAGTGGGAAGGAGGGAGGGAGGGAGGGAGGGAGGGAGGGAGGGAGGGAGGGAGGGAAGGAGGGAGGGAGGGAGAGTGGAAACACAGGTGAGATACCAGGTACTTCATGGGGTATAAAGGATGGAGAGGAAGAAGTGGCTTGATTATCTGTCCTGTTTGTCCTCATTCTGAAGGCTGCAGAAGACCTCTAACAATTGGATTGAACTCAGATAATCCAGGGACACATGGGCAGACTCTCCGTAATATCCTCTCCGTAAATCCCAAAGAGCCAAACCTTAGCAACAAACCTGCCTTGGTTTCCCCAGGACTAACACCAACTGCTTTGTCTTATGTACTGTTCTTAACAGGAACAAGAGCAAGATGGGCAGGCAAAATTGAGGAAAGGAATTTATTTTAAATAAATAAATTAGATCTTTCTACCCAGTGGACTGTTGGCTGTGACTCATCCCTGGGCAGTCTTCCAGCTTTGAAGCTGAGAGTCTGTCTCTGGGTGTAGCGATAAGAGGTAGAGATGAGCATGCTTGTGGTTCATAGTATTAGACCACATTTGTATTCATAGAAAGGGGTCAGTACAGATACAGTGTGAACAGCTCAGGACACACTGGAATGGTCCCTTTGTTCTGGGCTAGCCTCTCCCCCAGGAGGCACCTTGGGAGGAATACAAGCCTCGAGCTTGTACATATATACAAACCCATCTGCACTGAGAGAGCGGAGAAGGAGAAGCCTGGAGGAAATGGTAAGGAGAGAGGCATTGAGACTCAGAGGCAAGGCTGACCACTTTTGGAATGACCGACTGCCTGTTTCCCATCTCCTGTATCATTCACTGGCTAGAGCTGAGGTGGAGAGCAGGCCTTCAGGTTGTTAAGTAACCACTGTCTCAGATGGCTGCCTCTCTGAGCGAATTGCACCTTGAAGACTCAAGTTCTGTCTCTGATCCTTGACTTTGCTGTAACTGGCCTGGGCAAATGCACTATCTGGTAACAGAGACTTAGAGGTGGTGGTGAATATGTTACAGGGTGTCTTAGCTTGGGCTTCCATGGCTGTAAAGAGACACCATGACCTAGACAACTCTTACAAGGGCAAACATTTAATTGGGGCTAGCTTACACTTTTAGAGGTTCAGTCCATTATTGTCATAGCAGGAAGCCTGGCAGTGTGCAGACAGGCATGGTGCTGGAGAAAGAGCTGAGAGTTCTACATCTTCATCCAAAGGCAGCAGAAGGAGACTGTCTCCCAGGTAACTAGGATGAGGTTCTCAAGGCCCACCCCAATAGTGAAACTCAGGGACATCTCCTCTAACAAGGTCACACCCACACCAACAAGGCCACACCACCTAATAATGCTACTCTCTGGGCCAAGCATATTCAAACCACCACAGAGGGGGATGATGCCCTGAAGTGTGGCACTAGAATAGCATCTTTTCATCCCAGAGGACTGAGGAATGTTGTTAAGAGAATGTTCTCTCTCCTGTCTTAGTTACTGTTCTATTGCTATGAAAAGACATCATGACCAAGGCCACTTTTAAAAGATAGCATTTAAGTGGGAGCTTGCTTACAGTTTCAGAGGACGACTCCAGGGCCATCGAGACAGGGAGCATGGTGGCAGGCAGCAGGCAGGCATGGCTTTGGACCGGTAGCTGAGAGGTCAGATCCAACTCATAAGTTGCAGGGGCGGGGGGGAGAGGAGAAGAGACTGGTCATGGTATGGGCTTTTGAAACCCCAAAGCCTGCCTCCCAGTGACACACCTCCTCTAACAAGGCCACATCCCCTAGTCCTTCCAAAATATTCTGTCAACTAGATACTAAACGTTCAAACACATGAGCCTGTTGGGGCCATTCTCATTCAAACCACCATATTCCACTCCTTGGCTCCCATAGGCTTATAGCCATGTCATAATGCAAAATTCATTCAGACCAACTTCAAAAATCCCCAGCCTTTCAGTCTCAACACTGTTTTGAAGTCCAAAGTATCTTCAGAGACTCTGGGGACTTTCTTAATTGTAAATCCCTATACAATCAAACAACAAGGGGCAGCTTTTTCAGATGCTGGTAAGCTCATTTCCAGGCATGCAAACCTGACCAATATTGAACCAAATGATTCCCTAATTATGAACAGCATCTTTACTGGTGAATTGGCAACTGGGAACTCTTCATAAAGCAAAAAAGGGTCACTAATATTTGCCTGTTGGCATCTATTACAAGTGCTTTCCATATGTGGAGAATAAATATTCTGTCTTTGAGAAACAAATCTGGACGTTTTACAAGGCATAGAGAGCCTTATACTCAGCCATTGCCAACCACCCTATGGTCATAAGAGCACAAGGATGGATTGGATCCATTTGAAGGCATTGAAGGACCAGGATGTAGTAGCAAAGGGGTCTGTGCCTTCCCACACTGAGGAAATCGCTCAGTTGGCCATCTCTAAACCACTCATTCCTTCCCCCAAAAGAGGCACCTGTTGAATTATGGGGACCAACAGAATGGTCACAGCATTTGGCTAATGCACGGTTTAGTGATGGTTCATCAACCACTGATGGAACCAATGTTAATGGGAAGCAGCAGTCTATAGACTGTAGACCAGGAGATGGAATGGCCACTACTGAGAAAGGAACCACAAAATTAGCCCAGCCCTATCGGCTCTAAGTCATACAACTAGGAAACCAAATGGAAAAATCCTTATCTTCTCCAATTCATGGTGTTTGTGCAATGGTATAGCAGCTATATGGTCATCAAAACGGGAAACCACTAACTGGCAGATAAATGCAAAGATACCTGATCATGGGAGGCATGACAGGAAATGGTGAAACCTAGCAAAACTCAGCAAGAACATCAAAAGTAACATAGTTCATACAGGCAAGACAGACAAAATGTTGGAAAACAATGAAATGGTGGGCAAACTGTCATCGTGTTTAATTAAGACTAGAATATTAAAATTTGTCAGGGAACAAATTCAGAATAAACCAGCAAGAATGATGGATTACACATTCAAAAAAACTTGAAAGTTTATCCCAACACTAAAAAATAAGGAGAAATAGAGAACTAAATTAAACCAGTACAACCCTATGAGAATAACTATTATAAGAAATCCAGAGGCAGGCGGTGGCTCACACCTTTAATCCCAGAATTTTGGAGGCAAAGCTAGGCACATAGGGACTACAGTGATTTAAATTTAAAAGCTGCTTGCAAAAGTTATGCTGAAATTCAAAGTGAATTCCCTTTGATATCCAAAAATAAACACATTTAAACTTCGACTTTATATATAGATATATATAGAAAGGGAAATATCAGTATATTTATCCACACATATTAAGGTATATTTAGTTTCAAATTTTCAAAAGAATTTTTAAATTTCAGTTGAAAGATGATACTTTTTCTGTTGTCAAAAAAAAAACAAAAAACAAAAAACAAAACATTTTGCTCTAGGAAAGATAGAACCTACCAAAAAAGGAAACCCCCAGAGTTAGGGTTGGGGCAGGGTTTGTTTTATTTTTCCAGGAGAATAAAATGCTACTAAAGAAGCCAAAGACCACTGGACATGGGAAACATCTGAAAATAGAGAATTGGTCATCAAAGGAACATGTCCCAAGACAAAGAGTGAGGTGGTCAAGTGGTGTCATCCAGCTCCAGCTCGTCTCTGCCTGCTGCCCTTCACAGACATAAGTGGCAGTTCCAACCCAGTATTAAATTCCTGCCAAATTCCTAGAAGCAGCCCAAAAGCTCTACACATCAACTTCCTGTCATGATACCAGTAGCCGTAAAGAATGCTATCAGAAATAAGCTTCATCTAGCTTCCTGTAAGTGTTTTTAGGTTTGAGTCTGAAACAGGTAACTAGCAACAAAGCTTGTGAACCTCACATGTACTTAACAGACTGTGGTGCTCAAGCCTTTCTGATATCTGCTGAATATGGCATTCAAAATGTCTACATTTTCTACCATTACTGAAGTAACCTTTGAGGTCTCTGAGAAGATGGGGCCCTGCAATGGCAAACCCACCTGTAGTGTGGTAATCCTAACCTCTGGGAGAAACCGCCCCATGCCTCTTCTGCCACCAGCTTCTGCACAAACAGTTGACATCTTTAGATTGTCATTAAACTGATAAACACTAATAATCAGCTTCAGACTACAAACTGCTTAGGACATTCAAATCGCTGAGTTCATAGAAGGCTGATGTTGCAGGCAATATTAAAAATGAATCCTCCATTCTCCATGCTCCAGCTCTTCCTGCCAACTCTCTGGCAGGGCCGGACTGGCAGGCTTCCCATGTTCCTGCTGCTGGCAACATTCTAGCTAGACCCTGCAGCGACAGTCCACTCTATGGTTAGCCGCACAACACCCATCAACCTGGTAGAAACAAAACTCTAGAAGCTTATAATTAACCAGAGATTTATGTACCAATAAATTCTCAGTTCACAAGATGCCAATACAATAATTTCAGAACCAATTGATAACAATAAAAGCTGCCCACCTAGATTAGACAAATATTCCAATTATTATATCCTTTAATATCATAACTACCTGTGGCCAATTAAAGCCACCCTGGTTCAAGTTCTTCTTCCTGTTCGTTTGCTTCCATCTTGACCTCTCGCCTCGCCCTGAGATGCTCTCTGTTTCTGTAACTCTCAGATCCACCTCCCTTTTCTCTGTCCAATCATAGGCCTCCTGTGTCTTAATATTTGAGTGTGATTGGACATGGAAAATCCTGTCACAGATTAACATGAACATTTTACAGACTTTTGAACTCAAAAGTACTTAATCTTAAGACTTCCAAATACAACCAAGTTAGATACTGTGGAAAGCTTGACAGAAATAGCTTCATTTTTGTAAATAGCTTTACTATGTTAGAGACAAGATCTTTCCTTTTTATTTAGACAAAAGGTGGGAAATGTTACTGGATATTTGATCACACTGTGATCCCTGAGATAGCATTATTTACTTGAAAGCCTGTTTTTAGTTGGGGTGTTGCTCAGCCCTAGAACACAACTTTAATCCAAGAGCTTTCTATTTACTGTCAATACAATTAAATAAAGTCAACCATAGGTCAAGAGGTGGAACAAGCAACCAGTTGTCAGGGAGTGAACATGGAAAAAACCATAGAGAGCAGGAGGAACTCAGGAGGATGGATAGAGAGACACCATAGAGAGCAGGAGGAACTCAGGAGGATGGATAGAGAGACACCATAGAGAGCAGGAGGAACTCAGGAGGGTGGATAGAGAGACACCATAGAGAGCAGGAGGAACTCAGGAGGATGGATAGAGAGACAAATAGGAAGTAGTAGGAAGCAGGGACATTCAGTTTGAGGGTTTATAGAGACAGTGTGGAGAGGAAGATCATCATTCCGGGATGTTGGCGGAGAAGGACATTCAGTCGGGTGCTTTTTCGCCTCTCTAAGATAGCAGGGTTTCACCCCCGCATCTGGATCCTGAGTCTTCACGGGTAAAATCAAATGATTGAGATTTTATTAAAAACAACACACTATCAACCTTCATGCAATGGCCTCTCCAGGCCTCCTTGCATGGACGTCCTTGCCACATACCTGGCCCCTTTGCCCTCCTTACCTGAGCAGAAAGATGCCACAGATCCTTTACTTCTGAATCCTTCTTGACTCTAAAGCCAGAACCACATGGCCCAAAGCTGCCAAACCCTTCTGTTTGCTGGGGCTTGAGCCTTGCCACCTTGGTTGAGGCTTTCCTTTATCGTATACGCTTTCCTTTTTACAAGTTGGAAGCTTCTCGGGGTGAGATCTTGCCTGGAGGTTATTCCATTTTATATCAGGCTTCTCTTTTAAGTTTTTTATGTCCTGGTAGTTATAGGATGAGACTCCAACACTACATCTCTTGGTACTTCTCCTCAAACTGTATAAGTGTAGATCTGCATCGGAATGACCACCAGTAACCCTTGAACAACTCAAGGGAACAATCCAAAATTCCAAAAAGCAACATGGTCTGGCCTGTCGCAACAATACCCAACTTCCCACTATCTTCTTAGTTACTCTTCTACTGCTGTGATGTGATCATGATCAAGGCAACCTTTAAAAGCATTTAACTGGGGGCTCGTTTATGGCTTCAGTTGCTTAGTCCATAATCACCGTGAGGAAGAACACAGCGGCAGGCAGGCATGGCACTGGAACACTAGCTGAGAGCTCACATCTGATCCACAAGTTGGAGGAGAGGGAGGGAGGTCGGGAGGTCCTGGTATGGGCTTTTGAAACCTCAAACCTTGCCCCCAGCGACATGCATCCTTCAACAAGGCCACACCTCCTAATCCTCCCTCATCCTTAGTCCACCAGCTAGTAACCAAGTAGTCAAGCAGATGAGTCTGTGGGGACCAGTTCTTTCAAACTACCACATTTCCCATGTAGTGTCTGAAATACTGTGAAATATTTATTGTGTGATATAAACTCTTACTGACAATGTTTGACTTCTCCTCTTCTTACAGAAACTTCTAGAGCTAGTCTTGCCACAAAAAAAATGTTCTCTAAGTTCTAAATGCCTGGTCTCACTCAAAGTGGAATCCAGCTTTTGCACCTGTTACTCTGCTGATGGGCTTTGGCCTCTGATGGTCACCTTGTTGACAGGTTCGCCATTCTTTACCATTTCTTTGCCTTTAGACTGTGCACCATTCCTTTCTTATCTGCCTCAACTTCTGCTTTCTGAGAGTTCTTTCTTGGTCATTTTGGAGTTTTATCTTTCTTTTGCCCCATGACAGTATAGTATAGTATAGTATAGTATAGTATAGTATAGTATAGTATAGTATAGTATGATAGTATTATTTGTTCTCTCTCTCCTCTCTCTCCTCTCTTCTTTTTCCTCTCTCTCCTTCTTCCCCATCTCCCATCCCTCTCCCTTTTCTTCCTATCCATCTCCTTTTTAAAAAAGATTTATTTATTATTATATCTAAGTACACTGTAGCTGTCTGTCTTCAGACATACCAGAAGAGGGTGTCAGATCTCGATACAGATGGTTGTGAGCCACCGTGAGGTTGCTGGGATTTGAACTCAGGACCTCTGGAAGATCAGTCAGTGCTCTTACCTGCGGAGCCATCTCCCCGGCCCCAAGGTGTTATATTTTAAGTCATGTTCCCTTGAGGAAAAGGCTGCTCTTTGAGTCCTTTATGTCTCAACTATCATTCCAAGATGTAGTTTCTGTTGTTCTTTGTTAGCTTTGTGGTGTTGGGTCTAAATTGTGGGCATCGAGCTTGCTAGGTTAGCTCTCTACAACTGAACATACTGGAAACCCAAGAACAATTTGCTCCTTATCCGGCTTCCCAGACTCTTTGCAGTAACCCTGTGCCCCTCTTCCTCTGATAGGGAGGGACCTTCGAGACAAGGGCTACCAGCAAGTGCTGCTCTTAGTTTGGGTTTCCATTGCTGTGAGGAGACACCATGACCATGGAAACTCTTATAAAGGAAACCATTTAATTGGGGCTGGCTTAGAGTTCAGAGTTCCGAGGTTTAGTCCATTGTCAGCATGTCAGGGAGCATGGTGGCATGGAGACAGACATGGCTCTGGAGAGTAGCTGAGAGTTCTATACCTGATCTGCAGGCATTGGGAAGACAGAGACACTGGGCCTGGCTTGAGCTTCTGAAACCTCAAATCCTACCCCCACTGACACAGTTCCTCAAACAAGGGCCACATCTACCGCAAGAATATGCCACAAGAACAAGCCACCTCCCAAATTAATTGTCTACGTTTCTTTTGGCTGTGTAAATCATTTTGAAGTAAGTGAGCTGTTCTAGAAACCATAGTATAGTGTAAAAACATCAAACAAACAATCCTACTAATAGAGAGGCTGAGATAGGAGGAGTATGATTTCAAGACCATTATGTGGCACACAGCAAGACCCTGTCATGTACAAACGAGCAGAAAGTGTATATGGATTGTACAATATTGGACCTATTTCTCCAATTACCAAATTAGAGAGACCACTGGACGACAGCCAACATATTTCTAATTCCTCATATTTTTGAATTTCAATTCATTAGGATACGTTGGTAATATTAGTTTTCATATTAAGAGATATTAAGGAAAAGTGAATGTTACTTTCTGTTTATTTTCTTGTTAGAGGTGGAATTATGTTTGTGTGGGTTTGTTGAAAGATTAATTTCTTGCTTCTTCTAGGGTGTAGTTTCACTCCTTGTGTTGGTGTTTTCCATCTATTATCCTTTGTAGGGCTGGATTTGTGGAAAGATATTGTGTAAATTTGGTTTTGTCATGGAATATCTTGTTTTCTCTGTCTATGGTAATTGAGAGTTTTGAAGGGAATAGTAGCCTGTACTGACATTTGTGTTCTCTTAAGGTCTGTATAACCTCTGTCCAGGATCTTCTGGCTTTCATAGTCTTTGGTGAGAAGTCTAGTGTAATTCTGATAGGCCTGCCTTTATATGTTATTTGACCTTTCCCCCTTACTGCTTTTAAAATTCTTTGTTTAGTGCATTTGGTGTTTTGATTACTATGTGACAGGAGAAATTTCTTTTCTGGTCCAGTCTATTTGGAGTTCTGTAGGATTCTTGCATGTTCACGGGCATCTCTTTTTTTAGGTTAGGGAAGTTTTCTTCTATAATTTTGTTGAAGATATTTACTGGCCCTTTAAGTTTGGACTCTTCACTCTCTTCTATGCCTATTATCCTTAGGTTTGTCTTCTCATTAGGTCCTGCATTTCCTGGATGTTTTGAGTTAGGAGCCTCTTGCTTCTTGTGTTTTCTTTCACTGTTGTATCAATGTTTTCTATGGTATCTTCTGCACCTGAGATTCTCTCTTCTATCTCTTGTATTCTGTTGGTGATGCTTGCATCTATGACTCCTGATCTCTTTCCTAGGATTTCTAACTCCAGGGTTATTTCTCTTTGTGATTTCTTTATTGGTTCTAGCTCCATTTTTTAGATCCTGAATGGTTTTGTTCCTTCCCTTCACCTGTTTGTGTTTTCCTGTAATTCTTTAAGGGATTTTTTGTGTTTCCTCTTTAAGGGCTTCTAGCTGTTTTCCTGTGTCCTCCTGTATTTCTTTAAGGGAGTTATTTATATCCCTCTTAATGTCCTCTATCATCATCATAAGTGACTTTAGATCTGAATCTTGCTTTTCTGGTGTGTTGGGGTATCCAGGACTTGCTATGGTGGGAGACTTGGGTTCTGATGATGCCACGTAACCTTGGTTTCTGTTGCTTATGTTTTTATGCTTGCCTCCCGCCATCTGGTTATCTCTAGTGCTACCTGACCTGGCTATGTCTGACTGGAGCCTGTCCCTTCTGTGATTTTGGTTGTGTCAGAACTCCTCAGAGTACAGCTGTCTCTGTGATCCTGTGATTCTGGGATCCTAGGATCCTGAGATCCTGGGTGTATCAGAGCTTCTGGGATCCTAGGATCCTGAGATCCTGGGTGTATCAGACCTTCTGGGAGTCAAGCTGCCTCTGGACCCTGAGATCCTGGTGTGACCAAGTTCCTGGGATACTGGGATCCTATGATCCTGGGCATGTTAGAGCGCCTGGGAGTGGAACTGCTTCTGGGTGTTGTGGGGCTGGCTGCAGAGTTTGTTCCCAAGGTCTGCTCAGAGCACTGGCCCAGACAGCCTGGAAGGAACCGATGCCACTGGTTTGGCAGAATTCCTGTATTCTTGGGTCATGCTGGCTCCAGTTACTGTGTTGGAACAGATGTTGTGTCCTCCTCATCTCTGGTCCTGGGCGTGTTCTTCTTTCATTTTCATTTTTCATTTTCTTTCTGAGTCAGATTGTGGAAAGCCTTTTGGGGTACCGCTTGGCAGGAGTCTAACATTGGCTAAGGACAAAGAAGTGGGCTTCAGACAGGAATCTGACATTGGCCTAGGACCAGGAAGTAAGCTCAGGCAGGAATCTGACTTTAGGGCAAGATAAGGCAAGAATCTAACTTTAGGCTGTGATAGGGAAGTAGGATAAGGCAGGGATTTTAGTCTTTGGGTGGAACTAGGCCTCAGACAAGATTTTTGGGCTTAGATGAGGAAGTGGGCTCAAGTCATTATGATAAGCCCTGGTTCTAAAATTGACTTTTATCTTGAATGTGGCTAAGGGCCTCGTGGGGAAGTATGAGGGTATTTATGTCTTTGAAATTCACTGCTGTAAGACTGTGTGTCACACAGAAGACAGGCTTGGCAGAAACCAGGTTTCAGGGCAAAACAAAAAAATTGGGGATACAATGAAGAATTAAAAATAAAGAAATAAGGAGCTGGCGAGATGGCTCAGTGGATAAGAGCGCCGACTGCTCTTCCGAAGGTCCTGAGTTCAAATCCCAGCAACCCATGCCCCAGGGCCTTGGAGGGAATTACGTCTTTCCGATATGTCTTAGAACAAGCTGCCTGAATCACCACTTAGAGTCACCATCCTGAGTGTCCCAGGGGAACTGGGGGACTAGCAATGATGTGCAATGTGACCAAGACAACAGCTTTTAAAACTTGGGCAGATGAGCTCTTCAGCTTTGTTGCAGTGTACGATCTAGGCCTGCTAAGTCATTCAGATTACCTGAGCCATCGAGGTGACTGGGGCTGTGTCAGGGGAGAGCCGAGAAATGCACCATCAGCCTACGGTCTAGGCCGGACCCTTAGTCTTCTGCTTCCGTTTCGAGGCATGTGCTTATGGCATGTCAGACTGCCTTCTTTTGCAAGGCTTGGAAGAAGTGACCTGTCCAGTGGGAGGATGCATGAGAAAGAACATCCTGCTGATGCTTCCTGTCCTGCGAAGCCTGTTTCCTCCCTTGCTAAAAATGTCTTTCTTTCATGTGTTCTTCACCAAGTTTTCAGGGGCTTCTAAGGCTTTCCTATCTCTACCAGCAAGCTGTCAATGCCCACTTTGGAAAGAGGAAAGACCTTCTGGTTAACTAAATCATAGTAATCATAATATGAATGATAAGAATTTGTAAATTAACCAATGTGTAGTAAATACATTTTTTTTTTTTTTTTGGTTTTTCGAGACAGGGTTTCTCTGTATAGCCTTGGCTGTCCTGGAACTCACTCTGTAGACCAGGCTGGCCTCGAACTCAGAAATCTGCCTGTCTCTGCCTCCCAAGTGCTGGGATTAAAGGCGTGCGCCACCACTGCCCGGCTCAGTAAATACATTTTTAAGACACCAGCTTTGATGTGTGCCTGGGAAGACTCATCATGGCTGGATCTGAAATCAAGTAAAAGGTAAGATTTGGGGCACTCCTGTGAGGAACTTGATCATTTTATTTGAAGTGGGATGACCCACCATAAATATGGGCAGCACCTTCCTGTGACAACCCAGATAAAAGGGAGATGGAAGAAGGAAATGCAGCTTTTGCCGACTTTCCTTTTCTCTCACTGGCAAGCTCATCAACCCTGTGGCTGCCACTGTTGCATTTCTTTGCTGATATTAAAATCAGCTTCTTCAGTCCAACATAGACTCCCAGGAATCCTGCAGGCCTTTGGGTCCACGTTGGGACTTCAGTGCTATCCATCCTTGTGGGCTGAGCAGCTACCAGATTCTAGGGGTGCCTGCACTGTGAGACAGCCATGGTTAGACTCTCCAGACCCTACCAGGAAAGCTAACCAATTTCCTTTTGATATGAACTCCTTCTATCAGTTGTGATGCACAAGAGAAACTTGGCTGGAATAATTTAATTTCCTTCTATTTTCAGCCAAATAATTTTCCTCGCACATTTTCATACTCCCCAAAATTCAACATGTGTGCCATCGATGTTACAAAAGCCTTGTTAGATACTGTATTTGAGATTACATGTTTAAACCTCTACAAGAGCAGAACTGTCCTTTAGTCAGAATAAGGAAGGACACCACACCAGTCTCTCAGAGGGAGTAGAGACTGTGTGCTCTGGTGCAGGAGGCTTGGGGCTTTATGGGGCACAAGTTTTGGGGAGGAAAGTTTCATCAGTTGATACAATCTCTATGTATGGTTCCAGTGGATGTTTTCCTTCGTATGTTCGCTTTCCTGTCAGTCGTGGGGTTTTATCCTTACGCTGAGTCAGGAATTCCTCAGCAGCTCATCTTGTGTAAGAAACAAGAAGGTTTGGGTCATTAACACTTCAGGAACCTAATATGAGGGATTATGGCCCAGAGTCAAGTTAACATGGTCCAGAATAATAAACCTTAAAAAAAAAAAAAGTCGGGCTTGGTGGCGCATGCCTTTAATCCCAGCACTTGGGAGGCAGAGGCAGGCAGATTTCTGAGTTCGAGGCCAGCCTGGTCTACAAAGTGAGTTCCAGGACAGCCAGGGCTACACAGAGAAACCCTGTCTCAAAGAAACCAAAAACAAAAACAAAAACAAAAACAAAAACAAAAACAAAACAAAACAAAACAAAACCAAAAAAAACCAAAAACAACCCAAAAAACAGAATGGTAACCCTTTCATGAAGCCGGGTGTGTGTGTGTGTGTGTGTGTGTGTGTGTGTGTGTGTGTTGTATGCATGTTCTCATTCTTATGTGTGTGCACACAGAGGCCAAAGGGGGGTATCAGGCTACCTGCGTATTCTCCCTCCACTTTATTCCCTTGAGAGAGGTTTTCTCACTGGAGCTAGGTTGGCAACCAACTTCCTGTCTCTGTTCTCCCCAGAGCTGCGTACAGGTGTAAGCGTGTGAGGCTACACCTTACTTTTTACATGCAGATTGGAACTGAAGTCCTTGCTTGCAGAGTGCTCTTACCCATGGAACCAGCTCTTCTGTTTCTCATGAAGTTTCTTGTTTTGTTTTGTTTTGTTTTGTTTTGTTTTGTTTTGTTTTGTTTCGGCTCGGAACAAGAGAAATTCATAAATCAAGGAACTTTTCATGTATGTCAGTGGGAGCCTGGGAGTGAGGCAGACACATCTAAGAGAAAACCCTTCTGTTGGTCTCAGATGCTAACTCGGCATTGGGTGGTGTAAACTGCCGGTCTGTTAGTGTATCCCAAAGTTGTATCTGCCAGCCAGAGGATGAAGGGCAGTGAACAGGTATCAAGGAGGCTAAAAGTAGCTCAAGAGAATTTTCCTCTGGCCTTGCAACATTCCAACTCCCCACAATTGCCATTCTAATTAATCAGTTAGCCCTGTAGAATCTTTAACATAGGCATGGCTCTCCCAGCCCCACCAAACTTCAGTTCTCACTCTCTTAAAACTGTTAAAGAGATGGGTGGACGACAAATGAGTTTAATCCCAGCACTTGGGAGGCTGAAGCAAGTGGATCTCTATGAGTTCAAGGACTGGTTTAGGCGGTGAGCTCCAGACCAGCCAGAGCTACATGGTAAGAAAACCAAACCAAACCAAATCAAACCAAACCAAACTGTTACACTAGAGAGGATCTAAATGATAGTTTGAAAAGATGGTTCCATGTGTAATTGTCAAGATCAGAAGTTTAAGCCTTAATATTTAATGACATTTCTCTCAATCAGTGTTCTGTTGCTCTAAAGACACCATGCCCAAGGCAATTTATCAAATAAAGACTTTATTGAGGACTTGTGGTTTCAGACAGTTAAAGTCCATGACTATCGTGTTGGAGAGTATGGAGTCAGGCAGGCAGGCAGGCAGGCAGGCAGGCAGGCATGATGCTGGCACAGTAGTTGAGACCTTACATTTTGGTCCACGAGTAGGAGGCAAAAGAGCACACTGGCAATGGCAAGGGCTTTTGAAACTCAAATAACATAGCTCCTTACCAAGGCCACACCTCATAATCCTCCCCAAACAGTTCCACCAACTAATGACCAACTATCACACATATGAACCTGTAGCGGCCATCCTTAATTCAAACCACCACAGCTTCTCACCTGTTTTTTAGATGATAAAAACGCATGTTGGTTTTTTTTGGAGATATTTTAGGTAAGTTCAGAAGACAGAACGTTCACGCTGTCCAGAGCTTCTGTGTCATCTGTCGATTCTACTCCTTGCTCTATTAAGCTGTTTTGCACTGTTTTGCTCATTTGGCTGAACAAGTTTACTGGATTTTTATGTCTCCAGATATCTCAGCACATTTGCTTCCTAAAGCTTTCGTCATCACTCACAGATATCCCTGACCACCACAAATATTACCTCCACTTCTCCAGCTTCCAGCTCTGCCATTCTTTCTAGGACTCTGGCATCTGGAAGGACACCTGTGCCATGCTCGTTCACTGGAATGGGAGCTGCAGCAGATCTGCAGGGCTTCTAGATATTTTCACCATTTTCAGCTTGGGGAATCAGATTTGCTGACTGCAATAGTTGCTCAGGGGGTGCTGGTGGAAGGGTGGGTGCTGCTGGAACAAATCAATCAATAAGGAGGTGAAGCAAGAAGGAGTTGGCAAGTAGCTTTGACTTCCTGCAGCATTCTCGTTGACCAAATAACTAAGTCTTTTCTCACTAAACTGTGTGCATCTGGTAACATTTCCATCTATACCCAATGAAGAATTACCCAATGAAGTTTTAGGGTACATGCTTTGTTTCATGACTGCCTAGCAATTTTTTGCCAAGTTGAAGCATACTTGGAAGAAGCTCCTTGAGAAGTTTCAAAGGAAGGCTTACGACTCAGGTAGCAAACAACTCACAAGTCTCAAGAAGTTCCTGAAATGTATCAGATTCACAACACACACCTCTACCCCCACCCCGCACAGGTTATATAAACAGTAAGGAGGCTGAAGACACACTCTGACTTGTCAATGTTCTTGTGAGTCAGGAAGAAGGAGGAATAGTATCCTGATGGGCATACAGGTAAGAAAATCACCAAAAATACACAACATGGCACATTTCCAGCTTCTTCTTCACCCAGGGTAAATATTTGGCAGAGTTCCTTGACATCTCTTCACACGTGGGCCCCCTTCCAGCTGACTTGCCCAGACACATCCCAGGCAGGCCTTGGACATGCCTGTCAATCAACTAACCATCCTACGCTACTTTGTCCAAGCTGACTGATCAAAAAATAAGGTGAAGAAGACCCATCTCAGGCCACCAGAAACACCAGGATCCACAGATCTCCAGGGAGACACAGAGCTCAGCTGATGAATCCCCTCTTCTCTTGGGAAGATTCTGTACTTATGCATGTGTGTGTGTGTGTGTGTGTACATTCATGTACATGTGTCCTTTTGCTTTTATTAAGACTTGTTAGCTTTCTATGACCATTATTCATTTTCTGCCTTTTTATTCTTCAATCAGTGGAGAAAATGAACCTGACCCGAGAGCCCTCACTGGTTACATAGAGAGCTCTGGAATTGCAGCTTTTGTGAACTTTTACCCATGTTGGTGATGCAGCTGCATTTGCATGGCCCGAGTTCCTGTAAGTAACCCCTCACCTTCTACCATCACCCACCTGACTTTGGGGGACCAGGGATCTCCTTGAGTCTGCAGCTTGCTGTTTCAGTGAGACTGGCTGACATCCCCCAGCCATCCCAGGGAAGTCACCTAATCCCACCTTGCCAGTGTTGGGTGACAGACATGTACAACCACACTCAGATTTTACATAATGTTGAGGATCTGAAGTCAGGACTTCATGCTTAAACAGCAAGGGCTTCACCCACTGCACCCTCTCCTCGGCCCTGATTAGCTCTCCTTTCTTTCCGTCTGTTTGCAAATGGGACAGTAAGGTGGTTTTGTGAAGTGTAGTATTCAGATTTAGACAGTAGCAAGGAACGGCACAGTTAAACTCAAGACCTGAGTGGCTGAAAGAGAGCGGAAGCAAGTGTTTCCTTCAGGGTTTTGTTTCCACTTCCTGCTTCCAGGTCCCTGCCTCGAGTTCCTGCTTCCCTTAGTGGTGTGATGTAAACCTCAAATCAAACACTCTTTCACTACAAGTTGCTTTTAGTTGTGGTGTTTCTCGTAGCAACAGGAGGCAAACAACAAGAGTTGCTGTTGGTTGGGTGCCAACCACCTTCTAATTCTTTCTGGTGTCTAAGTCACTCAGTAGCCTGAAACTCAACAAGCAGGGCTAGGCTGGCTGGGGGCCTCCCACCTCTGCTCCCCGACCCTGGGATTGAAATTACCCAGCTTTTCCAAGTGAGGCCCAAGGTTCGAACTCAGGTCCTCAAGCTGGCACGGCAAGCACGGTACCAACGGAGCCATCGCTGCAACCCCACTTTTGAAAGCTTTAAAATGAAAACCAAAACTTTCAGATTTGGAGTTCAGGACATTTATGGTACGGGTGTCATAGTATGTTTGCATTCATTTCCACCAGAAAGTACCACAAACTGGGTGAGTTGAACAACAGAATTTTATTTTCTCAGAATTCTGGGGATGAAGTCCAAAAGAGGGTTGGTTCTCCACAGGCCTCTCTCCTTGGCTTGCCGAAGCCTTGAGGCTGCCCGGATCTCAACATAACTCTGTGTGTTATAATTGATGATGAATGATTACTTCCAAGTCTCATAAGAACACTAGTCATACAACACTAGAACCCCACCCTGACAATCTCATTTAATTTCCGTTACCTTCTTAAAGACCCTCTCTCCAAGCCTCACGTTCTGGGGGACTAGGGTTTGGGATCAGCTTTAGGAGCTTTTGGGCCATGGGCAGAAGGATGGCTGCCCAACCAGAATAGTAGGGGGAGGTGTGGCCGTTAATATGGATTGAAATCCTGACAAGACCTAGAATCACCGAAGACACAAGGCTCGAGGCGTGCCAGTGAGGGAAAGTCAACGGAGCTGCCAAGACCAACCCTGCCTGGGGGTTGGGAAGCGGGTCCCAGACTGCATTTCTAAACGGAGAGTTGAACATGCACCCAGCCTTCTCTGCTTCCTGGCTGTGGATACAGCTGCCTCGGGCTCCTGATGCTGCAGGTGCCTGCTGTGGGCAGAAGAAATCCCTCCAACTGGAAGTTACATCCCTTCTTATGTAGCTTTTGTTAGGGGCATTTCTTCACAGCATTGGGAGAAGTAGCTAAGGCAGCAGGTGGGGGGGGGGGCGTTGAGTAGGTGCCCTGGAGGCCAACTTGGAAGGTCGTTGGGTTGAAGGTCGTTGGAAGGTTATGCATGTATAGGGTAGGCGGTGAGGACCAAGAAGTGTGTCCTGTACACTTTAGGCTTGTGACTGACCAGGACGATGATTTCCACCACCTCTCTCCCCGCTTTGCCCTAGAAAGCAGTGTCTGTTCATGGTGATCTGAAGAATGAAGCTTTAAAGATATCTTGAATTATAGTAGTCTAGCCTGAAATTTCCATTTCAGGGATGAGTGGAGGCCATGGTTGGTAAAGAAGCTTAGCCACGCTCCGTGGATTCGTCCAGTTTCCCTCTGCACCTTCCTCAAATGACTACGTGAGTTTGGAGACTGCTAACTTAAGTTAAGTGTATGATCCTTATGAAAAGCAGGACACTTGATGACCCGTGTCAAGACCCCTTTGCAATGGACATTGATTAATGAACCCTCAGAAGCTCCAGCATAGGGTATTGTATGTGTCCCCAACTTGTCATGATGACATCTGAGGCTCTGAAGCCAGAAGTCTGAAACAGACACATACCATCCTTTTTCCGATCTTTGGTCAGTGAGATGTGGGATAGTCTTGAGTTTGTTTCTCTGAGACAGCAGAATGTTCTCTCTCCGCATCTCTCTTTCTTCTTCTCATTGGCCCTGCATACGCGCCTGCATTTCCCCAAGCCATAAAAGCAGTTTCTGAACCATCCCTCTATCACAGTGAACAGAGAGGAACTGTGTGAAGAAGACACACTTGTATATCCCGAGAATGTCGGCAGAACCCGGGAGAACGGTGGGCTCGGGGAGGCACTGAGACGCCAATGTATATTACAAATTCCCTCTCATTGTCTCTCCCCAAATCCTCTCCTAGGAAGTAAATCTGAGTTCTCTCTCCCAAGACACTAAAACCGGAAAAAAACCAATCTCAGGTTGACTTCCTCTCCCCGTGTTAGGATTCTGCACATGGTGTACTGGCATTCCCTGAAATGTCCTAACTGCACCAGTCTCCTCTGCCCTGTCTTCTCCAGAGTTTAAGGCGGTTTACAATCCATGGTAACCAAGCGTAGACCTTTTCTTTCTCCCCTCCCCCTACTCTCTAGAACAATCAGAGATCCAATAACAAAGACAGGAACTTGGGCTGGGGGGTCCCCTCAGCAGGGGACACACTTGCTTTGTAAACATAAGGATGGAGGTTTGAGCAGCCAGCACCCACATAAAAGTTGGGCACAGCACCACACATCTGTAGCCCGGTACTGGGGGAGTACAAACAGGTAAGTCCTTGGAGCTCACTGGACAACCAGCCAAGCTATTCTGTGTGTTCCAGGCATAGAAATAGTACCGTCTCAAAAAAAAAAAAAAAAAAAAAAGTGGTACCAGGCATGGTAGCACACATCTTTAGTCCCAGAACTTGAAAGGCAGGTGGATCTCTGAGTACAATGACAGCCTGGTCTACGTAGTGAATTCCAGAACAGCCGCAACCGTTATCCTATAATAGCTATTAATAAAAGTAATAACTAGCCGGGCGTGGTGGCGCACGCCTTTAATCCCAGCACTTGGGAGGCAGAGGCAGGCGGATTTCTGAGTTCGAGGCCAGCCTGGTCTACAAAGTGAGCTCCAGGACAGCCAGGGCTATACAGAGAAACCCTGTCTCGAAAAACCAAAAAAAAAAAAAAAAAGTAATAACTATTATTGTGTGGAAAGTGAGCAGAAGCCACCTGATGATCTCTGGCTGCCACACACAACCTTCTGCCCTAACAACAGCTCCATGTCTGCAGCCTAGGATGAACCTATAGATCGCCCCCCTCCACGTCTGCCCAGGCATTCCCCAACACACATCTGAAGAGCAAGATGCCTCCTCTGCTTGCTTCAAGGGGGAGGTGAAGGAAACGCATTGGTTACTGTAAGGGATGGGACCAGTGGCGGGGACTGAAGTGGGAGCCTGGGATCAGACTGGAGATATTGGGAGCAGGG
>LR750697.1:196995-228912 GCA_902729485.2 Mus minutoides
TTTTCTTTTCCTTCCATCCCAGTACTGGAGATCATACCCAGAGCCTCACACATGTCCCCCAAACAACTCTACCACCTAGCAACGTCCCCGGTCTCGAAAACACAAGCATAGTAAGGTTTTCTCTCAGCTGTCCCTACAGGCTATTCCTCTCGACCCCATGGGCACCGTCCCAAAGATTCAGTGGGTAGGATACCGCTCTCCCCCTCCCCATCTCACCACCATTTTGGTTACCTGGGGATGTCTGAGCCAGGACCACAAAGACAACTAAGGTCAGGAACCAGAGCTTATTGTGTCCCGAGAGGGTAGAGGAGCGAGTCTGCAGCATACTGAATGTGCTGGGGAAACTCCTACCGATTTTGGTTTTAATGACCCAGGTAGGGCCTAGTCACGGGCAATAAATCCGAGGAAGGCCAAGGGCCTTCTGCTGGTCAGAGATGATAGCAGCTCATCCAGTGTTTGGGTCAGCTCTAGACATCCCTTGGCAAGAGGACAGTAAACCTGCTGCTTTGTGGACAGTGCAGATGTAGCCCCCAAGAAGTCTTCCTGTTCCTCCTTCCAGCCTGGTTCTGCCCCAGGCTCACCATGGTCGGGATGCAGTTTTTCTAGCTCATTTTCTCACACACTGATGGCTTCAAGGACAATTGTGAGCCTGAGAGCCCTGCAGGTGCAAACAGGCTGCTGTGCCTGTGTGCCCAGAACATGCAGCACAGGCACCGCAAACACTGGATAAGCTCAGGCAGCATTCTAACGCCAGCACTGACTGGACTCACAGGGTTAGCAATGATAAAGGAGAGAAAACAGAGGGGAAAATCATGCTGAGGTGCAGGGGGTGGGTGGAAAGGGGAGTTGGGGTGGATAGGCTCAAGATACACCGTTTACATGTGTGTGAAGTCGTCAAACAATAAATAAGAGTACTCCTTTTGAAAACATTGGCTGAACAGGCAGGTGGTTGGCTCAGCAGATGGAGCACAGCTGGCAGAGCTGGCTTGGCAGGAGCTAAACCTTCCACTCCATTCCAGCCCTGGGGAGGTAGGTGAAGGCAGGAGGATCAGAAGTTCAAGGTCATCCTCAATTGTGAAGTGAGTTCAGGGAAGGTTTGGGCTATGATGTAAGAGCCTGTCTGTATGCAAATAACTAGAGCATAGGAGGAGGAAGATGAGGATTAAACAGTGTATGACCTTCAAGCCTACCCCTCAGACCACGGAAGAGCTGACATTCCTTAGCAGGGTCAAAGGGTGAGGAGGAAAGAAACAAGCAAGGTGACCGCATGTGTGAATGCGTGTGAGCAGATATGGGGTGGGTATTTTTGTGTTGTCATTTTTGTTAGTGTGTGGTGTATAGGTGTCTGATGTGTGTGTAGTCATGGTATGTGTGTGGTGTATGTGTATATGTGTATATGTGCTATATGTATATATGTGTGTATGTGCTATATTGTGATGTGTGTGGTCATGGTATGTTTGTGGTGTGTGATCATAGTATGTGGTGGTGGGTGTGAGGGAGTATTTGCATGTAATCATGGTGTTAGTGTGTCTGGTGTATGTGTGTAATCATGTTGTATGTATGTGGCATATGTGTGGTGTGTGTATCATCATGGTGTTGTGTATATGTGGTCATGGTGTATGTGTGTGTAATTAATCATGGTCTGTGTGCATGTGTGCTTGTGTGTGTTCGAGTGTGCGCTTTGGGAGGATGTGTTTGTGTGTAGACATAGTGTATATGTCGAGTGTATGTGACCTGTGTGTTAGTGTGTGTATGTGTGTGTGTGTGTGTGTGTGTGTGTGTATGTAGTCATGCTGTATGTATGTGGTGTATGTGTGAATGTGGTGTAAGTGTGGTATGTGTGTCATCATGGTGTTGTGTATGTGTGTCATCATGGTGTTGGGGTGGTGCATGAGTGTGTATGTGTGTGGCATGTATGAACACTTTAGGCAGAGGAGTTGAGAAAGGAATCTATGAGGAAGTGACAGGACATTAAATGTTACCTGAATGTCCTGAGAACTTAACTTGATTCTTATGAGAATCCAGAGTCTTCCAGGCAGAAAGAACATCGAAGGCTGAGCCCCATGGCAGGAGAGTTTAAGACGTGCAGGAGAGTGTCCTACAGTAGAGTAAGTGAGGAGAAATAAATTTGGCTGAAATCCCAGAAATGGCAGAGCCACCATCTGCATCAGACCACACACAGCCATATGGGGTTTGTTCTGGCTGGGATATGGGGCTGGGGTTACTCATAAGTGATATTTCAAACCTGACTTTATTCTCTCCATCTGAAACTTCTCTGAGCTGAATGGCATGCCCCTGGTGTGTGCTGGTGTCACTGGCAATGTGACTTGCAACGGGCACAGCAAAGCATGCCTAATCCTTTCACCAGAGGCTGGACCTTGTGCTGTTTTAGATAATGCTGATCAGGCCAATAAAATGGCGTGTTGTCTCTGGGAAGAGAAGTGAAACATCAGGCCATCGATGACATGGCAGGAAAGTTTGTAAGGTGAAATACAATCAGCCAGAATGTAGGGCTGGGAACCATTCTATGGAATTGGAAACTGAAGCTCAGAGAGGGCAACCAACTTTCCTGGGGACACACAGTGGCTATGATCCTTTCCAGTCAGTCCAGCCTCCACTTCAGCATGTCTAGAAACCAACTGGGTTTTCATCTCCACCAGTCAGTGGTTTTGAGGATGCTAGATGCGTGGAATCCTGGTGGGCAGCCTCCTGAGGTTGCTATTGCAAGTCGTGGTTTCTTCCTTTTATGGCTGAGTGGCACAGTAAAAACCCTTGGTAGTATTTTCCAGGATGTAAGTATTGTCTCCCACCTTTTGATTTTTGAGTCAGCATGTCACTGTAGTAGCTTGGGGGGCCCCACAACCCACCATGTAACCGCACTTCCCCTCAGACTTTCTCCGGAATGCAGTGTTTATGGATGTGCACCCCACACCCTGCTGTCATTTCTCACTGTTTAATCCTACAATGCAAGGTTGCTTCCTGATCTTAAGCTGTACTTCTTTAAAGGCCAATACTGTTACACATCTTCCACGTATTTCTAGCCATCCATAGCTTCTTCTGCAAAATGTCTGTAATTTTTTTATGCCCGTTTTCTACAGGGGCTCTTTTTAGTTGCTTAATTTCCAAGCCCTTTTCTCTTGGACATAAGTTTTTTAGTGTATACATAGTTTGAAGACATTTCTCTCCACCATTAGTTCTCCTTTAAATTCACTCAAAGGTGTATGCCCCACCTTTCATCTCAGCTCTGCGGAGGCAGAGGTGGGCTGACCTCCGTGAGTTTGAAATCAGCCTGGTCTACATAGTAAGTTACAGATCAACCAGGGTTACAGAGTGAAAAAAAACTTTTTAATAAACTCCCTTCATGGCATAATTCCTAATTTTTTTATTACTGACTTGTGGTTTTGTCTAGCTGAGAAGAAAATATAGATAATATCATTTTAATCCACTAACCAGTGTCTGTTTTGTAAGTTAGTGTATGGCATGGTCCAGAGGAAGTTCCACAGGAATGAAAAGCATCTACTCTTGTATGTACTGGGTAGTTCTGTGCTGACTATTTAGTCCGTCTGTCTGTCTGTCTGTCTGTCTGGTCCCCAGTGCCCCTCACTCCTCATGCCTCTGCATTGGTCTGTTAGTTAATGTGTCTACTGGTGAGAGTGGAGTATGGGAGTCGCTCGCTCGCTCGCTGCTGGATTGTGGCTTATCTTTCTTTCCTTTGGGTCTGTTTTATAGAACTGAGTGCTCTGCCTTAGGCACACAGGGACTTGTAATAATCAAATCTTTGTGACCAAAGTTCCTGGCCAAAACAAGTTAAAGGAGAGAAGACTGATTTTTAACCCAAGGTTCTAGAACATTTCAGTCCATAACAGGCAAGGAAGCAGAGCTCAAAGTGGGAGCCTGGAACTAGAGGCCAAGCTAACCGGACGCTTCCCTCTAGTCATGACCTGTGCCTTCTGGAACCTTCTAAGGTTCCACAACCTCTCAGCATAGGACTTTCAGATAGAGACTAGGCATTCCAAAGCGGAGCTATGGAGATTCCAGCTGTAGTGAATTATCTTTATCTTTAATTTTTTTCTTTTGTGTGATTGTAATTTTTTTTAAAACCTGTCCTCAAATATGGATATTCTTTCTTCTCTTTGAGCTGGTCAGTTGGTGATGCTTGCAACCATGGTCACTGGTCTCCTTATCGGACCTTCATTTCCAAGGTTCCTGTTTGACTCCGTGGCACTCCTTGTCCATGTGTCTTCTTCATCTGGTTAAACATTAAATGTCTCTCTTGGGTCCCTTTGAGCTCTTCTGTCACCATGGAGAGCTGTGGTTCTCAACCTTTGGGTCAAGACCTCTTTGGGGTTGAATGACTCTTTCATAGGGGTCACTTAAGACCATTAGGAAACATAGATACTTACATTATGGTTTATAACAGTAGCAAAATTACAGTTATAAAGTAGCAACAACATGAAATGGTATTAAAACAACTGTATTAAAGGGTTGCAGCATTAGGAAGGTTGAGAACCACTGACTTAAAGCTTTTAAGTTAGAATGAATTGCACTGTGACCTCTGAACTGTTTCTTTTCTTTGTAACTGCTGTGGAGAGTAATATTCTAGAAACTTCATGTTACCTCTCCCATGATTTTGGACCCTACATTTAGATTTCATATCTGGTGGATTTGCTATCTCTACTACTTTTCTTCTGATTTATTTATTTTTATGGGTACAGTGTTTTGCTTTCATGCATGTTTATGTACCATCATCTATCTGTATTCAGTGCCTGCAGAGGCCAGAAGGACTCAGAGGTCCCTGAGTCTGGAGTTACAGATGGTTTTGAACCATTTTGTGGGCTCTGGGAATCGAACCTGGGTCCTCTAGAAGAGCAAGCAGCCAGTGCTCTTAGATGCTGAGCTATCTCTCCAGTTCCTGCAGGGAACTTCTTAGTAGGTTGCATTCTCCTGAGGTCACACCTTGTGCTTTTATTTTACATTCAGTCCAATGTTAATGAGCTGAACACCCCTTTATAGCTATCAGTCATTCATATGTCTTCTTTGGAAAACTGCCTATTCAGATCTGAGGTGTATCTGCTCAACTGAAACCATCTAGGCTTGACTCTTTCTTCAAGAGAAGATTGAAAACTGTTAATTTAGTTTTTTGAGTCAGGTACAGGATTGTTTAGGTAAAACTTTCACTGTCAGGTTGTTTGCATGTCTTTCAAGGTCTTGGTTCATCTCATCTATCAATAAACATTGTGGGTATAATATTACATTCAGTTACTGCCCTCTTACTGCCAATGGGGTTGGTAGGTACGACCTCCCTTCCAGTCCATATTGTGATCATCTGCACCATGGGCACAACTGCAGCTTCGTGTACTGCAGGAACTTGCCTTTATTGGCTCATCGCTTATGAGTCCCCCATTGTCAGTGTCCTGATATTTAACTCTTGGGATTTCATTTCTTCTACTTATCTTAGACCTTTCTTCTTCTTCTTCTTCTTCTTCTTCTTCTTCTTCTTCTTCTTCTTCTTCTTCTTCTTCTTCTTCTTCTTCTTCTTCTTCTTCTTGTTCTTCTTCTTGTTCTTCTTCTTCTTCTTGTTCTTCTTCTTGTTCTTCTTCTTGTTCTTCTTCTTGTTCTTCTTCTTCTTCTTCTTCTTCTTCATCTTCTCCTCCTCCTCCTCCTCCTCCTCCTCCTCCTCTTCCTCCTCCCCTCTTCCCCCTCCCCCTTCTCCTCCTCCTCCTCACCTCCTCCTCACCTCCTCCTCTTCTTCTCCTCCTTTTCCTCCTCCCCCTTCTCCCCTCCTCCTTCTTCTTAATTTCCTAAGATAAAATTTTGGATCTTGGTTTGTAAATAAAACAAACAAGCAAGCAAAAAGAGCCAGATGGGGTGGCGCAAGCCTTTTGTTCCACAGGCAGACAGATCTCTGTGGGTTCAAGGCCAGCCTGGACTACATAGTGAGTTCTAAGACAGCCAGGGCTATGGAGAGAGACCCTGGCTCAAGAAAGCAAAAGTCAGATAAAATAATAAAACATAAAATATAAAATAATGAAAAACATTTTACCTTTCCCAATATACTGTTTCTTACTTAGTTCTTTGAACAAGTGGACTTACTGGGAATGGGGAATGGGGAAAAGGCAATCATAGTAAATCCTGCTTTTCTATTTTTGGCTTTTGATTCCTGATCCCTTCTATTTAATGATGCATTGAGCCGGGGCATAAAAGGTTTTTCTGTTTGTGTATTTGTTTGTTTTCTTTTTTGCATCTCCCTTCTTTCATGGGGAAATCATACTGGGGCTGACAGACAGACAAAGGACAAACACTTTGCTACATACTATGATCCACTGATCTGCCACAGAGGAAATCTTACACACCATTTGACTCTTGTTAGATGTGTACAGGACACTGCACATGGACAGAGAAGAAACTGACCCCACTGGGTTTGAGGGAAACTTCCTCTTGGGAGCTCTTCCCATCAACCCATCCAGGGTTACACGGTTTCCTAAAGCTTTATTCTCCTTTAATGATCTCTTGTGATGGGCATGACTGCGTCATGCAAATGGTTGGCCTGACAGGCCAGAGGGCACAGCAGGCTCACTTCTCCCGTTCATCATGACACCAATAAAGCTAAAGACCTAGATCACCTGCTGGATAAAGCATTCTGACTTCCTCCGGACATAGATCATTCTCTCTCTGAAGCCATGATTTTCCCAACACTGGCCTTCATTGTCTATGGATTGCTAACTCAGGGGAACAAAGGTAATGGGACCTTATAAAATGGGAATGGTGGAGTTTGGGTGAGTTGTTGAACAGAGCCTACCCCCTCACCCCCACCCTGCCATCCTTGGTGGTGGTGAGAAGCATCATTTCAACTTGGATCAGTTGGAAGGAGAGAGGGATCTCCTGGCAGCCCCTGCCCCTGCTCTCTGATATTCTTCTGTCACAGACATCCAAATATCTGGGGAGTCCACTGAGATGAGTCTTCAGAAGGCAAGACTCTCCCCCACACTCTGAGCTGTGCTGGAGATCTTTCTGGACAACCACTCGGTGTCAGCTTGACCTCCCTACTCTTCTCCAGTAGCTACTTTATGGCTGTGTCCTACTGACTACTGACCTAAGCCTTCTCCTCACCCTAAGCTCTCCTTAGTCCTGAGAGGGAGCCTCCCCTGGTCTTAGTTGTAGTAAAGAGGTCCAGGCTGCAAGTTCTGCAAAGCTGTCTTGTGCAAATGACACTAAGTTTGTGGTCAATATAAGGATAAAGATGTGGTGGGAAGACAGTGGCTGATGAAGAGCCTCTGGTTTCAGGTCAATGCGAAGCACTTGTCCCCCTGTTTAAAACACTGATACAAAATTTTGGTTTTCTGTTTTTATTGAGGAGTAGTTATCATTGGTTTGTGCATTTAAAAAACATCAACACAACTAGTAAGGAAGAGGAATTCCAACCTAAAAGCCCTGGTTCAGTCTTCCTCCTCAGGACCAAATAGGTGCTGCTAGTTTCCAGGATGCACTAGTATATATGAATCTATTTACATGCTTGTCCCTTATAGACATCTACAAATTAAGCTGTAAATGTACCATGTGGATCATTCTGCAAATGCAGGAGCATGCCTTAGGGACTTAGTTTTTGTTGTTGTTGTTTTGTTTGGTTTGGTTTGGTTTGGTTTGGTTTGGTTTGGTTTGGTTTGGGGGGAGGACTTAGTTTTTTAAGATAAGACCTCACACGTTAACTAGGCTGGCTTCCAACTTCCAGTCTTCCTGTGTCTGCCTTCCACATCTTGAGATGGCAGGCATGAGCCACCACGCCCATTATATTTAATGGTATTCATTATATTTAATTGGCAGGTAGACTTTGAGGCTCACTGAGGCTGGGAAATGACTCTTTGTCTCCAACAATTCTTCAAGGAGAACGTATAAACAAATGAATGATTTTTCCAGAAAGAGAGAGAGAGAGAGAGAGAGAGAGAGAGCCATCAGAGGCTTTCTTCATCACCAGTTCTATGTTATCTTCCCAGTTCCTCACCTCATGCTTCTATTTTAATCTTCCAAGATTACAATCTGCTGGGGGCTGGTGAGATGGCTCAGTGGGTAAGAGCACCCGACTGCTCTTCCGAAGGTGATAAGTTCAAATCCCAGCAACCACATGGTGGCTCACAACCATCCGTAACGAGATCTGGCTCCCTCTTCTGGAGTGTCTGAAGACAGCTACAGTGTACTTACATATAATAAATAAAATAAATCTTTAAAAAAAAAAGATTACAATCTGCTAAGTGAAATGATGTCTCCTAGGATTTGAATTCAGGTGCTGTGGTTGTTAGTCTTAATATATGTCCCACTAGATTTTTAAAACAACTTTTTTTTTTAAGATTTATTTATTTATTTATTTATTTATTTATTTATTTATTTATTTAACTAATATCTGTCACTGTCTTTAGACACACCAGAAGAGAGAATCAGATCCCATTACAGATGGTTGTGAGCTACCATGTGGTTACCAGAAATAGAATTCAGGACCTCTGGAAGAGCAATCAGTGCCCTTAACTGCTGAACCTTCTCTCCAGCCCTGCCTATTGATTTTTTAAGGGCCTTCATGTACTAAGAAAAGACTCACTAAATTTGAAGGTGTGGCAGTTTGCTTATAAATATTTTCTTCCATTTCCATAAATGAATTGGCTTGGATTTATAAAATGTCTCTAAATAGATACATAGCCAAGAATGACCTTGAATTTCTGATTGTCCTTTTCTACATCCAGAATGCTAGAATTTCTGGTGTTCATTACAGGCTCAGTTGTATATGGTAGTGAGGATTGGTTGATTTTGATAAGCATTTGACTAACTAGAATACAGCCCTAGCTTCTATCTGGTCTCTTAATACGGAAACTTAGAAGGACCTGATCATCTCTCTTTTTCTTTCCTATTATTCCATAGCTTTAACTTTAACTATTTTCTACAAGCATTGATGCTGACATTCACATCTGCACTTGTGACCTTTCTTCTAAGATGTCTCTACCTTCTTGACACCTGGGTTTATCATGTTATGCACCCCAAAGCAAATTCTTGGGCCCCGTTATGTTTTCATCTTGATTCCATCTATCTTCACAGTTTAGAAATCCAGCAGTTCTCTTAGATTTCTCCATTTGTGGTTTCCTTTACCTTGTATCCAAACCACCTGTCTGCAGCAACACTTCAGTTACAGCCCTAATAGGTTGACCGGGAAGAGCTTCTGTTTGTAACAATGTAACGATACACTATTACTGGTAGGCCAATAGTGTGAAATCCCACTATTTCCTGCCCCTCAACAAGGCTCCTGGGACTGACTAAGCTGGAACACAGTTAAGCCATTAAATTCTCATCATGTTCTGAATAAACTAAAAACACTGACTTTGTAAAGGTACTTGGCGGGTTGACCTACTACCTCACATTCTTTTCTACCTTGTGACCTCTGGGCTTTGCACATCATACTTGAAACCCTGATACCAACCTTGCCTGAAGCCTCTCACATACACTCCGCAACTTCTACACAGACCAAGCGGCACTGCTTCTTTTCTGAAGCAGTTCTTGCCCCCTGTGGATCTTTCCTTCTCTCTTCCATACTTCCTGAGAGTCTGAGTGGTGCACACCTTTGATCCTAGCACTCAAAGAGGCAGAGGCAGGCAGATCTCTGAGTTCAAGGCCAACCTGGTTGACAGAGCGAGTTCTAGGATAATTAGAGCTACACAGAGTGAACCCTGTCTCAAAAAACCAAAACAAAAATAAAAGAGGCGGGCTGGTGAGATGGCTCAGCCGGTAAGAGCACCCGACTGCTCTTCCGAAGGTGATGAGTTCAAATCCCAGCAACCACATGGTGGCTTACAACCACCCGTAATGAGATCTGACGCCCTCCTCTGGTGCGTCTGAATTCAGCTACAGCGTACTTATGAAGAATAATAATAAAACGAATCCTTGGACCAGAGAGACCAACCAGAGCAAGCAGGGTCGAGCGGAGCGAGCGGGGTTGACCAGAACAAGGGAAAAAAAGTCTTAAAAATAAAAAAGGCTAGGTTTACATAACAGCACCAAATGTGACCTCTCTCTCTCTCTCTTTCTCTCTCTCTCTCTCTCTCTCTCTCTCTCTCTCTCTCTCTCTGGCATGTGATTCCACTGCATTGTTTTGAGGGCACATAACATATCACAATTTGGGGCTGGTGAGATGGCTCAGTGGGTAAGAGTACTAACTGTTCTTCCGAAGGTGCTGAGTTCAAATCCCAGCAACCACATAGTGGCTCACAACAACCCATAATGAGATCTCATACCCTCTTCTGATGTGCCTGAAGACAGCAACAGTGTACTTATTTATAATAATAAATAAATCTTAAAAAAGAGAGAGTGTGTGTGTGTGTTCAAGTTCCTGGGTTGGACCCTCACCACTGAAAATTAAAAACATATCACAATTTTAATGGTTTATATTTTCTTGTCTCAGTGTCTTAGGATTGCATTGGTGTTAGCCTAGAGGGCAGAGGTTCAGTTTTGATTGAATGAAAGTTATGTCTATGCTAGAATTAAATTTTTTATTTACTTTTTATTCTCTGCAGCTGCCTGGAGGAGATCCACACAAAAATGCTGGAAGAATAGTTTAGGGTACTGCAGAGTCCGATGTCAAGAGGAGGAACGGTACATATATCTGTGTAAGAACAAAGTGTCATGCTGCATTCACCGAACTCTATCAGAAAACAAACTACCTTCAAGACCTCCCATCATAGTGGTGATCCCTACTTTCAATGTACCAGTGACTTCATCAGTGACTAAATTTGTTGATAATGAAAACGGTATTGCAAATGAGATTAAAACACCCACAGGAACTACGGTCAATCCTGCAGGTATTGATATGACACCCACAGGAACTACGGTCAATCCTGCAGGTATTCGCCAGACACCCACAGGAACTACCGTCAATCCTGCAGGTATTGCCAAGACACCCACAGGAACTACTGTAAAATTGGATGCAAATAAGTCTAAAACACCCACAGGAACTACCGTCAATCCTGCAGGTATTGCCAAGACACCCACAGGAACTACCATCAATCCTGCGGGTATTGGCCAGACACCCACAGGAACTACCGTCAATCCTGCAGGTATTGCCAAGACACCCACAGGAACTACTGTAAAATTGGATGCAAATAAGTCTAAAACACCCACAGGAACTACCGTCAATCCTGCAGGTATTGCCAAGACACCCACAGGAACTACCGTCAATCCTGCAGGTATTGGCCAGACACCCACAACCACCGCGCGTATCTATTCCTAGGCCACTAACGCTAAACCATTCACTCTGATGTCTAATACTACTTAAATAATTTGTCTCCTTTTGTGTCTGGGATACGAACACCTCCCAGAGTAATAATAAGAAGCTAATGTAACCAATCTTGGCTTGTATCAGAAATTTTATAATCATGAGTATGGACTTATGTGCTAAAGTCAGAACACAAGCCAAATGATTTTTAGACATGAGAATTCTCTTTATCAGGCTTACATTCCTTACCTAGATCCTTTTGACTTATTAAAATATACGGGCTAGTTTCAGATGAACAATGGTATTGGTGTTTTGTTTTTCCTTTAATTGTATATATTTATGTACATGATAATTTCATGTACATATAATGTATAATATAGAGTTCCAATCATGGTAGATCAGAGTTCCTTCTACTTGTATTTTCTTCTATTTGGAAAATTTGAGCTCTTCTCTTATTTATTAATAAAATACAGACTAGTTTGTCATACTTATAATCAACTTGCTGGCCTGTGGAGTGCTGGGATTTACTGCTTCTGTGTTACTGTGTTTGGGTAACCATTAGCCAGCCTCCCTCATTCTCTGCAATGCCTCCCATCCAGCAGCATCCTTTCACATTAGACTGACTTCTTAGCATCTGCAGAGGGCCAAGAGCATGCGGCATTTGATTTTCTGTATCTGACTTCTTTCACTTAACATGCTAAGGGAAACACCCATTTTCTACCAATGACAAGTTACTTTGAATGCCTTATTGTTTATATACGGCACACTGTCCTTTATATGTTGATGGATATCTATGTTAACCCTCTCCTGTGGATAATGCAGCAGTCACCATGGACATGCAGGGATCTCACTGCATGTTCTGTTGGGTGAATCCCCCAAACTGGGTTGCTAAACCTGGAGTCAATTTTTAAGTTTTTGAGGAAATTTATTCTGTTCTGCACGACAGCTGTACAACTTCACACCCCCAAAAACAGTGTAAAAGGACTTGGTTGCCCCCATATTCTTGCTAGCAGCTTTTTAAATTGTTTATTTAATTTTTCTCTGTATAATGTGCGTATATGGGTGTGGATACACTCATACCACAACGTGCACATGGAAGGTCAGAGGACAACCTCAGGGGTTGATTCTTGCCTTTTACCTTGTCTCAGGCAAAACCTCTTGTGTTTTGCCATCGGGTACCTCAGGCCATCTGGCTGTGAGTAACCAGGGACGTGCCTGTCTCCCTCTGTCTCACTGTATCAGCCCTGGAATTACATGAACATCCACCATATCTGGATTTATGTGACTTCTGGAAATGCAAACTCAGTCCTTTGTGTGCTTTACCCACTGACCCAACTCTCCAGTCCTCCTCCTCCTCCTCCTCCTCCTCCTCCTCCTTCTTTTTAATAATATTCATTTTGACTAGGGTAGTTTTACAAGGATACCACTCACTATCTCATCAAAGACTGGGTATTAGCCTTGCTTCAGGTCACCTACACCCCATCTGGACATAAATGTCATTTCCAGGATTTCCATGGATTTTTTTAAAGGTATACATACATGCCATATTTTATGGAATGCCCTCAGTCATTAGAGGAGGGCATCAGACCTCCTGGAACCAGCATTAGAGGAGGTATGAGCCGCCCATATAGTTGCTGAAAACTGAACTCAAGTCCTCGGCAAGAGCACAGAGGGAGGGCCTCTTAACCCCTGAGCCTCTGCTCCAGTTCCCCATTTCTTCTTCTTCTTCTTCTTCTTCTTCTTCTTCTTCTTCTTCTTCTTCTTCTTCTTCTTCTTCTTCTTCTTCTTCTTCTTCTTCTTCTTCTTCTTCTTCCTTCTCCTTCTCCTCCTCCTCCTTCCTCTTCTTCTTCTTTTTAATTTCCAACATACATTTGTATGCTGGAATTATTTATTTAGTTACTTATTTGTTTGCTTGTTTTTCTTCTCTCTCTGGCCCCGCTCCTTCCCAGAGCAGAAGGCTTAAGAATTTTTTTTTAATGTTTGTGAGTACAATGTCACTCTTTTCAGACACACCAGAAGAGGGCATCAGATCTTGTTCTAGATGGTTGTAAGCTACCATGTGGTTGCTGGGAATTGAACTCAAGACCTCTGGAAGAACAGTCAGTGCTCTTAACCACTGAGCCATCTCACCAGCGGCCGCCCCCTCCATTTCTTTTTCATCTTTAGATTTAGTAGGCTTTTTCCACACTTAAAGGTACAGTTATTAGGATATATATGAATAAAGTCTTATATTTGTTTGTTTGTTTGTTGTTTATACAAAATGTATCCTAACAATACTTACAGGTAAAATCTTTGGCCCAAACTTTGTTATTCCTCTATGCCTACAAGCATCGATCTCCTTCACATTTAACTGAAGGTGTGGCACTGTGCACAGTATCCAGCTTCATAAATAAGACAGAAACAGTGCAGGTTAGCGCTTCCCCTGACCACCGGGTTTCTCTTCCTTGTTTTTCCACTCACCACGTTGTTTATAGAGAAACCCTTGACCCAAGGAGTGAAAATTTCTCAGTAAGAACTAAAATCATGCAGAGACTAGCAGCAAAGTTAGAGGTGAGGCATATATGGGTCTTTTGAGAACAACCCCGAAGTTTCCTTAAGCCATTCAAAAGAAGAGCTTCTGTCCATGACATTTTTTCCTTGAATATGAAATCTTTACATTTAAAAGTTTCAAACAACCTTAACAGTGAAGCTGCTTACCCATCCAGAACAACTAGCTTTCTGAGTGTGTGCATACCAGACAACTGAAATGGGTGTTCAGGTACAGTGTGGACAAACACTGGCCCCTGGCATATATTTTTAAAACAAATTATTAATATTTAACTGACAAATTCTAATTCTAATTTACAGAGTACATTTATTTTTACTCTTCAAAATTGCTTTATTGACGCTGATTATAAAGATAAAGAGAGATTAATGGCTTTAGGTACTCCCTTAAGAAGATAAAGACAAAGCCGGGCGTGGTGGCGCATGCCTTTAATCCCAGCACTTGGAAGGCAGAGGCAGGCAGATTCTGAGTTCAAGGCCAGCCTGGTCTACAGAGTGAGTTCTAAGACAGCCAGGGCTACACAGAGAAACCCTGTCTCGAAAAACCAAAAAAAAAAAGAAGAAGAAGAAGAAGAAGAAGAAGAAGAAGAAGAAGAAGAAGAAGAAGAAGAAGAAGAAGAAGAAGAAGAAGAAGAAGAAGATAAAGACAGAGATCACAAGTGGACTGTTAAGATAAAATTCTTAGGTGCAGTCAGATATTGAGACCAGGAGAGGGACTGTCATCTGTCTAGTGGAAGTTTTCATGTACAGATGTCCTTCCCTAGGTTGGAGGTAAAATCAGCCAATACTTTTGAGGACTGCTTTCCTATTTGCTTCTGACAAATGATCTCTGGTGAGCAGCCGCCATCTTCAGTCCCAACCCACATATCCTAGAAGCTGGGGAGCAAGACACATTGAGCACTTAAAGTTCTTGCCTCCTTGGCAAACCTTCCAGGCAATCAACACATTGCAGCCTGAGAAGTCTCTATGTTAGGGGTTATGGATGGTGGTTTGGAAAAGAACGACCCTCAAAGGCTCAGATATTTGAATGCTTAGTCAGGAGGTGTGGCCTTGTTGGAGGAAGTATGTCACTGGGGGTGGGCTTTGAGGTTTCAAAAGCTCACACCTCTCTCTCTCTCTCTCTCTCTCTCTCTCTCTCTCTCTCTCTCTCTCTCTCTCTCTCTCTCTCTCTCTCTCTCTCTCTCTCTCTCTCTCTCTCTCTCTGTCTCTCTCTCTCTCTCTCTCTCTCTCTCTGCCTTCATATCAGGATGTAGTTCTCAGCTACAGCTACAATGCCAAGCTCCCCACAACTTCCAATGAGGATATTGTAGTAAACCTCTGAAACTGTAAGCAGGCACCTAATTAAATGTGTTCTTTTATAAGAGTTGCCTTGGTTGGGCAATGGTGGCACATGCCTTTAATCCCAGCACTTCAGAGGCAGAGGCAGGCAGATTTCTGAGTTTGAGGCCAGCCTGGTCTACAGAGTGAGTTTCAGGACAGCCAGGGCTATACAGAGAAACACTGTCTCGAAAAACAAAAATAAATAAATAAATAAATAAACAAACAAAGACAGAAATAAAAAATAAAATAAATTAAACAAAAAACAAAAAACAAACAAACAAAAAAAGAGTTGCCTTGGTCATGGCATCTCTTCACAGCAATAGAATGCTGACTAAGACAGGTGTCTTCATCATGGATCGCACAGGGAAAAAGGAAAAAGCTGAGATGAAACCTGTACAAATTTAGTTCCTGTTCTTCCTCCCATTCCCATGCTCCCAGAAATAAGTAAGACTCAGACTCAAAATATATTTACAAATGCCTTGGCCATATAGCTAGGCTCTTCTCTGATTAGATCATAACTCAAATTAACCCATTCATTTTAATCTACATTCTTCCATGTGGCTGGTTACCTGTAACTCAAATTAACCCATTCATTTTAATCTATATTCTTCCATGTGGCTGGTTACCTGTGTTCAGGTACCATGCATCCAACTGGTCACATCTTCCCAGGAGAATCTCCCTGGCTTGGCTCTATCCCAGAATCCTTTCTGCCTCCCAGATGTCCCTCCTTCTGTTCTCCCCTTCCCTGTAGGCCAAATTTTTTTTTAATTGACAGGTGATGTGTCCATACAACACACAAGATAGTCTCTCTACACATACTATTGTCCTTAGGTTGTTAATTGTCTGCTGGCAAAGACTTCTTTGAACATTGGTGAGAAGAGCTCCCGGGGCAGGTCCTCCTGAGCTGAGACGGCCCTCGGCAGCTGCCTTGCCAGCTCGAGGAGTGTAGATGAGACCGGTACAGTCACCCTGATGGATCTTCAAGGTGACAAATCCTGAAGAAGCAGAGACAGATTCTGGTGACAGGGCTCCTAATCCCAACATGGCCGGGCTTTCATTCTCTGGTTTTAATTTGTCTTCTCACTTTCTCCATTTTCACAGGTGGCTAATGAGCGCACTGCTGTGGCTCTCTGGCAACAGTCTGAGACGTGAGCCGAGGTTTCCTGGTGGAGGGCCATTTTGTAGTATTGCAGATACTGACTTTAAACCAAGACTTCATGGTGGTTTTGGTGTAAATGCTTCCCAGTCCTGCCTGTCACTTGTGTTTTGGTCTTGGCTAAAAATCTCCCTTTGGAGGAGGCAGCAGACACAGCATCTACCAATGAGAAGCCAGCCAAACCCAGGCTGGTGCTAGAGGACAGAGCAGAAGGCTTGGGGCAGGTGTGGATTGAGTTTTGTTTTTCTTTCTTATTTCTGTTAAATGTTGTTTTTAAATATTTTAACTGATTCTTTGAGAGCTTCATAAAATGTACTGTGATCATATCCACCCAGTTCCCCCCTTTAAGTACTCCCATCCTTACCCCCTCCAACTTCATAATATACATATGCTATATTCACACCAGTAAAGGGAGTGGACATGTGTGTAGGCAGCAGTATATGCAGACTTTAGTACCCAATGACTCCATTTTGACCCAGGCTTTCTTTACCACACTCCCCAATTTCTTCTGCATACTTATTCACGTGCGGCTTCTCCAATGACATGTTCAAGGCAGTCTGATGTTTTATATCATTTGCCTCTAAGTGCCTAACCCCATGTGAACGCCCTGAACTGTTCTGGGTATGGTAGCACTTTCAGCTACCAAAATTGGAATTCATTTCCTATTGTTTTTCTATAAATTTTTGTCAGATTAGAATACCAATTTGGGCTGAAAACGTTGTGCAGTTGGTACATTGTCGGGTGACCTGTAGGGGACTCAGGGTGTGATCTGCTGGCTCTGCATAAACCTAGTGTGGGTGCTCAAGCCTCTACTGTAACCTTGTACTATGGAGGTGGAGATGGAAGGATCAGAAGCTCAGGGTCCTTGTCAGCTTCAGATGCAGTGAGTTTGACACCATTCTGAAATATATGGCACTCCGTCTCAAAAACAAATGAACAAACCCCACAAATTAATCGCGTACAATTTTTGAGGTATTTTCTTTTATGTGTGTGGGTGTTTTTGGCTGAAGGGTGTCTATGCACCACATGCATGCAGTACCCATGGAGGCCATAAGAGGGCATCAGATTTCCAGGAACGTGGTGTAAACAGTTGAGAGAGAGGCCATGTGGTGCTAGGACCTGGATCTTCTAGAAGGGGAGCCATCATTCTTAAGCTCTTAACCACCGGGCCATCTCTCCAGCCTCATGTGCAATTTATAGTTTACATTCTGGGAGTCATAAGTGCTAAATGGACCTTCTGAGCTAAAATCAGTTGCTACTAGGAAAAAAAAAACATCTTTTTTTTTCTGCTTTGACCACTTCCTGCACGCCTTGGTTCCTGGGCTCCCTTCTCTGACTTACATTTCTATCATTGCCTGTCAGTCTCTGTCTCTCCATTATCTCATCAGCTCACCCAGGACCTGTGACTGGCAGTCCTCAGCTGTGTAGTTTGAAAGTGGATGCACTCTCGCGCCTCCCTCCCCTGCCCGCTCCCCCACCCCCCATAGGCTCATATATTTTAACACTTGGCTCCTTTTTGATAGTTCTGTTTGGGGGCGGTTATGGAACCTTTAGGAAGTACAACATGAGCCTTTGACAGTTTGTAGCCTTGCGACTTTCAGGTAGCTCTGTCTTCCGCTGTGCTAACAAATGGAGACGAGCCTGCTTCCTGCTCTGGCAGTCTGCTGCTGTGCTGTCCTCTCCATTATCACATCTCCTTTGGGACTGTAGCCAAATAAACTTTCTTCCACAGGCTGCTTTTGATCATGGTGTGCTATTAGATTTTTTTTTTTAAGTAACTAGTACAGAAACTGATACCAGAGAGAGTGGGCTGTTGGGTTTTTTTTGAGGAATGTGGAAGACTTCAGGACTTTAGTCTAAAAAAGCGAAGAGCACACTTACCTCCTGTCATCAAAGCTCTTCTATCTCTGGCATCTTCTCATGGATGGAGGCACAGACACACAGCTTTGCCCTTGAAGTGCAGGGATGTTACTCAGCCCCTGAGATGTACCCAAAGGCAGTCAGCATAATGAGATCGTGGTGTTCTAAGAAAGGGATGGTTGGCTGGCCCTACCAAATGTGCCGGATTTGTTGAAGAACACAGCATGCTGTATGAGAAGACCTGAAGCGTAAATGTATTCTTGGGATCTCTGGCTTTTGTTTCGTTTTGGTTGTTTTCCCTTATTGCCTTGGGTTGGCTTGTGCTGTGGAAATGACAGATTGGGAGCTTGTACACACAGTTTCTCCAAACTCCTACACACACAGTTGTAGAATGGGATGCAATTATCAGCGTTTTAGTCAAGTAGTGTTTCACTGGGGTTTCTAGAAGGATCCTTAAAGGAAGGGTAGGGAGCTCGGCCCGTGACTGTTGCCTGTAATCCCAGCACAAAGAAAGCTGAGAATAGAGAATGAGAAGCTGGAGACTAGCCTGGGCTACAAAGGAGACCAGGGAGACACAGGTTCAAGCAGCAACCCCTTGCTGTCTGTCCTGCCCCCCTTCTCATCTCTGCGTGGTCCAAGGATGGAGGCAAAGCTGTCTACAGTGATGGCGGAGGATGCGATGCGTAAGCACATAAGAGGAGAAGGCTTCCAGCATGGTAAAGATATTTAAATAGCTGTACTTGTGCCTCATGAGACAAATAGAACATAATTTGGGTTTGTTAAGGACATAATTTTTATATTTTAGTGTTTTAGGACACAGACAGCAGTGCGTCCCAACTGCTGAACCATAGATTGTAAGGAGGGCGTGTTGGCAGACTTGTCTTATCTTAAATTCAAAAGAGGGAGTTTCTTCCCCTTTTTAAAAAAAGTTTTATTTATTTATTTATTTACGTACTTATTTACGTATTTATTTATTTATTTATTTATGAGTACATTGTTGCTGTCTTCAGACACACCAGAAGAGGGCATCCTATCTCATTACAGATGGTTGTGAGCTACCATGTGGTTGCTGGGAGTTGAACTCAGGACCTCTGGAAGGGCAGTGGGTGATCTTAACTGCTGAGCCATCTCTCCATTCCACTTCTCTTATTTATTTATTTATTTATTTGTTTGTTTGTTTATTTATTTATTTATTCAAAGATAGCTTTTTAGTGTGTCCAAACTGATGTGGAACTCATTGATTAGCCTCGTTTGAACTCACAATCCTCCTGCCTCAGCCTCTCAAGTGACAGGATCACGGGTGTGTCCCTGCGGCTACAATAAGACCTTTCTAATTGGAAATGTGTATTATGTCATAAGAAGAAAATAGCTCAAGAACTCTAATAAAAATCCTGGTAAATATAAGGGGTGGAGATGAAAAAGGATGTTTTCAAAAGAACATAACAGTTCCTAAGAGCAACGGATATGGATAAAATAACTGGCGAAACTTTAAAGCATAGTTATTTTGAAAAGGTTCAGTGAGATCCAGGGGGATTGTAGCAAAACAGTTTCAGAAAATTGGGAAGATAATATGGGATATGAATAAAAATGTCAACATAGATAGAGTGTTAGAGTGGGGTGGGAAAGACTCGCCGTCTCTCTGTGCCACAGAGAGTGTGAGCACAATAGGGGTTAGAGAAATCCCAAGCAGATTCCAATCTGGCTTTCAGGTGCGGGTCCCTACCTTCAGGCCCCTCAATAATAGTGACAAGCTGAAGTAATAAATATTTATTTAAGAAATATAATAACTGGGATATATAAGAGTAAGACAGAAGTCTGGAAGACATGAGAATGAATTGTCAGGTGATCCAGGAAGAGACCTTCTGCAATCCAGTGACCAATTCATTACGGCAGAAAGGGCCATGGGGAAGGAAAGCCATATTCTCCAATGAAGTCACTAGTTGAGATCTTCAGTTGCTACAAGAAGCAGATGTCAAACTGCCTTCACCCAACCATGTGGGAAGAGAGCTTTCACTGGACCCGGTGTGAAATGATTCTAATGGAATAAATGGATTTGCTAAGGAATAGTTTCCTCAAAAGAAATCCTGGGAGCAAGGGGGAAAGCTGGCTCAGCAACACAGAGCTATTTCTTAAGGAGGATGCCAATAGTGATCATTTGACCAAACTGAAGTGGCCGTCGGGAGGCATGCTCACATGGCTGCTTTTGGAATACAAATATGCAGAAATTTATATAACTATATAACCTGAATACCTTAAGATAAAGAGAAAAAGATGAAGAGTGTATAGAAAACTCAAAACTTCTCTGATCTTGGTAATATATATATATATATATATATACATATATATACATATATACATATGTATATATGTACATATATACATATGTATATTCTTGGAATCTCTGGCTTTTGTTTCGTTTTGGTTGTTTTCCCTTATTGCCTTGGGTTGGCTTGTGCTGTGGAAATGACAGACTGGGAGCATATATATATATATATATATATATATATATATATATACATATATGACGTCAGTTCTAGTTTGCTTTCTATTGTTGTGACAAACACCATGAGCAAAACAGCTTGAGGTGGAGAATGCTATTTTACCTTGCAGGTTACCGTTCATTATCAAAGGAAGCCAGGACAAGAATTCAAGGCAGGAGCCTGAAGTAGAAACCGTGGAAGGGTGCTACTTGTTGGATTACTTGAGGGCTCACTTTCAGCTACCTTTCTTACATAGCCCAGGCCTACCTGCTAGGGATGGTACTGTCCAAAATGTGCTGGGCCTTCCCACATCAATTATCAATAAATAAGACACCTCACAGACATAACCACATGTGGTGGTTTAAATACACTTAGCCCAGTGGCACTATTAGAAGGTATGGCCTTGTTGAAGTAGGTGTGGCCTTGTTTGAGGAAGTGTGTCACTGTGGGTGAAGGCTTTAAGACCCTCATCCTAGCCCCACGGAAACCAATTTTCTCCTGTTTGCTTTCAGAATAAGATGTTGAACTCTCAGCTCCTCCCGCACCATGCCTGCCTGGATGCTGCCATGCTCCTGCCTTGATGAGAATGGACTGAACCTCTGAACCTGTAAGCCAGCCCCAGTTAAATGTCATCCTTATAAGAGTTGCCTTGGTCACGGTGCCTGCTCACAGCAGTAAATCCCTGACTAAGACAACACAGGAAGAATTTCCTCAGTTGAAATTCCCTCTGTCAAGTTGACAGCTAAGATTAACCATCATAACTCATGTCTGCCAATGTGACATAATACTCTGGAAAACAGCAACTAAGGGAGAAAGGGGAACTTATTTCAGCTTTATGGTTCCAGGTTGCATTCAGTCATTGTGAGAAAGTCAAGACAAGAACTTAAAAGAGCTAATCACATCACACCCACAGTCAGGAGCACAGAGAAATGAGTCCACCTGTGCTCACTTGATTGCTTGCTAGATGTCACATCAATTTCTCCATTCATGCAATTCAGGGTGTATATCCTTGGATGTAAACAAACTAAATTATTTAGTCAAAAGAAACAGACTTGGGGGCAGGACTAGAGAGATGGCTCAGTGGGTAAGAGCACTGACTGCTCTTCCAGAGGTCTTGAGGCCAATTCCCAGCAACCACATGGTGGCTCACAACCATCTGTGATGGGATCCGATGCCCTCTTCTGGTGTGTCTGATGATAGCTACAGTGTACTCATATAAATAAAAAATGATAATAAATAAATATTTTTAAAAAAAGACTAGGATCCCACCCACCACCACTCAGTGCAGGCAGGGCAGAAGACACTCAGAGGCCCAGGCACCACTAAGATAAGCAAGCAGAAAATGGGAGAGAAAGAGAAGCAGAATGGTGTGTGCAGGATGAAGAGAGGAGGAACTGGAGATGCAAGGGTAGTGAGGAACAGACTGGTGTGAGTAGCCTACATGGCCATCTGAAGCCATGGTGAGGTCCTGGCCCATGCTGTCACCAAGCTCAGAACCATGTCTGAGTCCATGACCCTGCGGCCCATGGCTCACATTACCACCAAAGGCCATGCAGATGTCCCTGGTCCAAGCTACTGCCTGGGGCCTTGTTAATGTCCAAGGGCTGCATAGAGCTAGCCCCGTCCTCATAGGCCACAGCACTTTGGAGGGGGCCCAACCCTCATCCAGGGAGTACTACAGAGCTGGCTCTGGCGATATGGCCTTGTCCCTTGCTGGCTGTGGCACTCGGGTGAGCTAGCCCCATCCCTCACCAGGGCTAGGATGCTGGAGAGCTGGCCCTGAGGTCATGAGCTTGAGAAAGCTGGTGAGCTGACCAACTCAGCCATCATCCAGGCCCAGATCCAGGGTTTTGAGTTGGCCCACCCCAACAACTACCCCCTCAGTGAACTCCTGGAGCACTTTAAGGAGCTACTTTTGCAAAACCAAAGCTGCAGGGTTTTCATGACACAGGACAACAGCAGGATGTCTGAGGGAAGTCCAGGTGAGCATCCAGTATTGATAGTGCAGAAGAAGCCAGAGGCCTTGAACCTGACCATTGCAATGAATATTGACAAGGAAGGCAGTATGGACAAAACGGTGTACTGTGTGACACTGACATGCACCACAGCTTCCGAAAGGGTGTACTATTTGACACACTGACATGCACCACAGCTTCCAAAGCAGAGGTTTTTAAAAATTAGTTGATTTGGTTGGCTATTTTCTTTATTTACATTTTAAATGTCTTCCCCTTCCCAGGTCTCCCCTTCAGAAAGCCCCTATCCCATCCCACCTCCCCCTGCCTCTATGAAGGTGCTCCCCCACCCACCCACACACTCCCATCCTCCTGCCCTGGCATTCCTCTACACGGAGGCATTGAACACCCTCAGGCCCAAGGGCATCTCCTCTCACTGATATCCAACAAGTCCATCCTCTGCCACATGTGGCTGGCTCCATGGGACTGTCCATGTCCATTCTTTGGTTGGTGGTTCAGTCCATGGGAACTTGGGGTGGGGGGTGTCTGGCCTGTTGACACTGTTGCTCCCTCCATGGGGCTGCAAACCCCCTCAGCTCCTTCAGTTCCTTCTCCAACTCCTCCATCAGGGATGCTCCAACATGTAATAAGAACACATGCTCCACTATGTTCATTGCAGCCTTACTTATAATAGTCAGAAGCTGGAAACAACCCAGATGTCTCTCAACAGAGGAATGGATACAGAAAATGTGGTACATTTACACAATGGAGTACTACTCAGCTGTTAAAATCAATGAATTTATGAAATTCGCAGGTAAAATTGTTTTTTTTTTATTTTTTATATTTTGTTTTCTTTTGAGGGGATGTTGCAAGGGCAGATATGGAGGGATGGGAGATGAGTGTGATGGGGATGCGTGATGTGAGATTTAGAAGGAATCAATAAAAAGTTTGAAAGAAAGAGAGGAAGGAAAGAAGGAAAAAAGGAAGGAAGGAAGGAAGGAAGGAAGGAAGGAAGGAAGGAAGGAAGGACAGCAACAGACTGGTCAAGCAGTGATGACACAGGTCTTTACTCCTAGAACTCAGGAGGCAGATAGATCTCTGTAAGTTGAGGCAAGTTTCAAGACAGCTGGAGCTACACAGAGACCCTGTCTACAAGAAGGAAGAGAAGAAAAAATAATAAAAATTTAAAATTAAATTAAACTTTTAAAAAAGAAGGGGAGGAGGAAAAGCAGCCTGGAAAACAACAACCAGCTTTGTGTGCTCACAAGAGGGGGCGGTGGGGGGGCAGGCCTTGTTCGTGGGAATGTGAAGTTGAATTCGTACAGTCGCTATAAAGATTAGTACAAAACAGTTTGTCAAAAACAGACAAACTGAGCTCTCCTAGTGGTCCAGGTATCCCAGGGAGATACTATGTTAAATAATCCACATAAAGAAAAGGAATACTTCGTGTTCTGTATGGAAGCTTTTAGAAGTCAACCTACAAATAAGATAAAGCTTGCTGAGGAGGGGAGTGGTATGAGGTTGGGTTTGATAAGGCATGCAGATGTGTATACAGAAAGAGATCACAGTGAACTACATTAATATGTACACTTAACAAGTACTAATTAAAACACGCTAAGGAGCCGAGCAGTGGTGGCGCATGACTTTAATCCCAGCACTTGGGCGGCAGAGGCCGGCAGATTTCTGAGTTCAAGGCCAGCCTGGTCTACAGAGTGAGTTCCAGGACAGCCAGGGCTATACAGAGAAACCCGACCTCCAAAAACAAAACAAAACAAAACAAAACAACAACAACAACAAACACATCAAGGGTTTGCTGTCTGTTACTCTAAACAAGGTCTCTCTATATAACACAAGCTGACTCAGAAATTGCTATATAACCCAAGTTGGCCTTGGACTTCCATTCTGTCTACCTCAGCCTCCAAGAGCTCTCAAGAGTACAAAAGTGTGCCACTGTGCCCAGACTGTGCTCTATTTTTTAAGATGTATGTATTTTTATTCTATGTGTGGGAGTGTTTTGCCTGCATGTATGTATGTGTACCAGGGGCAGTTGGAGGTGAATCTGATCAAGACATAGTGTGTACACATATAAAACTGGCTAAGGTAAATAAAAGGTATTCTAAAAAGATACATTTAAATTTTCCATTATATGTTCTAAATCTGTAGAATAAATATATAATTTGCCAACAACGTCTCCTAGTCTCTTCATTCTCATGTCTTTTAATATTTATTTTTAGAAATGATGAAATCAGATTATTGATACTTTTCAATACATGCCTTTGGATCATAGTTTTAAAAGTCTTGCTAAACCAAAGGTCACAGAGATTTATATTTTCAGAAAAAAACTTATAGAAAGAAGTTTAGAGTTTTTGGTTCTTTGATGAAACCTCAGTTTAGCTCCTTCATTAAGGATTTGAATGGCTGAGAGTCAGTTTTAGAAAGTAGTCTTTGAAAAATTCTTAAGGTTAATTTTCTTTTAATTTTTATATATATGGATAACTTGCTTGCACTCGTGAACATGTACCACATTTGTGCCTGGTTCCTGAGTCTGCCAGCAGGAGGTGTCAGAGCCACTGGAAGTGGAGCTGTAGAAGGTTGAGAGCCGCCATGTAGTGGTAGGAATTAAACCGAGGTCGTCTGCAAGAATAACACGTGCTCTTAATGGCTAATCCACCTCTCCAGTCACTTCATAAATATACAGTGGTTGGGTCTGCTGACACATGCCTGTAATCCCAGAGTTTGGATGGCTGAGGCAGAAAAATGCCGAGTATGAGGCAGGCCCAGTCTACATAGTGAGATCCTATCTCAAACACAGAAAATAGCGTCTTCAATTTATTTATTTTAAAAAAAAATCACTTCTACAGGAGGCCTTCAATTAGCCAGCCCTGTTAATGTTGGCACTCTTGTGTGTTGGAGAGGCATCCAGGCTCCTGTTGTACCCTGGGCCAGGTTTGGAAGAATGTGGATATTGTGTTAGGAAAACAGTGGAATACTTTAAGCACTGCGTAATGGGCCATCCTAGTAGAACCCTGGAAGACGGTGGTTCTAAGGGTGATTTGAACTGTGGCTCAAAGGCTTCAGGGGAGAAGAATTTTAGTATGTTGCCTAGAGATAGTTCTTGTGATATTTTTAATGAAGAATGTGGCTGCTTTTTTCCCTTGTCTAAAGAGTCTGCCTGAGGCTAAAGTTTTGAGATTTAGATTAATAGCATTGGCAAAGGAAATCTTTAAACAGCCTAGAATAGACTCTGATGTGTCATGAAAAGGAGCAAGCTGAGCAAGGAAAAATACAAACCATATGGTTCAAAGATGGGGGGCGGGGGGGGGGGTTGTACCAGGAAGTGGACCAGAATCAAATCCTGGAGATAAAGGTTAAAGGTATTGAATGGAAGTAAGAGAGTGATGGCCTCAGACAAAACCCCGCCCAGCTAAGCTTCCATCTTGTTAAAAAGAAATTGAAGTACAGTTTAGATCCAGGTGTGATGGTTCAGGCCTTTAATCCGAGCACTCAGGAGACAGAAGCATGCAGATCTCTAAATTCAAGGGCAGTCTGGTCTAAAGATCAAGTTCCAGGACAGTGAGGTTTCGGCAGTGAGGAAGCAATCAAAACCAGAAAGCTGGCAAAGATATGAATATCACAAGCGGCTCATGTTCCAGCTCCGGCAAGCAGGAGAACTTGGCAGCTTCAGCCACGCGGTTCTGGCTTTAGAGTCAAGGATAGGAGAAAGGCATTATGGAATCTCCCTCAGTGACTAAGGAAAGCTTCTGAGGCCAGGCGTATGTCAGGGATGTCCCTGTATGGAGGCCAGAGAGGCCATTGTGTGAAGCCTGGATTGCCTTTAAGACCCCAAGACATTGGAGATGGCACAGCCATGGGATACCTGCAGAGAAAAGCTGCTAACAGGGAGTGGAACCAGCCCAGGAGAAAGCAGTTTGTTGCAGCCAAGCATTTTGACATCAGACATGGAGCTGTATAGTTTGGACTTTGTCCAGACGGTTTTGGTCTTGCTTGGGTCTAACACTGCTTCACCATGCTTTCTTCCTTACATTTTGGAACAGTAATGTATATCCTGTGCCATGGCCTTGTTGGAGGAAATGTGTCATTTGGGGGCAGGCTTTGAGAGCTTCTCTGCTCAGGCTATGCTGAGTGTGGCACACAGTCTCATTCTTCTGCCTGCAGATGAAGATGTAGAACTCTGAGCTCCTTCTCCAGCACTCTGCCTGCAGGCTGCCATGCTTCCCACCATGATGATAATGAACTAAATCTCTAAAGCTGTAAGCCAGTTTTAATAAATGTTTCTTTTATAAAAAGTGTGGTGGTGGTGGTGTCTCTCACAGCAATGAAGCCCTAGCAGAAACAATCATAAAAACTTTGCTTGAAGAGTAAATTAGATTTTCTATGTGCACATATACAGAAGGACCTGTCATTTCTAGGGGTAATTCTGCACGCACACACAGGGCCCATTTTCCAGTATTTTAAATGGGAAAATATATGAAAATTTTTATACAAAAAAATCTGAAACCTGTTTCCAGAAATGTAACAAAAACATAAATAAATACCCAAAGAGAATCGATGGCACATTTTAAAAGGAAATATACAAGTCACTGTGAGTATCTCTCTCACCACTGCCAAAACTCACATTCACAGCTCCTACTGATGATGCATGAGATTTACAAAGTCTTTCTATGATTCTGAGGTCCTACAAATGATAGAATCTGATTCTAGACTTTTTAAAATTTTTATTTAATTGTTTTACATATATGAATACAATGTTGGCTCTCTTCAGATACACCAGAAGAGGGCACCAGATCCCAGTATAGATGGTTGTGAGCTACCATGTGGCTGCTGGGAATTGAACTTGGAACCTCTGGAGAAGCTGTCAGTGCACTTAACTGCTGAGCCATCTCTCCAGCCCTTGGCTCTAGACTTGTCTTACATATTGCCTTGTTTTTGTTGTTGTTGTTGTTGTTGTTGTTGTTGTTGTTATTGTTTGGTTTTTCGAGACAGGGTTTCTCTGTGTAGCCCTGGCTGTCATGGAACTCACTTTGTAGACCAGGCTGGCCTTGAACTCAGAAATCTGCCTGCCTCTGCCTCCCGAGTACTGGGATTAACTGCGTGCACCACCACACCCGGCTACATATTGCCTTGTTAAATGTGGATACTTAATGGGGCTGGAGATTTTCTGGGGCCAGGAAAAAAAAAAGGCTCAGCATGTAAGAGTACTTGCCACACAGACAAGATGACTTGAACCCAACCCTCAGAGCCCACGGTCAAACAAGAGAAATAACTCCCCAAAACTTGTGCGCTGACCTCCTCCCATGAGCCAAGGCTCCAACATCATATTATACCTACATGCATCATATACATGCAGTGATGATAATAATAATTGGGTCGGAGAGATGGTTCAGCAGTTAAAAGTCTTTGCAGCTATTGCAGAAGGTCTGGGCTTGGGTCCCAGAACACATGCATGTTGGCTCCTTTGAAACCTTCTGATTTCTGCAACAAGCTCTTGTGATCACATGGAACACATACATATACTCAAGCTCACACACACATGCACACACACATTAAGCATTATATAAACATAGATATTTTAAAATAAACTTTAATTTTGAAAAGACTATCTCAGTTCCTGGACTATCCACAGAGGGGTCACACCTGCTCAATTAATAGACGGTAGCTTCGATTCTTCTCTGTGAAAAACGGGGTAAAGAAAAGAATCACATGCATATATACATACATATGGCGACATCGAATTTATATGCAGAAAAGCACAATACGTATAAAGATCCAGCAGACTCGGTACTTCAGGAGAACAGATGGACACGTGAACAGACAGTGTATATCCTGCAGTGAGCTGAGCCCTTTGCTAACACAGGCGACTGTGAAACCCTCGGGTATAACTCACCAGCCATGAGAGTGTCATAGAAATGCCTCCTACGCTGGGCGTGGTGGCGCACGCCTTTAATCCCAGCACTCGGGAGGCAGAGGCAGGCGGATTTCTGAGTTCGAGGCCAGCCTGGTCTACAAAGTGAGTTCCAGGACAGCCAGGGCTACACAGAGAAACCCTGTCTTGAAAAACCAAAAAAAAAAAAAAAAAGAAATGCCTCCTACAGTTCTTGCCTGTAAGTCACCCTGAGCTTTAATAGAGCTCACACCTCCGAGCCTTCCTGCTTCCCCGAAGGCATGGCTAGTGCAGGTCTCTGGGTGGTGCTTTCTCAATCAGAGCTGCTGGCCAATGGACTGCGGTCATGGTTGACACAGTAGCCTTTATTCTTCTTCTCTACTGGCTGAGCCCTGGCTCATCCTAAGGTGACAGTAAAGATCTGCATCCAGAGACATACTGCCTGAGAGTCTTGGACTCTATAGAACCTACTGCCTACTGACAGGAGCCATGAAGTCCCTACTGTCTGCTCTTGTGATCATTATGTTCCTGGCCCATTTGGTCACAGGTAAATGCAAACTCTTGGGGAGAAGGAAACACTAGTCATCCTAGAACAGGATCTTCCACATGAGTCCCTAACGTCCAGTGAACTCTGGAGCGGGGTCTTCACTGGGAGGGAGCTGAGGTTTTTCAAGGTTCTCCAAGGGCAGCCTTCTCTGAGATTGGAGCTTGGGGAAAAGGAACAAACCCAGGACTATACCCAACAGAGGCAGAGGAGCTGTGGCATCTAGAGTCCCCCCGTCCTATCACTTGGGGTCAGTCCTGTTGACCTCACTTTGGGGATGTCTCAGTGGTATGACTTCCCTGCTCTTCTTCGGTGTTGTAGTCCTGTTTCCTGATTAAAGGACTGGAATGGTAGATGAGGGGGTACATAGCTGATGTATGGGTATGGGGAGCCATAGGAGACTGTACAGGACAGCTCTGTCTACATGGCATTCTCCTTTCTTCGGGTTGGTTGGTTGGTTGGTTGGTTGGTTGGTTGGTTTGAGTCAGGCTCCTGCTGTGCAGATCAGGCAACCCTTGAGCTTGTGATCTTCTTGCCTCTGCTTCTGAAATCCTGGGGTTATAGATGCGCACCACCACGCTCTGAGAGTTGTGTTTCGCTTCATTAATTAACTTACGTATTGTGAGAAATGGCCCACTCTATGACCTAATCTAGCCTCAAGCTCACCATCTGCCCACCTCTGCCTCTTGGGTGCTGAGCTTTGGGGCATGCGGCACTACTGTGGCTTTTATTTTATTTCACTTTTGCGGAGCTAAGGCTCACACTCAGAGCTTGCTCTTGTTAGGCTTCTGGCCCTGGGCTATACCTGCAGCATCTCTTCACTCAGAGACAGGGTTTCTCTGTATATCTCCAGCTGTCCTGAAACTCACTCTATAGACCAGACTGGCCTAAAGCCGTGCACCACCACTGCCCGGCTTCATTTCTTCACTCTTGATTGGCATGCAATTATACATATTTGTGGAGTATAACATGATATTTTTATACAATTCATAATGAAATAGATCAAATAAAGAGTAGTTAGAATATAGTATCTGTTACCATAAGCATCACATAAACATTCATATCCTTTGTAGTGGGAACACTCAAAACCCTCTTCTCACTGTATTGATGCGCACAGCACATTGTTATGAAGAATAGTTCTCCTAAGGAATAACTGTATACAGTCTGCCTGTCTGTGACTCTATAGTTTATAGCCACAAAACCTGAACAAAAACCAAGAAGTGTTTTAGAAATAAAGAAACTTGGCAACCCTTTATCTCTACTAACAATTCTAAACATTATGACCAGCAGATATATATCTGTAACCTGCTTCCTATCCTTTGCTCTTGATTAGCATGTATTAATTGTACAGAATAATTTGGCTTTCTGAATTCCCAGATTATCAACAGAATGGCAAACTGTTCAACCAGTAGACAATAGCATAGAGTTTTCTCTAAAAAAAAAAAAAAGCAAAGAATCAGCTTATGCACATATGTAGACCCAGCTGTATAAATTGCATGTGCAGAAAAGAACAGTACGTGATAAACAGTCACAGAACAGGGAGGGGGTTGTATAGAGAGCTTCCTCTGTCTCTGCAAGTTTCATCAGTTCTATCAGTCCAAGGCTGTTATCTTCTCTACATCAATTGGAAAGTTTGTAGTTTTAATTTTTCTATGTCATTTTCTTACAACATTATTCTGTTATCTTTTATAGACATCTGCTTGGAGAGCCCCTTCTTGCGCTACTATGGTGGTTTGCAGTGTAGATCATTGTAAATAACACCACACAGTTTGACATGCGTGTCGCTGGGAACTTCCTTGATCCTATAGGCAAAGAGTGGGAGTTGTATTGCTCTGTCCAAGGGGTTCATTTCTCTTCTCTCCCCTGGCCTGTCTGCTGCTAATGGTAATAGATTACAAGATTTGCATGTTTTACTTTTCTGCTTCAGACTTCCTACAAGTGTTATAAGACATTTTCTATTTCTATTATTTAAATATCTTATAAAATGTTTGTTGCCTCTAATACTTTTATTTAAGAGACAGAGTTTTCTTTTTGCAGGACACTCCTCTAGTCCTCAGAGAAGGATGAGCAGCTGATAAGATCTATGATCAGTGATTGGTTCAATGGAGCAGGAAGCTGCTTCAGCCACTGTCAACCACACACATCCATCCATGAGACCTCTTGTCTCTGTCTCTGGCTATTTTTCTTCATTTGCTGGCTGCTTTGCTGCCTCCACTTTCTGATCTTAAGGTCTCTAGACTTTGCCTTCTTGTTCACTATCTTATTCCAAAAATCTTGTGAAGTTCTTGATATTGACCTCAGGAATGAGTTAAGGCACAGAAGGTGAGGTAGGAACTCGTCTCAGAATTTGCAATCCTTATACATTCCAACACATGGTGTGGTCGTCCACAGTTATATATGATGTGGACGTACACACAGGTACCCCGAGAGGAGTATCCCTAATAAACATATTCCTCACCATCAGTTGCAAGGGTCACTCCTATAGTCTCAGTATTCAGGAGACTAAGGCAGGCTAGCCTGAGCTACGTAGTGAAGTGTCTCAAAAAAACAATGACAAAAATTATAGAATGCACTTACAGCTCAGTACACATAGAGGTATATACAGAAAGAGATAGGTATAGAGTTCATTATATAAATATGCAAGGAATTTTTATGCTTATCTTTCCAAAATCAACTGCACTTTAGAAGATTTATTTTCTATTTTATGTTTGAGTGCTTTTATGCTTGTGTGCATGTGGACTACCAGGGTGCAGTATCCATAGTGGCCAGAAGAGGGTGTCAAATCCCCTGGAACTGGAGTTAGACAGCTGTGACCTGCCATGTGTTTATTGGAAACTGAACCCTGGTTCTCTGCAAGAGTGACACTGAGCCATCTCTCCAGACCCGAAGTGTCTGCTTCTAACAAGGCAATATG
>LR750697.1:229012-234012 GCA_902729485.2 Mus minutoides
AAGTGCTGGGATTAAAGATGTGTACCACCACTGCCCAGCTTGTATTCCCTTTTAAAATGTGCCATATCTTCTCTTTGGGTATTTATTTGTTTTTGTTACATTTCAGGAAACAGATTTCAGATTTTTTTTATATAAAAAATTTTTTCATATATTTTTTCCATTTAAAATACTGGAAAATGGGCACCATGAGTGCATGCAGAATTCTAGCCCTAGATATGACAAGTCCTTCTGTGTATGTGCACATAGGAAATCTAATTTACTCTTCAGAGAAAGTTTACATGATTAAGAAAAATAGAACAGCAGTTGGCTGGAGCCTAGGAGAAACAGTGCGCAGAAGGCAGATGCTGTTGTTCCTGGACTTTTGAGACAGATTCTCTCTATATACAGCCTGTGCTGTCCTGGAACTTCTGTAATCCAGACTAGCATGGAACTCACAGAGATCTGTCTCTGCCTTTGCCGCTGAGTACTAGGCTTAAAGGCACTGGCCACCAAGCCATGCCTTGGCACTGGCCACCAAGCCATGCCTTGGCACTGGCCACCAAGCCATGCCTTGGCATGGTTTCAGCTATGTCTGCTCAGTGCCCGGCTTGATGGCTTTCTTTCCTCCCTACAGGTGGCTGGTACGTGAAGAAGTGTGCAAACACATTGGGCAAATGCAGGAAGATGTGCAGAGACGGGGAGAAGCAGACAGAACCTGCAACGAGCAGATGTCCCATAGAAAAACTGTGCTGTGTTCTGGACTTCAAAATTAGTGGTCAATGTGGGGGTGGTGGACAGAATTCAGAAAATCTTACCCCAGCAGGGGGGACAAAGCCAGCAGGGGGGGCACAGGCCAGCACTCCCGCACAGGCCAGTACTGCTGCAATGGTGGGCGCTCCCTCAAAGGCCAGTGCTCACTCAAAGACCAGCACTGTCTCAAAGGCTGGCACTGCCGCAATAGCCGGCACTAAAGCAAAGGCCAGCTCTACCGCAATGGCCAGTAATCTCGCAAAGGCCAGCACTCCCGCAAAGGCCAGCACTGCCGCAAAGGCCAGCACTGCCACAGTGGCTGGCAATCCCACAAAGGCCAGCACTGCCGCAGTGGCTGGCAATCCCACAAAGGCCAGCACTGCCGCAGTGGCTGGCAATCCCACAAAGGCCAGCACTATCGCAAAGTCCAACTCTCCCTGAACACTACTGCCTCTTGTCTCCTGACCTAATATCCCTGGTTGATTAAAGCAAAGAGGCCTAAACCATTGTTGATTTCCTCTCTAAATCCCTTTCCCACAATACCTCCTTTCAGAAACATTTGCCAAGTCACCCTGTCTCCTCACTGTGGCAGTTCCAGGTTGGGGATCCAAGTTAGAGAGAGGTGGGGCATAAAAGGGGTTAGTCTCCAAGCCCCACTGAGGACTGAGAAGTAGAAGCCTGACCTAGAACAAGCGGAACAAGTACACACACCTTCAGTCGTCCCTGGCCAGGAGTGGTAAGCTTTAGTGTATAGGACATTTAGGGAGGGATTATGCAGACAAACGCTGGGCCTCACACTCCTTCCTGTCCCAGGGAGCAACAGAGGCAACCCAGGGCGTCTGCTCCAGCATACAAAGGCACTAGGGACTGGCGAATCAGAGGCCTCCCGAGGGAGCGATTTTCTATGAATTAAAGGCCATATTTTCTTTGTTTGAGATAGGATCTCGCTATGTAGACCAAACCAGCCTGAAACATGGGATTTCTCGGTGTCAGCCTTCCATACACTGAGATTACAGGCCTGTGCCTCCAGACTGAACCACCTATATATGTTTATGAAGCCATTGGAGCTACCAAAAAGTGCCTGCAGGGCCTAGAGAGGTGGTTCGGCATTGCCCTTGCTGAGAGCCAGTGTTCGGTTCCTAGCCCCCACAGGGCAGCTCCCAACCTTCTGACTCTGTCTCCTGGCCTCTGTGTGAAACAGGCACTAATGTGGCACACATACATGAAAGCAAGCCAAACAGGCAAACATATAAAAAAAAATTTTTTTTTAAAGAATTCTTTGAAGAGTACTTTCATACATTTGACTTCCTACACCGATCCAGGTCCTGATACAGTAGCTCACTTACCGGAAGAACAGACAATTTCTAAGTATTAGGGACCTGAGACACTGTGACGTTATCTAATCATTTTCTATTCCTTGGGAATTCTGAATTTTAGCTTTTAGCTTAGCTAGAAAGAGATACCAAGGACTTTGGCATGACCTGAAGACTAGGCAAGATACTCACCTTGAGTAACAGGGTTTCCTAAGTGCTCTGTGACACTGAAAGGGTGCAGAATCCCACCCTGGGAGAATCCCAGTGCGATCCTCCTTCCTGGGCAACCGGCAACCACCGCTGGATAAAGAGCAGAAAGTGCAGTCCGCTGCACTTTCTGGGCACCTGCGGTCATCATGTCTGCCTGTTAATCTTTCTGATTGCTTGAGGATGACAGGATGGGACTAAGCATGTTCCATCCTTGCCATACTAACATACTTCTAACTTTAAAAGGGGTAAGGGGCTAGGAAGAGTCTCGGTAAAAAGCATTTGCTGCAGAAGCACGAGTTCTGTTCCCCAGGGTCCATAAAAAGAGCTGGCGCGGCACAGGCATGCTTATAACCCAGCGTTGTGGGGAGAACCAGAGGCAAGAGGATTGCTTGGGTTTTGGGTTCAGTGAGAGACCCTAACTCCAAGGAATAAGATGTAAATGATAGACTCGGCGTCCTCTAGCTTCCACATGGGCATATAGGCATTGTGACAACACACACACACACACACAATTAGTTTATGCTCTGACTTCCTAAGAAACCAAAGATTTACTGTAGACGCCTAACAGTGGAAGAAAGATGTTGGACACAGCGGTCATCTCACAATATCAATGAGTCTGTGAGTACTATTAGTGTCTAGTCGCTTGAGCTTGGTCCAGTTGCTAATAGATCCAGATGCATCCCGTCCTCTCTAATGCCTGTCCCCTGGGGTTATTACCAAAGCCTCCCACGTTCAATCTTTTTGAAACACAAAAAGATTTGTGTTTCAAACCACGAACCCCTCACTGGCATCTCTGCCCAAAACATCCAGACCAACTTCCCAGTCCCACCCCCTCACCCACTGTGCTCACCAACCGTAATGGCTCCTGCAGTTCTTCCTAGCCCTCTCCACAAAGCAGCATGAGTTTTAATGCACACCTCACCTTGAGATTGATTTGCTACTGTCTTCATCTCTTTCCATTTACCCCTGTCTGGGGGGGGGGGGTGGGGGGGAAGGTGGAAAATGGGGATGGGAGAAGGTCCTTGTAATTCTTGATAGCAACATAGATAACCACACTGCCACTTCTGAGGTTCCGTTACTGTAACTAATCTTCAAGTTTACACTATACTCTATATCTGCTCATGACATTTGTCTAATAACGGGAACCATTTTTTTCTTATCATGCCCTAACTAGAATTTGTACTAATTTTTTTTCTAATTTTTAAATTTTTGTATGTGCACAGGTAATATGTGAGTATCAGAAGAGTCAAGAAAAAGGTGCCAGATACCTTGGAGCTGCCTGATGTGGGTGCTGGAAACTGAACTCAGGCCTTCTGCAAGAGAAATGTGCACGCTAGTGACTCAGCCATCTCTCCTGCCCTTAAAGATTGTATTTTTATAACTTATTTTTATTTGTAATCGTGTGCCTCTGTGTGTGAGAGAGAGTGAGTGTGTGAGCTCACAGGAGACAGAAGAGGGAGTCAGATCCCTGGAACTGGAGTCTCAAGCGGTTGTGAGCCATCCAACCCAGGTGCTGGGAACCAAATTCAAGTCTTCTGGATGAGCTGTGTATTGTTCTGGATTCTCTAGAGCAATGGAACTGATAGAATGAATCTAGCTATCAAAAGGGTATTTATTGGAGTAGATTACAGGCCAGAAGTGTCTATCTCCCGGTGGGAAATTCAAGAATCTGATAGTTGTTCAGTCCACAAGACTGTATGTCTCAGTTGCTCTTCAGTCTGTGTTGGAATCCCAAGGAAGGGTTACGTCAGCAGCAAGAGAGAGGAACTTGCCAGCGAGAGGGAGGGTAAGCAGGCAAGAAGCCTTTTATGTTGGCTGCCACCAGAAGGTGTGACCCAGATCTCCTGTGGCTCCTCCAACCTCAAATGATGGAAATTGAGTATAGGTCTCCCCACCTTATATAATCCCATCAAGAAAGATCCCGCACAGGCGTGCCCGGCTGCCTGGGTTTTCACTGATGCCAGGTGTGGTCAGGTTGGTAACCAAGATGAGTCACCACGTACAGTGTGTCCTTTCAGCCTTTGTGTCATGTCGTCAGACCCATGGACTCTGCATTCGGTCTCACCAATGAAGTAAATAGCGGTTCTTGATTGCCCCAAAGATCTTGGGTGTCACTGAAAGCTTATTTTCACTTAGTGTAGATCTTCCCCTGGAAAAGAAGTGTCTGTATCCTTCTAAAGATATAGCTATGCTCGATGTCAGTGCATGTGTAACAACTGGTAGGGCAATATTTCCTCCTCTACCCGTGGCTGTCTTTGTGGACAGAACTCATAAACTGACACAACAGGGTGGGCAACGGAAACAGGGCCACTTCAGAGAGAAGGGCAGTAGGGAAAGAAATCATGCGAGTTTTGAAGATCAAATATATCTAGGGTCGGTTCTCTGTTGCACCAGACGTTCGCTTTTAGACTAAGGGCCAGTGATGTCCCATCTCTGGACATGTCCTTTTGAACATGAAGACTATTTGCTCCCACTGAAGTCACTTTGAGAATCACAGGAGTGGTGTATACCACAGGGACTCAGTTACAGCTAGTTGCTCATTCCTGGATGAGGGTTAACAAGAACTTTCCCGAGAGCCCTGCCTGTTGGACCATGGCTGCTCTGCGTGGGTATGTGTGATAATAAACCTTGTTTCACCTACGGGCAATGCGTTACCATGCAGAAGAGTGTGTGAGGTGAGGATCCCAGGCTCTCTTCAAACAGCCGGGTGCTCTTCTAAGGCTCTTGGGGGCACTTGATGTACTCACT
>LR750697.1:239012-297058 GCA_902729485.2 Mus minutoides
TGAGCTAAGACTTTTCTGTTGGTTTGTTTAGAAGCAGAGAACAGAGGATTGACAACTCATGCTTCAAAAATCACATGTATCAGAAAGAAAAGATAAAAGAAAAAATACAATATTCCCTTTAAAATATTTATTTTATTTATATGAGTACACTGTAGCTGTCTTCAGACACACCAGAAGAAGGTATCAAATCCCATTATAGATGATTGTGAGCCACCATGCAGTTGCTGGGAATTGAACTCAGGACCTCTGGAAGAGAACCAATCTGGGTCCTTTGCAAGAGCAGCAAAGACTCTTAACCCCTGAGCTTTCTCTACAGCCCACAATATTCCTGTTTTTAAAGATTTTTTTTTTAATTTTATGTCTGGGTACCACATGCACACCTGGTACCCATAGAGTCCAAGAAAAGGCATTAGATCCCTTGGAACGGAAGTTATAGTTAGTTGAAAGCTGCCATGTAGGTGCTGGGAATCGAACCTGGGTTCTCTGAAAGAGCATTGCCTTTAAGACACATACTTTAAAGGAAATATTCTTTTATACTTTTTCTAGAGAAATTGTCATCCTAGCTCAAATACCAAGGCCTACTTAAGGCTGTACACACTTAAGTTCCTTCTTAGTATACTATGATCCTAAGACTTAATGTACACTGAAAACTGTGTCTTATGGGGACTAGAGAGATGACTCAGTGCTTAAAAGCACTTTATCTTGCAGAGGACCCAGGTTCAATTCTCATCACCCACATGATAGTTCTCAGCCATCCATAAGTCCAGTACTAGGATAGCTGATGTCCTTGTCTTGCCTCCATTGGCACCAGGCATACATGTGGTATACAGACATACATGCGAGCAAAACACTCTTCCATTTGAATTAAATAAATAAATCTTGAGCTGGGCATGATGGCACATGCCTTTAATCCCAGCACTCAGGAGGCAGAGGCAGGCAGATCTCTGAGTTCGAAGCCAGCCTGGTCTACAGAGTGAGTTCCAGGACAGCCAAAGCTACACACAGAGAAGCCCTCTCTCAAAAAAACAAAGAAACCAAGCAAATAAATAAATGTTCCTTTTAAGAAAGAGACCTGAAGGAAGCAAGAGTCACTAAAAAATGTGTTTTATGATTTATGAAATGTACATCTGAGCCCCTATTTTAAAACTCAGTTAGCAAATATTAAATACTGTGTAATAACAGGCTCTGTCAACACAGTACTTACAAGATGAGTGCCTGAGCTCCTTCACCAGAACCCACTAGTAAAAGCCTAGCATAGTGACATACAGTTGTGATTCCAATAATCAACAAGTCAAGTGCCTGATTCTTCCAGGTATCTAAGCCCAAGGTGACTCCAACTAAACATTCCTCCTCGGATTAAAAAAATGTTAAACAGTAGCAAATGGGAGAGAGGAGATGATCCTGCTGACATGAGGGCTCGTGACCAGGCCCAGCACCAGGAAGGCAGAGACAGGAGGTCCCTGGGCTTGCTGGCTATCCAGGCTAACCTACTCAGTGAGCCTAAGGTTTAGTGAGAGACCCTCTCTCAAACAATAAGGTAGAGTGTAACTGAGGAAGACCCCTGATCCATGAACTCCACATGCAAGTGCATGTACATGCCAAATACACACACACACACACACACACACACACACACACACACACACATACACAGACGTGCATATATGCAACAAACAATGAATATTTTATATGTATAAATTTTAAGTGGTTGAAAGGGCATGTGTGATAGCTATTTTGGTTGTCAACTTGACTGTATCTGGAATTAACTAAAGCCCCCAAAATGTCTGGGTACACTCACAAGAAATTTTTGCTTAATTTGAAGTGGGAAGATCCACTTTGAAATTCTGATCTTTGAGGTGGAAAGGTGCACCTTTAACCCAGATCTTTTGCGGTTGGAAATCCCACCTCTAGTCTGGGCCACACTCTCTGCTGGAAGCCTGTACAAAGGACATGGAAGAGGAAAGCCTTGCTCTCTGCCTGCTCGCCCTCACTTTCCTGGCATGATCATTCCTTCGCTGATGTTAGAGCCCACTTCTTTGGGATTCAAGCTCAGCTGAGATATCTAGTCTTGCAGACTGAACAGTTACTGGATTGTTGGACCTTCCACTTATAGGCAGCCATTGTTGGATGAGTTGGACCATACATAGCTAATGTAAGTCTTTCTAATGAATCCCCTTTCAGTATATAGAAAGAGTCATTCTATAAGTTCTGTTACTCTAGAGAACCCTCACTAATACAGCATGTTAATAAAGTTTGCCATGGACAAAATAACAGTCCCCACAGTGTCCACAACGAATACTCAGAAATTGAGAATGTTGCATTGAATGAGAGCTTCAATGCTGTGAATAGAACCAAAGATGTTCATTGGAAGATTACAAAGGAGATTGTCCTACCTCATCCTGGAGGTCCAGTGTGGTACTAGGATCTTCTAACCATGGCAGGGAAGATTGTAGAGTCAGCATCAGAGAGAGAAAGATCTGATGGTGCTACATTGCTGACTTTTAAAATGGATGAGGGGACCAAGATACATGAAGGGATCATCAGCCAAAGAATTCAATCCCATAAAACCCTAAACCCAGTGGTTCTCCATTAGACCCTGCAGGAGGTACACAGCCTCCCCGACACTTTGTTTTTAGTCCAGTAAGATCCATTTTGGACTTCAGAGCCATGAATCTAAATTATCTATAGAACCTAACATGGTAAATTTGTGTTACTCTATGTTGTCAAACATGTGACAGCAATGAAAAACCAGATCAGTATTTGGTCACACACAAAAACTGATCCAGTATAATCCATAACCAGGACATGGGATCTGAATCAAGCTTCAAGTTCTGCCCTGAGACTCTACACACTTGATAACTTCAAGTCTAGAAATGCAAACTCTGTGATAGTTTAGTTGTACACACACACACACACACACACACACACACACACACACGCATACATACACACAGAGAGAGACAGAGACAGAGAGAGACAGAGAGAGAGAGAGAGAGAGCAAGCATATTTTTTGAGACAGGGTCTTTTTCTGAAACTGGAGCTCACTGATTGGCTAGGCTGTCTGGTCAGATAGCTAGCCAGGGAAAGCCCTGCTTCCACCTCCCCTGAGCTAGGGTCCCAGGCACACACTGGCAAGCTCAGCTTCTTACATGGATGCTCAAGAATCACGCACAGGTCCTCACGCCTGTGTAGCAGGCACTTTATTAACTGAACCAACTCCCCAGCTCCAAGCTGCAAAGAATTTCCTCTAAGACGTTCCAAAAATTTAAATCTGAGCTCAATACATCTATTCCTTGGGTAAGCTGTTGCAGAGAGATCAGAGGTGTGTCTAAAGTAATTTATAGCCAGCTTCCAAATGATGAAAACTTAGTTCTTGACGAAGGACTCCGAGTGCCCTTTCGAATGTTCAGAAAAATAAATATATATTTTCTACTAAAATATCCTCGATTTAAGTTGATGGGTTATTTTGAGAAAACATTTATATGGTTAAGTAAAAACTCAACAAAACACTGCCCTTGCTAGGTATGGTGGACATGCCTTCAATACCAGCACTCAGGAGTCAGACAAAGGTAAGTGTCTGTGAGTTTGGGGCTAGCCTGGTCTACAAACTGAGTTCTAGAGTTCCAGGCCAGCCAGGGCTACATAGTGAGATCCTGTATAAAAAGAAAAAAGAGCAAACAAACAAAAATCCCAACTGAGAAGCATTTCTCATTGTTTTAGACATAAAATACCAGTTACAAATAACTGTTCATTTAATATCTCAGAGCAGTGTTTCTCAACCTGTGGGCCGTGGCCTCTTTGTGAGTCGAACAACCCTTTCACAGGGGCTGCCTAAGACATCAGAAAACAGATATTTACATTACAATTCATAAGTAGCAAAGTAGTAGCTATGAAGTAGCAATGAAAAAATATTATAGTTGGGGGTGACCACAACCTGAGGTGACCACAACCTGAGGAACTGTGTGAAGGGTCGCAGCGTCAGAACAGCTGAAAACCACTGTCCTACAGGAATGTTCAAATTGGGTTGGTGAGATGGCTCAGCGGGTAAGAGCACCCGACTGCTCTTCCGAAGGTGATGAGTTCAAATCCCAGCAACCACATGGTGGCTTACAACCACCCGTAATGAGATCTGATGCCCTCCTCTAGTGCGTCTGAAGTCAGCTACAGTGTACTTATGAATAATAATAAATGAATCCTTGGACCGAAGAGAGGGACTGAGCAAGTGGGACCAACCGGAGTGAGTGAGTGGGGCAGACCAGAGCGAGCAGGGTTGACCGGAGCGAGGAAAAAAAAAAAAAAAAGGGAATGTTCAAATTCAGAAGTCAAGGAATTAAAAACTAGCCAAAATTATATTCCTAATCTATTCCCTTTTTATTATCAAAACAAGAGGCAGCAAAAGATACTTTTCCAGTTTAAACTCTCCATCCAATAACCCTATAGTCCCCATAAAGCACCTTTCTCTAATAGGAAGCCTTTATATGGCTAGCCCGGCTTTCATTATCTTCCACTGAAATGCCCTTCTTTGGATTTCAAGTACCACCTAGCGGCCAGTTCCTTTTCCTAGTTGCCCAGACATCCAGAGTTTCAAAATTGTATGGTAACTCCACAGAAATAAATTTAATCAATTATTCTGCATGGTCCACAGACACTTAGAGACCTCAGCCTCAAAGAATGTACTAACAGGGGCTGAAGAGATGGTTCAGCAATTAAGAACACTTACTATTCTTTGCAGAAAATCCAGGTTTGGTTCCTTGCACTTACAGCTTACAACCATCTGCAACTCTGGTTTCAAGGAATCTAACACTCTTCTAGCCTCCATAGGAGGAGGCAGAGACAAGCGATCCCAGGGGCTCAATGGCCAGAAAGTCTGGCTGATCAGTGAGTTCCATCTTCAGGGAGATAGATGTTGGATGTGGTAGCCAGATCCTTTAATGCCAACACTCAGGAGGCAGAGGCAAGTAGATCTCTGTGAGTTCCAAGCCAGCAAGCTCCAGGCCAGCTAGGGCTCCATGTGGACTCAGACTCTAAAATAAAATAAAATGAACGAAGAGACTATAACTGGTTTTATCTGTTATGAAAAACTCTCAAATTGTTTACAAATACAATGATACCACACAAAATACCAACTGCAACCTGAGCCTAACACTCGCCAAGCCTGTGAGGTGCTGAGAGAAAGTGCCACATTGGCTGGGCCTGGAATGGATCTGTTTGAGTAAATCAAGTTGTAAAACACTCTTTGAAACAATTATGGATATTTGAAGGTGAACCAACATAGGAATGCCGTTAAGAAATGTATGTAACCCTGTACGGCAGTGGGCAGGACAGTCCCCTCCTACATGCTTCAGGCTAAGAAATAAACAGCTCAGTTCTAGGAATGAGGGGCCTCTTTTGGAGTTGTTGGCTAATGAGGTCCCAGAGAACCCCAAATACTACAGATGATCGTCATGGCTAGAATTTGACAGAAAGACCCCATTGCTGAAGGCCATAAACGAGTTACAGAATATGGAGAATCAAGTGAGTACTGACCTCGAAGCTTCTGCTCTATTCCATAGTTTTTATGGTGCTACCAGAAAGAAGACATCATCATTAGTCTTACCCAGCTACGGACACTGTGAGTTACAATAATGACTGGCTGGCAACATATGCCCACTGGTTCAGTAGTGGCACAAATGCTGTGGGAATAACCAAAGATCTTCTGATGGATTTAAGGTCCACCTCACAATGAAACCTGTACCTGACACCATTATTGGAACCAAGAAGCAAGACAAGGTCATGGGCTGCGGAGGAGACCCGACTACTATTATTCTGCTAAATGAGCATAGTATCAAACTGACTCCCAATGATAGATTAGTGCATCTCTCCACCCTCGTCAGGGAAGCTTCTTGCAATAGATGGAGATTAACACAGAAAGCCACAACTGGTCAGCATTCAGAGAATAAGAGGGTGGGATCTCTTGGCACTAAATTGGAACATCTATGTTATACCATCTCCTCTCAAAACCCGGGGATCATCTCAGAAGAGGAGGCAGGAAAAAAAATTGTTAGAGCCAGAAGCAAAAGAGGAAAACGAAGAGAAAATGTTTTTCAGGTACAGCACAGCAGCTGCACATATGAACTCATAGAGACTATGACAGCATGCACACGACCTTCACAAACTCAAGAAATTACTGTGTAGAGAAGGGAGATGGGCATGAGGCTCCACTCCTTGCTCCGGAGCCATTGCAGGAGGGAAAGTCAGTTTTCTTTAAGGGTGTGATCCCTAGCAAGATGAGCATACTAAAGGGTTGGATGCATTTGGGCGGCATAGATGAATTTAGTTTTGTTTTTAAACATGTGAGGGGCTTAAGAGGTGGCTCGGCGTTTAAGAGCGCTTGTTGCTCTTGCAGAGGACCTGGGTTTGGTTCCTGGTACCCATAACCATCTGATCAGAGGATCTGATGCTGGCCTTTGCCCTTTGTGGTACCAGGCACACATGTAATACACATACATACATTCAGGCTTAAAAAAAAGGAGAGGAGAAGAGAGGAAAGGAGGGGAGGGGAGGGGAGGGGAGGGGAGGAAAGGAAAGTGTGTAAAATAAAATAAATCTATTTTTAATTCAAAACAACCAATATGTTTTAAAAGTTAAAATAGGGCTGGAGAGATGGCTCAGCAGTTAAGAGCACTGTCTGCTCTTCCAGAGGTCCTGAGTTCAATTCCTAGCAACCACATGGTGGCTCACAACCATTTAACTGGGATTTGATGCCCTCTTCTGGTATGTGGGTGTACACGTAGATAGAGTACTCACATAGATAAATAGTTATTTGAAAAAATGTTAAAAATAAATAAAAACGATTTCCAGCACACAAAGTTGGGTGGATAAAGAAGTGAAGGCAGAGCTAGGAGACTCCTCAGGGTGGATGTCTTTTAAAAAAGATTTATCTATTTATTTTATGTATGTGAGTACACTGTAGCTGTACAGATGATTGTGAGCCTTCATGTGGTTGTTGGGAATTGAATTTAGGACCTCGGCATGCTCTGGCCCAAAGATTTATTTATTATTATACATAAGTACACTGTAGCTGTCTTCAGACACACCAGAAGAGGGCGTCAGATCTCATTACGGGTAGTTGTGAGCCACCATGCAGTTGCTGGGATTTAAACTCAGGACCTTCAGAAGAGCAGTCAGTGCTCTTACCCACTGAGCCATCTCGCCAGTCCCAGGGTGGGTATCTTTAAGATACATTGTAGGACGTTCTTACATAATTACTTATGAACATTGTTTTAAGAAAGGAAATTTGCATTAACCTTGCTGGGGGGTGGTGACATCGTTGGCAATATTGAAAGGCAAGCTTACTTTTCAGGGCTGAGCACAGAGTTCAGAAGTAGAGCACTGGCCTGGAATGCAGGCGACCCCAAATCTCATTACCAGGGAAGAAAGAAATAGATACTAGTTTTCAAAAATAATGACTAAGTTTCACAAAAATGAAATATCACACTTCTAGCCTACCTTAAAGTAGCAGAAATAATAAGTTCCTATTTTTCTGCAAGAGTCAGGGAGAGAAGAGGGCCCTAGTTAAACCAACGGGTCACACAATAGACACAGAAGTCATGACTCTCGGCAAGGAATGGTTAGGGAAGAGATGGTGTGATAAGGGTGGGATGTGGATAAGAGACAGTGAGGGAGACAGCTCTAAAAATACATTTGTACATATATGAGATTGTCAAATAATAAAATCAATCAATGAACGTGGGATATGAGATGAAAGTAACTAGTTATAAGATGTTAAAACTTGCTGGGTGTGGTGGCGCATGCCTTTAATCCCAGCACTCAGGAAGCAGAGGCAGGCGGATTTCTGTGTTTGAGGCCAGCCTGGTCTACAGAGTGAGTTCCAGGACAGCCAGGGCTATACAGAGAAACCCTGTCTCGAAAAAACAAAAACAAACAAACAAACAAAAAGATGTTAAAACTTCCCTACATGCTGTATGTATATGAATGATATATTTAAGTCCCTTGTCTGCTGCAGCATTTAGGGGAGTGAGCCCTGCACTGACCAAGGTAACACAACAAAGATGGCCCTGGTGGCATGGAGGAGGGAGGGATGCCCTCTGCACCCCTACCCTACCCTGTTGCCCCTCACTGCCTGTGGCACTCAGGAGGGTTGGCCCACTCCTTGTCTGGGCAGCACAGTAGCTGGCCTGGCTGGCTTGGGCATGGGTGAGCTTGCCCCAAAGTCATGAGAGCAGGAGAGTTGGCCCTGTCCCTTGCCAGCTGTAGCATCAGGTGAGCCGGCTGGGGTGGTGCTGGAGATGTGTGAGCTGGTCTGAGAGGTGCTGTAGAACTGACCCTGCTGGTATAGCTGCAGGAGAGCTGACCACCTCAGCCATCACCCAGATCCAGGGCTTTAAGTTGGCCGACCCCAACATCTACCCCATCTATGAACTGGCAGGGTACATGAAGGGGCCGGCCCTGCAGATCCAAAACTGCAGGATCTCCATGGCACAGGACAATGACTGGGTAACCAAGAGGAATCTCAGTGAGAATCCAGTATTGATGTGGAACAGAAGCCAGAGGCCTTAGACCAGACCAATGACTCACCGCAATGAACATTTGCAAATAAAGGGTACATTCTGGGACACACTGTGACACACTGCTGCTTCCAGGACTGTTGTTGTTTAGCTTGGTTTAGTTTTAGGTTGTGTTTGTTTTTAAATTTTCTTTTTTGGGGAGAGGTTGCAAGGGCAGAGGGCAGATATGAAGGGTCAGGGAGATGAGTGCGATTGGGGTACAAGACGTGAAATTCACAAAGAATCAATAAAATCAGGAAAAAAAAAAAGAATTATTCTGATACTAACACTGAACTATCACAGCTCCACATACGCTGTAGACTTGATTTGGAAATAATTCTTTGGCACCAAACATGAACACAAGCAGTACTGCATATAGTTTACTTGAAGATAAGAACTCATATCTGGGGCTGGGGAGATGGCTCAGCATTTAAGAACACCAACTGTTCTTCCGGAGGTTCTGAGTTCAAATCCCAGCAACCACATGGTGGTGGCTCACAGTCATCCGTAATGAGATCTGATGCCCTCTTCTGGGGTGTCTGAAGACAGCTACAGTGTACTTACATATAATAAATAAATAAATCTTTTTTTTCAAAAAGAATTTATATCTGAGTAAAAGCACCGCAGATTAGAATTAATAATGAAAAAGTAGACACTAGGAAATATCAGGAAAAATTAGAAAATCTGCATAAAAATAGAGAAGAAAGAGGAGCTGCTTGTACAGTGTCAGTCTTGGGGCTGGAGAAAGGGCTCAGTAGTTAAGAAGATCTACTTACTGCTCTTGCAGAAGACACAACCTCCTATAACTTCAATTCTAGGGGGATCTGAGGGCCTGTGACCTCTATGGGCACATAAACTCCCAGCTGTGCACATGCACACGTGCATTCAAATGCACACACACATGCACACACATACGCATACAAATACAAAAGGAATTAATCTTTAAAATAGTAATAATCATGTCGGGTTTTATTTTTTAAACAACTATTGAAGACGTACTTTGGAAAGCCCTTCTAGTGAGCTGCCAAGATGGCTCAGTAGGTAAAGGTGCTGCCTGCCAAGCCCTGAGTTCAAGCCCCAGAATTTATATAGTGGAAGGAGAGAACTGACTCCTGCCAGCTGCTCTCTAACCTCACACAAGCGCCACAATGTTTGTGTGTATTCATGCACACATACACACACATTAAATAAAAAAAATATATATGTAGATATATAAAAAATAATAGATTTTTTAAAAAAGAATAATCTTACTAAATTAAATTCTGCTTGCTACTGCTGGCAGTGTAACTGTCTCTCTTTAAAAAAATGAAAACGTTAAAATTTAAAAATGGGGCTGGTGTTTAAGAACGGTTTCTCTTTTAAAAACTGTAAGACTTAAGCCCACCCCACTATTAATATTATTTCATAATTATTTCTCTCCCTCCAGATATCCATATGACATAACTCATATTCATGATCATTTTAATTCCCTGGTCTGTTAACATCTGCCAATGCCCAAGCCAATGTGCTGGCCTCCTCCTCATCCCTAATGCTTTTCCTTTTTTTTTCCAGACTGTTTAAAAGTCTCATGGACCTCTTTATCAAAATGCAAAATCAAGTCTACCCAGTGAACAAGCAGGACAAATAAATCATCTGGGTCTCTTGCTGCCCTCTGCTGGCATAATTAATCCGTGCAGGTTAAAATGAACACCATGTAGCAAAAGCTTAAAATACGTTTGTGTAGCAATTGATACTTCTTCTAATATGATTGTTGCTTCTTTTCACAGGCACAAAAGCACCTCAGATGACACAAATCACTTACGATGCATCTTTCTAGGACTTTCATTACAACCAAAAACTGATAATGGTCTTGCTACTCCTAGCAAACCCTTCAAATAGCTTTCTGATTTTTTTTCCTCGTTCAAGCCAACCCTGCTTGTTCTGGTCTTGCCCAGCTCGCTCCAGCCGGCCCCGCTCGCTCCGGTTGGCCCCGCTCACTCCACTTGGCTCCACTCGCTCCTGTCGGCCCTGCTCGCTCTCTCCAGTCCAAGGGTTAATTTATTATTATTCTTCATAAGTACGCTGTAGCTGACTTCAGACGCACCAGAGGAGGGCGTCAGATCTTGTTACGGGTGGTTGTAAGCCACCATGTGGTTGCTGGGATTTGAACTCATCACCTTCAGAAGAGCAGTCGGGTGCTCTTACCCGCTGAGCCATCTCACCAGCCCAGCTTTCTGCTTTTTTTTTTTTGGAATAGTGATCACCTTACTGGAATCTCTTACAAATCACAGGGTCAAGCTATTGAAGAACCACACCATCAAGTAATCAAATAGCAAATTTTAAAAATGAAAGTTGGGTAAATACACCCACTTAAATCCCCACACACTACATTCAGCCATGTTTTCTTTAATTTTTTTTTTTTCACTTTGAAAGATAATGTTTCTTCTAATGCCCCAGGACATTTGTTCCTAAGGGAGACACGGCCTAAGATGTATCTTAAGTAGATATCTAGAAACTAATCAATGGAGACGGTCAGATGTTCTAACACCAGGGAGAAGCCATGCTTGTATCTTTCCAGAAAATAAAGTCCCAGATGACTCTTGTTCCAATGAGTTCAACCAGGACAGCATCTGCTAGTCTGCCAGACAAGTGAAGCATCTGTAAACAGACCACAAACCCATCAAGAAGAGACATCCCAAGAGGGAGAAGACGCCAGTGACTTGGGGAGACACCAAGGACACAATACTTCTTAGTCACTGTTCTATTGCTGCGGAGAGACAGCATGACCATGGTAACTATTACAAGGAATGCATTTAACTGGGGGGCTTACTTAGAGTTTCAGAGATTAAATCCACTATTATCATGAGGGGGAGAATGGCAGCAGGCAGGCATGGCATCAGAGCTGGGAGCTACACCCTGATCCATGGGAGGGAGGGTGGAGAGGGAGGGAGAGAGAGTGGGAGAGAGAGAGAGAGAGAGAGAGAGAGGTGAGAGGAGAGAGAGAGCTTTTGAAACCTTAAAGCCCACTCGCAATGACACATTTCCTCCAACAAGACCACGCCTCTTACCCTTCTAATCCTTTCAAATACACTCTCTAGTAACTAAGCATTCAAATTTATGAGCCTACGGAGGCCATTTTTTTTTATTCAAACCACCACAACTACTTGCCCAAAAATGATGCTGTTATGTTTATTGACTATATTACATATTAATTCTCAGCTTGTCATGCAGAATCCAAATGCTTTTGATAGGGGGAAATAAAAGGCTTTTCTGTAGTAGAAACTAGTAGGATGTTGTTTCGCCAAGAATTGTTCTTATCCTTTAGGATCATTTGTCCAAATAAAACATAGTAGACAAATATTTAGTCACATGAATGAAGGACATTTTGGTTAAACTAATCTAACTGATAAATCCAAATGCTATAATACAAAATTTAGCATAATTAAGTACCCTTTATAAAGCTCTGAAAGTAGAAATTATAGTTATATAATGATAAAGAAAGGAATATCTAATATACTGCTTACTAAAGTTGCTATTATTGTACCTAGAGGAGTGCTATCTGTTGCCAATGGTTGGTTTAGAAGAATAACTTCTTGCTTCTTTGACACATGGCAGTCAATGAGAAAAGTACATTGCTTCTCACAGCCATCTGTAACTCCAGTTCTGGGAGATCTGATGCACTCTTCTGGCCTCTGTAGATACTAGGTGTATATGTGGTACACAAATATATGCAGGCAGAACACTCATATACATAAAATTAAAAAATGAAAAGAAATTATGTCGATAGAATTTTTAAAAAGAGGATGTGATGTTGAAAGGGAGAAGGGGCAGGGTCCAGGAGGAACTAGAGGGGTCGTAGTGGGTGGATATGATTAATACGCACTGGATAAATATATGAAACTTTCAAAGAATAAAAACATTATTTTAAAAATAACAAATGGGGTTGTGAAAAAGTGACGCCAATGTCCCTTGCTTGAACACTGGCTGATCTTTGTACCTACAGTGACCAACAAGGTAGCAGAGAGCCAGGGTGACTTATGACGNATCAATCAAGGACACTGGGCACAGGAGTGGCCCAGAGTGAGGGTGAGCTGGGGCGTGCTCCTGCAATCACCGGGCCCCAGGAAGAGCTAAGCATATTCTTTATTTCCACCCCCTCGTCTGTAGCATGGAGACCATTGCACCAAGGCTTTCTAGCTACCTTCCTTTTTCTGGGTATTATAAATAATAAATAGGAGAAAAATAGTCACATGATTGTTTTTTAATATTTATTGTATGTGTATGGTGTCTTGCCTCGTGTATATATTCATACCACATGTGCGCCTGGTGCCCACAGAAGTCAGAGAGGGTGTTGTATCCTCTGGAGCCGGAGTTCTTGGCAGTTGTGAGTTGCCATGTGAGTGCTGGGACTAGAACGTGGGTCCTCTGGAAGAGCAGTATGCATCTTTTCATATATTTTTTCCTGATTATAGGATATGTAAGCTTTTTCATTAATTAATGTATTTACTTTGCATTCTGATGGCAGCTTCCCCTCCCTCCTCTCCTCCTAGTCTCTCTCTCTCTCTCTCTCTCTCTCTCTCCCAGGCCCCTCTCCCTTTCCCCTAAGAAAAGGGGAAGCCTCCCATGGATATTAACATGCCTTGGTGCATCTTCTCCTATTGAGGCCAGACAAGGCAGCCCAGTTATAGGAAAGGGGTCTAAAGGCAGGCGACAGTCAGAGACAGCCCCTGGTCCTGCAGGCGACAGTCAGAGACAGACAGCCCCTGGTCCAGCTGTTAGGAGTCCCACATGATGACCAAGCTGCATTTCTGTTACATATGAATAGAGGGCCTAGATCCATCCCACACATGTTCTCTGGTTGGTGATTTGGTCTGAGTGAGCCTCTGTGGGCCCAGGCTAGTTGATTCTGCGAGGGGTTTTTTTTTTGTGGTGTCCTTGATCTCTCTGGCTCCTTCAATCCTTCCTCTCCCTCTTCCACAAGATACCTCAAGCTCTGCCTAGTGTTTGCTGTGGATTTCTGCATCTGTTTCCATCAGCTACTGGATGAAATCTCTCAGATGACAGTTATACTAGGCACCTATCTGCAAGTATAGCAGAATATCATTAATAGTGTCCGGGGTGAGCTCTCATGGCATGAGTCTCAAGCTGAGCCAGACATTCGTTGGCCATTCTCTCAATTTCTGCTCCATCCCTGCACATCTTGTAGGCAGGACACAGTGTGAGTTGAAGGTTTCGTGGCTGGGTTGGTGTCCCCATCCCTCCACTGGAAGTCTTGCCTGGTTACAGGGGTAGGTTGTTGCAGGTTCTGTATCCCCTGTTGCTAGGAGTCTTAGCTAGGATCACCCTTAGATTCCTGCGAGTTTCCATGGTCCTTGGTTTCTAGCTTGTCCCAGAAAGCAGTATGAATTTTTAACCTCTGAGCCATTTTTCTTGTCCTAATCACACATTTTTTTTTTAATACCATATGCAGACAGGTGTGCCCTTCCTCCAAAGAGTAGCTGTGTCCATCACATTTCCATTCAGGTCTACCCAAGGCTTCACGAGCAGTCCTGATGCTCATCTCGACTCAGCATGCAGAGGACCAAACAGTCCCAAAGCCGAGCTCCTTATGTGAGGGGCCTGTTCTGCAGGTCCATCTCCTCCTAGCCTGCTTCCTTTGACTGGAGATGCTGAGAAACTTAAGCTTACCCTGCTCCAGTGTTAATAGCAAGTGTGGGGTTGGAGAGATGGCCCAGTGGTTTAGAGCTCACTCTCTGTTGCACAGAACCAGAGATATGTTCCTAGCACCCAAATTAGGCCACTCACAATCACTTTTAACCCAGTTAAGAGGATCCAAGGCCCTCTTCTGGCCTCTGGGAGCACTGCACTCTCACACACATACCTGCACACAGACACACAAACACATGTGTTTGATTTTTTTTAAATCTTTTAAAATAAAAGAACAAGAAGTATAAAGATCATCTTCTTCTTGCCTTAGATATATTGTGTGTTTCCCCCCCCCAAGATAAAAAATAACAACACATAGAAGTTTGCTGGAAAAGTGTTATCAAGAAGAATCAGAGAAAACTCAGCTCCCCTGAGCGGCACACAGACCTCCTTGGCTGCACTTCACTGCTCATTGCCCAAGGCCATGAAGAGGCCAATAAAGGCCAGAGCTCAAGAGCACTAGGCCATACCCCGGCTTTTCTATCGCCCAGCCATGAGGCTCCTTTTTCCTCTCTTTGCCAGCCTCATGCTTCAGTCTCAAGTGAAATCAGGTAATGTGGAGTCCTGGGTTTAGGGAGGGTGGATGTGGTGAAGCAGGAATGGGCTGCCCGTGGTGCTGAGACCCCTAAGAGATGCTGAAAGATGACATCCCCACCCACCCAAAAAAAAAAAAAAAAAAAAAAAAGGTGGCTGGAGAGCTGACCCAGTCCCTAGACTGTGTCTAATGGAGACACCACGGAGCTACAGGGAAAGTGAGGTATTGTTTGTGTGTTCAGGAACTGTCTGACAAGCTCTATCTCTGAGATTGCAAGCCAACTCAGGTCTTCTGAGCTCCATTTCTGACTTAACCATCTTTTATATGTTTAAGATCTGTGTGTCTGTGGTGGCACAGGCCTTTAATGCCAGCACTTGGGAGGCAGAGGCAGGCGGATTTCTGAGTTTGAGGCCAGCCTGGTCTACAGAGTGAGTTCCAGGACAGGCAAAGCTACACAGAGAAACTATGTCTCGAAAAAACAAACAAACAAAAAAATCTGTGTGTGTGTGTGTGTGTGTGTGTGTGTGTGTGTGTGTGTGTGTAAGAGAGAGAGAGTACAGTGAGTGTAGTATATGACACAAAGAGAGAACATACAGGCACATGCATGTGGAGGTCAGAGGACAACTTCAGGTGTCGGTCCTTGCCATCTATCCTGTTTGAGGCAGAGCCTTCTGTTGTTTGCCACTGTGTACGCCTGGCTGGCTGGTCCTTGGGGTGGGGAGGGTAGTTCTGTGAGTTGTCCTGTCTCCACCTCCCAATGCACTGTGGGAACACTGGGATCATCGATGCCTGCTCCACAGCATCTGGCTTTGCATGGGCTTCAGGGCCCACATCTCAGGTCCTCATGGTCACACAGCAAGTGCTTTGCCTGCTGAGCCTTCTCCCCACCCCCATAAAAACCATCTCTTAATGCAAAGGTCTAATCTCCGTGTACCTCTGTGCACAAGGAATGAAATCCTTACCTCTGTGTAAAAAGAAAAAGTTAAAAAAAAAAAAACTTTTAGGATTCGGTAAGCAGGACTATGTCTCCATATCAGCTTTTCCAGATTCTTATAATTTCTCTCAGATTCTGTCTTCCTGGAAACTCTTCATTAGGGTGTCTAGGGACACACTATAGCACATGACAAAACAGGGGTCCACTTTTCTTGAAAAGGGAGAAAGATGGAGGCTTGTTTCCATAATCAAGAAACACCCAGCTACTTAGGAGAATCTCGATGAGTCGGACAGAGAAAAGAAAGAGCCAACAATGTTTGTAAAGTTCTTATGTTGGGAACGTAGGCAGGTGAGGCGATGTGACCTTGAGTAAAGTCCTTAACCACGTTCAGCTTCAAAACTGGCATGAGTGTAATGGGGGAGTCGGTGTGACTGTTTCTGGTTCTAATGTGTCCTTGGAAGACCAACAAGAAGATATACAAAAATAACAAAACAAATATGTATATATGCAAAAATGGTCTCTGGGACTTATTTATGTTTTATTGACATACATTAATTATATACAATAATCGGATTCATTATGACATCTTCAAATGCACATGGTGTGTTTTTATTATATCTACTCCCTACCCACGCTTGCCCCCTCCCACTCCTGCTGATGTCCATTCACACTCCTCCTGGCTGTCCCTTTCTAACTTGGTGTCTTTGTGTGTGTGTGTNAAGGGAAGAAGGAAGGAAGGAAACCAAGGAAGGAAAAGGAAGAGGAGAAGGAGGAGGGGAGGAGGAAAGAGAGATGGGGAAGAGACAGAGAGAGAGGAAGAGAGGGAGGGGAGGATAGAAGGAAAGAAGGAAGGAAGAAAAGAAGGGAGGGAGGGAAGGATGGAGATGCCATTCTGAAACCAAGATGCACACCCATGCTCTTGTGTCAGAAGCCAGAAGACAAACTCAGGTGTCTTTCCTCAGTTACCATTCACCTTGTTTTTGTTGTTTTCTGTTGTTCTTGAAACAAGGTTTCACTGTGTCCCTGGTTGGCCTGGAACTTTCTATGTAAACCAGGCTGGCCTCAGACTCACAGAGATCCACTTGTCTCCGCCTCCTGAGTTCCTAGAATTAAAGGTTGTGTGCCACTGTAGCCTGACTCATTCATTTTGGTTTTTGAGACAGGATCTTTCTTTGGCTTGAGGCTCACCAAGAAGGTTATGCTAGCTGGCCAGTGAACCCTAGCGACTTGTCTGTCCACCCCTGCCTTCCTGAACATGCTACCACACCTGCCTTGTCTATATAGATTCTTAGGATTGAACTCACTTCCCTATACTTGGGTAGAGAACACTTTAGCAGGCTAGGCAGTGGTGGCACATGTCTTTAATCCCAGCACTTGGGAGACAGAGGCAGGCAGATTTCTGAGTTCCAGGACAGCCAGGACTAAACAGAGAAACACTATCTCAAACAAACAAACAAAAACTGAGAGGGGGGAGGGAGAGAGAACACTTTACCAACTAAGTTACCTCTCCACCCATTCTTGAATATTTGTACATTTGAAACAAGGTTTCACTGTATAGCCCTGGCTAGCCTGGAACTCTCTATGAAGTCTAGGCTGGCCTCAAACTCACAAAGATCTGCCTGTCTATGCCTCCCAAATGTTGAGATTAAAGGCTTGTGATTAAGGTTAGTCAAGAAGAGGAGACTAAACAAGAGATTTATTATAGGCTCCAGACCTTCTCTGAGGCACCATCATCAAACACTGTCCCCAAAGGCTGACAAACACCTTTCACTCTAATCCCCACCAGCAGTCTGAACATCACCTCTATAATGATTAACCCTGGCCCAGTGTTTTCTCCCTTTCTCTCCCCCATGCAGAATTTGTGGTCATGAAACGATGCTTAATGGGCTTTGGGAAATGCAAAGACAGCTGCCTCGCTGAGGAAACCCAGATGCAGCATTGCAAAGCCAAAAAGTGCTGCGTTGGCCCCAAAGTGACAGAACTGATTAAAAGCTACCTGCGACAAGAAATACCCCGCATACCAGATGAGGACGTCGTGGAGATGATGAGGATGGAAAAGAATTCCACAGAGGAAACGCAAGGAAAACAAGCCTTAATGACACCCTTCCATAGCCGAGCTGCCAAGAACCTTTTGTCCAATACCAACTCTGCTATGGACCCGAATGCCTTCCCCGTGAAGTCTGTCACCACCAGGACCAGGAGACTCAGCATGGGCGATACTGCTTCCACCGAGATGCATATCAAACAAAGCAGGGATTCTGCCAACGCTGCCCCTCAGCCCCAACTTGGACCACCTTAGACATGCCCAGGACCCCCATGGCAGTGGGGAAAGCAGAGTAGTGGGTAGCAGATCTTTCTCCTGGGGCATCAGGCTCCTCTCTGCCTCCACAGGCATTAAAATAAGACATAATAACTGTTCTGTAACCAGAAATACAATAAATAGCATTGACACTTCCAGTCTGTGTAATGTTGTCATTCTTCCCGGCGTTTCCCCAGAGGGCTGAGCTACAGAGGGGTAGATTTTAAGTTTAGATGCCAGGAGAGAGCAAGCCCTGGCTCTACAGTGCAGAGCATCAAGGCCTCCTCAGTGCAATGCTCATTTGATGTCTAAGATATACTTTCTCTTATTGTAGATCTGGGGGAAAGACCCCTGTGCAAACCAGAATACAGAGAAAACAGAAGCTGGTGAAGTTCATTTGCATAACATTTTCCTTAGAGTGACATCTGAAACAATATTATCAGCACGGAAGTTATTCTGACATTTTTCACCTGTGTGACCTTGAACCATTTATCCATATGCGACCATCAGTTTACTCATTCATTACTAGAGATACCAACGTTTTGGTACATGCCAGAATTTAGCACTCTCAGACCATGCCTCCTTTCTTGTTCCACAATGGCATGTGTCTTTCTCCTGGGGCATCAGGCTCCTCTCTTCCTCCCTCAGTCCCAGTCTTTGGAAAGCTTTACTACGGTATCATGGACATACAAACACCCGCCTATGTTTCATCTGTGCGACTTGATAAGTTTGGCACACACAAACACCAAGGAAGTCATTATCAGAGGTAGAGGTTCTGCTACCCATTGCGTCTGCCAAAAACTAGAAAAGTCAGAAGACAGAAATTGGTGGATGGCCTTGTGTCAATTTGTTGGTTCAATAAATACCTAACAAAAGCCACTAGGGGGAGAATGGGGATGGGGCTCCTAGATTGAGTTATAGCCCACGATCACAAGAAAGTCAAGGCAGGAGCTTGAAGCAGAGACCATATCCTAGTCAAGGAAGAAGGAGAAATGCATGCATGCATGCCTGCTCTTGTGCTCAGTGGCTCTACTCTTGCATACTGCAGGCCCCTAACCCAGGGAACAGTGCTGCCCACTTTTTTGCGCTGGGCCTTCCCACATTAATTAACATAATAAGACAATCTCCCATAGACAGGTTCACAGGCCAAACTGATCTAGACAATTTCCCATTGAGACAGCTTTCTGAGGTGATGTTAGATTGTGTCAAGTGGGCTATCAAAAGTGACCATCACAGAGGAGAGCAGCAAGTTTATTCAAGACTGGAGCCTGAGAATGGGTAGTGGACACACCTTGCAGAATCCTGACTTTTGAAAGGGGAAGGCCTCTGAGGGCTTTTGGTTTATTTATTCTTTCAGAATTGTGCACAATATATTTTTTTCATATTCTCTCCCATCCTCCAACTCTTCCAGGCTTTCTTTTCTTTTCTTTCCTACTTCTTTTTTTTAATACAGTAATTCGTGTATTTATATATACACATATATACACAATGTATAAATGAAATCTTTACATATTAATTCTCTTGACAGAAATAAATTATAAGCAATACAATAAAAATTAAGCTTAATTTAACAGTGATTTGTTTCTTTAAATAACTAAAACAGATTTATACTTCAACAAATTTTGGTCATTTGAATACAAACTATTCTGATTGGTGCATATTTTTTTTTTATATTCAGCAATTCAACACACCCTGAGTTTCACTTCCCAATTGATGGTTAAATGCTTATCAGCCTATGGGAATAAAGATGTTTAAAATGAAGAGCCTTGCATCTTGGTGTTTAGTTCTCTGAAATCACTCTGAATAGTTAGTTCATTTCTGTCGTGTTCAAAGGACCTGTGTCTACTTTGGTTTGGTCTCTGTGACTCTGGTGAGATAACTATTTGCTCCAACACAGATAGCCAATGATGGGGTGAGGTCAGGATAGGCAGTGTTCTGCCCAGGAGTCGCCAGCTCACTCTACAGCTTCTGAAATATGAGGCAGACATTGAAGGTACTTCAGCTGCTACAATACTTTTTATTCCCAAGTTTGACGAGCTGCCTCTGATTAAGCCACATGTAAATGATAGATACTGAAGTTTGTTACTTTTCTTTAGTCCATCTGTTTATTCACTGATGTCTGTGAGATTAAAGCCTTGGATGCATGTTCTAAATACTGTTTTCCTGCAGACAGCTGAATAAGTAGTTGAAATTTGTTGTCCAGATGTACATATATGACCTGATGACTTGTCCTTAGATTGTCAATTTGTCTCTTGAATACTGTAGTCTAAAAATCTTTACATATGAACTTTATGATGTCTAATTCATCCTTGAGCCTTGAAGTATCTTTCATAAACCTTTCGATCAATCCTTCTCCCACTCAAAAGCCCATGTTCTCCAGCTTAATAAAATACACCATCCATTTTCCACTTCTCCCTGCTCAGCGAACTTGTATACTCTGGACACCATATCGTTATGGGGAAGCAAAAATAATGCCTCAACTGCCATTTCTGGCCAATCCCTCCAGCATCGAGTCAGCTCCAATTAGTGTGGGACTCGAGGTTCCTGTTAGCCCGCGGGTACACGCTGTGTGCAACAGCCTACCGGTACTAAGGGGTACTAAGGCCACACAAGGCCACTCTGGACCGCACCCCTCCCCGGGGGCCGCTGCCACTGGGGTCTCCTTCCCTACTTCATCATCATCGTCGTCTCTCTCTCTCTCTCTCTTCTCTCTCTCTTCATCTATCTGGATTTTTGAGGCAGGGTTTCTTTGTACAGCTTAGGTGTCCTGCAGCTCTGTAGACCAGGCTGACCTCGAACTCATGGAGATCTGCATGACCCGTAAGAGGACAAGTTTGTGGAGTCTGTTCTCTTCTTCATCCTTTATAGAGGTTACATACCTGAAACCCAGGTCTCCAGCCTTTGCCACAAGTGCATTAGAGTTAATTATTGGTAGGTTGAGGAATTACTACAGACATTTTAGTTGTTTTCTATGTCTTAAAGATTGACTGACTGATTATATGTATGTGTGTTTTCTTATATGAGTTATATGTACCATGTCAATTCAGGTGCCTACAGAGAACAGAGGGTGTCAGATTCCTGGAATTGAAGTTACAGATGGTTGTGAACCATACAACATAGTGGTAGGAACCAAGCCTGGGTCCTCTAGAAAAGGAGCAAGAACTCTTACTCTGACCACCTCTCCAACCCCGTCTAGCTATGTTTTAGATCATTTCTCCTCTCCTCTCCTCTCCTCTCCTCTCCTCCCCTCCCCTTCCCTCCCCTCCCCTCCCCTCTCCTCCTCCTTTTCCTCCTCCTCCTCCTCCTCCTCCTCCTCTTCTTCTTCTTCTTCTTCTTCTTCTTCTTCTTCTTCTTCTTCTTCTTCTTCTTCTTCTTCTTCTTCCTCTCTCTCTCTCTCTCTCTCTCTCTCTCTCTCTCTCTCACCAGAACTATTTACAGGAGCATGGTCCCCCTCACAGGTAGCTACATCAAAGAGAAATGCCACCCTACACAATAGACAAGTGTTTGCCTCTAACATCATGACACTTGGACTCTCTGGGGGAGGGAAAGAGCCTCAGGATCCTACCAAATCCTCCTAGCTCGCTCTCAGAATCTTAATAAGCCAAACTTGGAAAGATCTCCCCGATGCCACAACTACTCTGCCTCAAGATGGCAGCTGCCATGTCCAACCTAGACAACAACACCAGGTATGGTTCTTGAAGGGAAGAAAAAAATAAATAAAAAATAAAAGCCTGACTCCCTCTAGGGCCCCACAAACCAGTGAGTAACAGACATCCTGGTAGGCATCCTTGTCAGAGTGCAGAAGGTAAAGAAGCCTAAAGTCTACACAGTTACACCCAGAGCTGAGAAAAATGCTATAAGCTGGTCGAGCCCCGCGGTCAGCAGAGAGCAGCGTGGAGAGCTTGTAGCTGAGACAACCCTCGTTTAAGTGAAGGGCTCACTCATGTCAGGGCTGGGATGCAGCTCAGAGGTAAAGCACTTGCCTAGTACCTGAAGGGCTAGATTTGATCCCAGCAGAGATGTGCGAAAGATGAAGGCCAAGCTTCTAACTATTCTGTGAGTGCTCCATTCTAACCATTCTAACTATTCTAGTGTGTGCCATGCTAGCCAATCTGTTCAGTTGGAGTTGGCCTAGTGTGGAGGCCCCTGCTCCGTCCTGGATAATCTCATTTGAAGTCCGATAAAGACGGGCGCTTCAGGCAGTAACTCAGTGACTCTGTCCCATCGCCCCACTGCTTCTGGCCGCTGGCATGTCCCCATCACTCAGGTGTGATGTTCTTGCCTTTGGCTTTTGCTTCGCTTATTCCTGTCTTCAGTTAACCTTGAGTAACCCAGTATCTCCCATTGTTGGGAAGTGCAGGATAGAGACGAGAGGCCATGAGAGACACCTGTTTAACGGGTGGACATTTTCAAATATGTAAGTAGAGAGGGGGCAGATGTGAACTGAGGCCACTCCAATGTTGCTCAAATTTGAATATTTAGGAACCACTTCAATATCTGTACCTAACATAAAAATACTAAAATTCAAAAAGGAGAGGCTAATATCATCCTGAGTTAAGTAACTCAGTCACAAAAGAACACACACAGTATGCACTCACTGATAAGTAGATATTAGCCCAAAAGTTCAAATACCCAAGATACAATTCACAGACCACATGAAGCCCAAGAAGAAGGAAGACCAAAGTGTGGATGCTTCAGTCCTTCTTAGAAGGGTGAACAAAATACTCACAGGAGGAAATATGGAGGCAAAGTGTGGAGCAGAGACTGAAGGAAAGGCCATCCAGAGACTGCCCCACCTGGGGATCCATCCCATATACAGTCACCAAATCCAGACACTACTGTGGATGCCAAGAAGTGCTTGCGGAAGGGAGCCTGATAGGGCTGTCTCCTGAGAAGCTCTGCCAGAGCCTGACAAATACAGAGGTGGCTCGCAGCCAACCATTGGACTGAGTGTGGGATTCCCAGTAGAATTGGAGAAGGGACTGAAGGAGCTGAGGGGGTTTGCAGCCCTGTGGGGGGAGCAACAATGTAAACCAGCCAGATCTCCCAGAGCTTCCAGGGACTGGACCACCAACCAACGAGTACACAAGGAGGGACCCATGGCTCTGGCCACATATGTGGCAGAAAATTGCCTTGTTGGACATTGGTAGGAGGAGCGGCCCATGGGCTTGAGGGGTTTATATGCCCCAGTGTAGAGGGATGCCAGGGCAGGAAAACGAGAGTGGGTGGGTGGGTGGGGGAGTACCCTTATAGAGGCAGGGGGAAGGGAGATAGGATAGGGGATTTCTGAATGGGAGACCTGGAAAGGGGAGAACATTTGAAATGTAAATAAAGAAAATATCCAGGGGCTGGAGAGATGGCTCAGCAGTTCAGAGCACTGACTACTCTTTCATAGGTCCTGAGTTCAATTCCTATCAACCACATGGTAGCTCACAACCATCTGTAATGGGGATTCAATGCCCTCTTCTGGTGTGTCTGAAGACAGCCACAGTATACCCACATACATGAAATAAGTAAATCTTTAAAAAAAAAAAAGAAAAGAGAAAAGAAAAAAAGAAAATATCCAATTAAAAGAAAAAAGGAAAAGCAGAGGCTGGAGAGATGGCTCAGTGGTTAGCAGTATGCACTTCTCTTCAGTTCAGTTCCCAGCATTCACGTTGGGGAGCTCACAACTGCACCTCCAGCTCACAAGGATCTGATACCTCTTACCTCCTCAGGCACCTACACACACACACACACACACACACACACACACACACACACACACATATATATATATATATATATATATATATATATATATATATATATATATATATATATGCAGTCTTTAAAAATGAAAGAACCCAAGTTAGCCAAGCATGGGTGTGCCATTTAAAACCCTAGCACTCAAGAGGCTGAGGTAGGAGGAGGATTGTGAGTTTGTAAGCAGCATAAGCTACATAATTAGACCCACTTTCAAAAAACTAGAATGCCAGGTGTGTTGTTCATGCTTTTAGTTCCAGCACTTGGGAGGCAGAGGTAGACAGATTTCTGTGAGTTCAAGGCCAGCCTGAACTACAAAATGAGTTCCAGCACAGCCAGGGATCTGGTACACAGAGGAACCCTGTCTTGAAAACTAATAAAAATAGGTAAGGTGACGTGATGTGAATACAGTGACTCGTCGGTGAGCTGGGGCATTCCCCATACCAGGGGAACGCCTTGCAATGGCTTAGAGGGTGGCTCTGGGGCAGCCTGAGGACAGCACTGCAAACTGCTCTCCTGAGTCGCATGGGCAGAGAGAAGAAGCATGAGGTGAAGTTAGGATTCTCCAATCCTACTTTGAACTCATAACGGGGGGCAGGACACTCTTTGGACAGAGCCTCTTGCTATACATAGCCCAGGCCCCGGAGTGCAGAAATGTAATCCCACACCTAGCACCACCTCATTTTCCAACGTTTTTTGCCATCCTTGTCCAATGAACAGGCACAGAAGTACTGAGCATCCAGAAGCACTGGTCACAGTGGCCATGTTGGTCACAGTGGCCATGTGACTGTCACCCCTAAGTCCAGTTCCCCCAAAGTCTCATGGAAGTCGTCATGATTTCTTGACCTGAAGCAAATATACAGAATATACTTGAATACTTTGCTACACTTGAGAAAAAGCATCCGAGGTCACATCTAAAGAACAAAGGAAGAGCTGGAGAGATGGCTCAGCAGTTAAAAGCACTCACTGCTCTTCCAGAGGTCCTGAGTTCAATTCCCAGCAACCACATGGTGGCTCACAACCATCTGTAATGGGACCCAATACCCTCTTCTGTGTCTGAAGAGAACAAGAATGTACTCACATATATTAAATAAATAAATAAAAATTTAAAAACAGGCAAAGAAGCCGGGCATGGTGGCACACGCCTTTAATCCCAGCACTCGGGAGGCAGAGGCAGGTGGATTTCTGAGTTCGAGGCCAGCCTGGTCTACAAAGTGAGTTCCAGGACAGCCAGAGCTACACAGAGTAACCCTGTCTCGGGAAAAAAAAAAAAAAAAAAAAAAAACAGGCAAAGAAATGTGAAATTAAGTCTTTAAACAGGAGGGGCTGTTGGGGCTGGAGAGATGACTCATTGGTTCAGAACATTTGTTGCCCTTGCACAGGACCCAGGTTCAATTCCCAGCACACACACAATAGCCACCAACCATCTGTAATTCCAGTTCCAGGAGATCCAATGCCCTCTTCCAGCTTCCTCGGGCATATGCACATGGTACACATACATACATACATGCAGGCAGACATTCATACACAAAAAAATTTAATTTTAAAATTAATAAATTTTTAATTTTTTTTTCTTGAAAGCCTGGTATGGAGCCTCGTAGTGATGGCGGCACATGCCTTTGATCCCAGCACTTGAGAGGTGAATGAAGACACCCAGAGGCTCTCAAGCTCAGCATGTGTCTTTCTTTTCTTTCAATCAGGGGAGGACACCCAGAGGCCTGCTCGCCCCATGGCCCACCCACAGCAGGGAGCCACTAAGATGTGTACACATGTGGTGAGCAGACTGGAGGGAATGAGGAGAGGAGCAGTGCGAGCATCGTAAAGACAGAAGGAACTGGAGCCATAAAGGTGAAGAGGAAAAGCCTGTTCTGAGTAGCCTGCCCTGCCACCTGAGGCCATGGGGAAGTCCTAGCCTGGGCTGCCACTTGGGACCATGTTCATGTTCAAGGGCTGTGCAGAGCTGGCCCCATCCCTTACTGGCTACGGCGTTTTGGCCCCACCTCTTGTTGGCTGCAGTGCTTCGGAGAGCAGGTTCTGTACTGCACCTGGGCAGCACAGGAGAGCTGGCTATAGTGCATGTGCACTGCAGAGCTGGCCCCACTTGACGCTCTGACGTGGCATGGCTCTGGGGCGTGAGGGGTCACGCTACCCCTTCTCACCCCTCATCCTGCAGCAGGTGGGAGAGCTGGTCTCCAGGTCATAAAAGTGAAAGAGCTGGCCCCACCCCTCACTTCTGGCAGCATTCAGAAGATCTGGCCCTGAGCCTAGCTCTGACAGCACAGTGGAGCTGGCCCTGCCCCTTGCTGGCTAAAGCATTGGGTGAGCTAGCCAGGGCAGTGCTGGGGAGCTCACCCTAGAGGTGTAAGTGGGGGAGAGCTGGCAGGCTGACCACCCAGGTCCAGACCCAAGGCTTTGAGTTGGCACACCGCAACATCTACCTCATTGATGAACTGCTGAAGCCTATAAAAGGACCATTCGGTCCTGCAGATCCAAAGATGCAGTATCTCCATGACACAGGGCAACAACAGGATGACCTGAGAGGAGTCTGGGTGAGGATCCAGTATTGATTGGTGTAGGGGAAGCCAGAGGCTTCGAACCTGACCAATGACTCGTTGCAATAAACATTTGCAAGAAAAGATGTGTGGACAAGAGGGTTTACTATGGGACACACCGTGACACACTACAGCTTCTACGACAAGATGACTTTTATGTTTTGTTTATTTTTTATCTTATTTTTGTTTTTTATTTTCTTTGGGGGATGAGGTTGCAGTGGCAGAGGGTGGATATCAGGGATGGAGAGATGAGTGAAATAGGGGTGCATGACACAAAATTCACAAAGAGTCAATAAAAAGGTTTTTAATGCTATGTGGGGGAAAAAATATATACACATTAAGGTGTGTGCCTTTAGAGGCAGGTGAATCTCTGTGAGTTCAAGGCTAGGCTACTCTACACAGTGAGTTCCAGGACAGCCAGAAATATACAAAGAAACAAAGAAATCCTGTCTGAAGGGAAGGAAGGAAGGAAGGAAGGAAGGAAGGAAGGAAGAAAGGGAGGGAGGGAGAGAAAGAGAGAGAAAAGGGAGAGAGAGGGAGGGAGGGAGGGAGGGAGGGAGGGAGGGAGGGAGGGAGGAAAGAGTAAAAGGAAAGGAAGAAAAAAGAGAAAGAAAGAAAGAAAGAAAGAAAGAAAGAAAGAAAGAAAGAAAGAAGAGAGAGGAAGGGAGGAAGGAGTGAAAGAAAAGGAAGAAAAAAGAGAAAGAAAGAAAGAGAGAGAGAGAGAGAGAGAAAGAAAGAAAGAAAGAAAGAAAGAAAGAAAGAAAGAAAGAAAGAAAGAAAGAGGAAGGAAAGGAGAGGCAAGGCAAGGCAAGGCAAGGCAAGGCAGGCAGACATCAAGCACACAGCAGACACCTTGGACCTTTCTCTCTCACACAATCCCTCCAAGTTGGATCTGTGTATGTCACAAGATCATTTCTCCTCCTTCTTTTATGTGTGTGGAATACACACATGAACATGTTCTTATGGTTCTTGTGTGTGTAGACCAGTGTCCTCCTCTATTAATCGTTTCTGTTCATTTGTTTGTTTGTTTGTTTGTTTGTTTAGTGACAATGTCTCCCACTGAAGCTCGTCAGTTGATTAGCCTATTTGGACAACAGATCCCTGGGTTTCTTCTGCCTCCCCGTCCCAGCACTGAAAGCTAAAGCATGTGTCACCACACCTAGCTCTTTACCAACTGAGATGTCAAGGTGCTTGTCACAGCAGTGCATCACCAACTCAGCCGTCTCCCAAATTCTCAGCTCCTCCTCTTCACTGAAGTTTTTTCTTTCATTTGTTTTGGTTTTTGCTACAGCATCTTTCTATGTAGACCAGGCTAGACCTCAACTCTTAAGACTCCTGCCTTGGCCTCCCCCAAGTTATACTTTACCAAGCCCAGAGTGTTTCTTGTTAGGCTAAGGGCTGCTCTGTCACACAGCAGTTTAATCATTTCTAAGGCATCAGAGATGCTTCCAGATGTGGACCATTACATGCAGAGCTGCTGTGAATATTGTGGCAGCCTTCTGCGACAACAGGAACGTTCGCTTCTCTGGGAGATGTGACCAAAAGTAAGGCTGCTGATCACATGATACGGGTGTGCTCAACTCTGTAAGTTAGTGCAAGGGGACCCCCAGAATGGCAGGGCCATTCAGTCCCATTGGCCACATGTAAGGACCGACTTTCTTCACATCCTCAGCAGAGTTTGGTAGAATCTATATTTTTGTTTTAGCCACTTTAGACATTTAGCAGTATGTTATTGTTTTAACTGGGTTTCCCTAAAGAGCAATGATGGCACTGGGCCTCTCTGTTCATAGCTCAGCCACTGTCTGAATGGCTTCCTTGATTTGATGGGAGTTCAGTACAGGTGAGTATGATTATCAGAATCAAGTGACCATACCCCTGCATTCCTGTGTGTCATTCATTCACCTCAAAAGTTAAAGACTATAGGCCTCAAGATGGCTTAATGGGACAGACACTTGCCACCAAACCTGATGATTTCAGTTCAAGCCCCAGGACCCAAATAGTGAAAGAGGAGACCAGACGCCCACAGGCCATCAAGTACCACCACAGTGCAGTCATGGACACACACAGAAATCAATCAACAAATAAACTGTAATTTAAAGACAGAGACGCCGGGCAATGGTGGCGCATGCCTTTAATCCCAGCACTTGGGAGGCAGAGGCAGAGGCAGGCAGATTTCTGAGTTCAAGGCCAGCCTGGTCTACAGAGTGAGTTCCAGGACAGCCAGGGCTACACAGAGAAACCCTGTCTCAAAAAAACAAAAAACAAAAACAAAACAAAACAAAAAGATAGAGACTACAGGAGCTGGAGAGATGGCTAAGTGGTTAAGAGCACTGACTGCTCTTCCAGAGGTCCTGAGTTCAATTCCCAGCAACCACATGGTGGCTCACAGCCATCTGCAATGGGATCTGATGCCCTCTTCTAGTGTGCATGAAGACAGAGCACTCAGATACATAAAATACACAAATAAATAAATCGAGAGAAAGAAAGAAAGAAAGAAAGAAAGAAAGAAAGAAAGAAAGAAAGAAAAGGAAGGAGATGGCTTGATAAAGGTATGTTTTTAAGCTAACAAACTCTGTCTGGACTGAAAGCAGAGAGGTTAGATGGGGGGAAGGGGAGCCACAGAGGGAGGGAGGGGACTGGGCAGGAAAGCAAACAAAAACAGCATGGTGCTGGGGCATCACAACCGGGGAGTGCTTGCCTGGTGGATGGAAATCCTTGAGTTCAGTCCCCTGCATCGTAGAAAAAAACACAAAACAATGCAAATCTCATAACAAACCCACAGTCTGTATACTAATTTCTTATTTTAACTTGAAGACCTCGAGAACGTGGTTGGAAGCAGGGGAGCAGCTAGGGCACAGGCCAGGTTTTGGTGGCAAGAGGAAGGCAAGCCCCAGCAAACAGAATTGAGGCCAGCTGGCAAGAAGGGCCCAGGCAAGAACAATGAGAGCCACGATGATGCCCAAATGTCATTTCTGTAGTGACAGAGGGCATAAAGCCTGTATCTCAGCCTCAAACCTGCCCCAGGCTTTTTTTCGATCGACCTTTATCGCCATCTGCCGGCGGAACCGGGTATCACCACAAGAGAGATGTGGTTAGTGGGTAAAGGCTTTTAAAAACTGGGGCTCAGACATTCATTCACAAAATTATCCCAATATCTGTCAGTGTCCCAAGACACATGAGGTTCAGACAGAGGGTCACACTTTACCTCACAAGGTCCACAGAGAGAGGCCTCAGACGTGGGAGTTCTGTCCAGCTCACTGACCCCAGAGTGTCAAACCCTCCTGGGGAAGATAAAAACCCCTGAAGAACAGAAAGGAGAAAGAAAAGGGGGTTGGGGAGGCCTGGGGAGAAAATAGGAAGTTCTACAGGGTGTGAAGGAAGGGAGGAAGGGAGGGAAAATGAAAGGGGAGAGAAGAGGGGAGAACTAGGCATGGTAACACATCTGCAATCCCAGCACTCTGGAGGCTGAGGCAGGAGGATCACTAGTTCCACACCAGCCTGGACCTGGGAAAAAGAAACAAAGCCATATGGAAACTTGCTATTTTGTACAAATACTAATCACTCATTCGTTGTCTTGAGATCGGGCTTTTCTACATAGCCCTGGCTATCTCAGAATCCCCATGTAGACCAGGCTGGTCTCAAACTCCACCTGCTTCTGCCTCCAGAGTGCTGGGATTAAAGGTGTGCAACACCATGCCTGGCCCTACACTAATTTTGTCATGGATTGTATATAAGCACATGGCTATTGCTCCATCATAAAGATAACAAATGAGATCACGCATAAGATGCAGAAAAACAAAGTATTGGGAGGGGGTGAACCTGGAGACTCTTATTTGATGTGGCTAGATGCCTAAGCTCCTGCCCCTGTGATCCCTGCAGTGATGGACTGTACCCTGAAACTATGAACACAAATAAAGCCTGCCTCCATACGGAAGCTTTTGATCGGGTAGCCAATCACAGCAGCCCGAAAAGTGATTGATGGGTCGGAGAAGAGTGACTTGTAAGCTTGATGCTTGGAACCGGCTGGCTGAACCTCAGACACTTCGCAGAAGTCCATGGGACGAGAGCCACCACACAGCTGTCTGTGAACAGCAGTGAACCTCCCCCAAAAGGTGAAGGTGTAACACCCTGCCCAGCAATAGGATGAAGTCAGTGGTGAACAAGGGACCGGACCACAAACACACGAACGGGAAACATCCTCGAATACTATACAGAGGGGTAACGCCCACCCCAGTCTAAACTCCTGAGCCAAAGGTCACTCCCAGTGCCCTGGCCCCCCTTTTCTGTACCCAGCAGTAGTGAACAAAGGAGAAATTCTACTACAGTGACCAAGACAATGAAAATGTTGTCACATGCCTCTTCCTGTGACTAACTTTGTTAGCACTCTTATGGTTTCTATCACCAGCATGGGACACTCCCCACATAAACCCCAAGGCCAAGGGGGACATCTTCACCCTAATATCAGGCTTCATTGGGTCAGCACACTGTAGAGACAACTCCATTAAACAGGGACCCTGCTACCCTACCAGTAAATCTGCACATCTCCCGGCAAGCTTGAAGGCAGTGCTGAAATGCTCGGCAAACATGTCTGTGACCTCTCTCACTAGCTGGGCTCTGTGCCACAGACTATCCAGAAAACCAACCCCTGCCCCATGTCCCTCAGATACTAATGACATGGACTGAGGACCTGCTCACACTCAACATCCATGAGGACATCACCGACTTAACACCCATCAGGTTATCACCAAAGATAACATCTCTCCTGTAAAGCTATGTGAGACAAGCTTACAAGCTTACAAGTCACACAGCTCAAAGAGACTCGGACCTTCCAACCCCTCATGCAAGCTGTCTTAGTCAGGGTTTCCATTGCTGCAATGAAACACCATGACCAAGAAGCAAGTTGGGGAGGAAAGGGTTTATTCAGCTTATACTTCCACATTGCTGTTCATCATCAAGGGAGGTCAGGACAGGAACTCACACAGGGCAGGAACCTGGAAGCAAGAGATGATGCAGAGGCCATAGAGGTGTGTTACCGGATTGCTTTTCCTGGTTTGCTCAGCCTGCCTTCTTATAGAGCCCAGGACCACCAGCCCAGGGGATGGCACCATCCACAGTGGGCTTAACCCTCCTCCCCACTGATCACTAATTGAGAAAATGCCTTACAGCTGGATCTCGTGGAGGCATTTCCTTAACGGAGGTTCTTTTCTCTGGGATAACTCTATCTTGTGTCAAGTTGACACACAAACCCAGCCAGTACACAAGCTCTCTTCCCTCCTAGCATCTTGTGCCTGGTGTGCTTTCTTTCCAGGAAACACTCAAGGACAACTGTAGCTGTTAGATTACTCAGGGGTGAGTATGAGGTCAGCTAGATTTGCCTCCCTGCTTGCAATGACCAAAGATACCTTCAGTCCAAACAACCAGTGTGTGGGTGCAGCTGTCCAGCCCCACTGCCTCATATAAAGAGACACTGGTGGGTCAGACGCTGCCTGTTTATTTAAATGGTGGCCTCTGCCATTAGAGAGTGGCTAAGTGCCCAGTGTCCATCAAAGGTGCTTCCTTTCAGACCAGCACCCATCTCATACAACTGGAAAACAGTGTCCACATAAAAGTCTCATTGACACAAAGAAAGTAAACCAGACAGCCTGACTCCCTTTGGAGAGCTTTACCTATTCGGGGGCTGGGCTGCAGTTCAGTGGTAGATGACTTGTTTAGGATTAGTCTGATCCTGAGGGGTGAGGAAGCTGTGTAGTTAGCAGCTAGCTAGCTATCTTGCTGGCTGGCTGGCTGGCTGGCTGGCTGGCTGGCTGGCTGGCTGGCTGGCTGGCTTCACATGCGTGGCACCTAAGTCCCATCCCAAGGACTAGGCAAAGCAAAGCAGTACAGTCCACCCATGGAAATGATGCATCTGGCCGATAAGCCCCACTTGACAAGCCTGTCACCTGAATCCAGGTTTTATCTGGGACCAATTCCTGTCTCTGCAGTATGGGGAGTGTGGGCTGCTGTAGAACGAAAAGATGGAACTGGTGTCTCAGAGCCAGCAAGCCTGGTGTGCTCTACAGCACACTGGTCTTGGAATCAAGAACTCCTTGATAAGACAGAGGTCAGCTTTGGCCAGGAGGCATGCGAGTAACAAATGACTATCACCCTGAGATGCTCACACTCCATTCCTAAAGTCTTTAAGTTTTGTGGCAAAAAGAAAGAAAGAGAGAAAGAAAGAAAGAAAGAAAGAAAGAAAGAAAGAAAGAAAGAAAGAAAGAACTGCAGTTACTGATAACAGCAAGTTTGCTAGTCAGCTGTGGGTTTTTTTTGTTTTGTTTTTTTGGGTTTTTTTTGGTTTTTGGTTTTTGGTTTTTCGAAATAGGGTTTCTCTGTGTAGCCCTGGCTGTCCTGGAACTCACTTTGTAGACCAGGCTGGCCTCAAACTCAGAAATCCGCCTGCCTCTGTCTCCCGAGTGCTGGGATTAAAGGCGTGTGCCACCACCCCATGGCGTCAGCTGTCTTCAAGACAAGGAAATTATTCTGAACTGCCTGGGGACCCTGTGTCATCATGAGTGGTCTTAAAGATGGAAGACGAGACAGTGAGATGGCTCAGCAGTTAAAGGAGCCAGCCACCCATAAGAACCTGTTAGCCCCCCAGGACTTCCATGGCAGGAGAGAACAGACACCTGCAAGTTATCCTCTGACCTCTGCACACACTGAATGGCTGGTGTGCACTCATGCGCACCACACACACACACACACACACACAAAACTTTTTTTTTTTTTTTTTGGTTTTTTCGAGACAGAGTCTTTCTGTATAGCCTTGGCTGTCCTGGAACTCACTTTGTAGACCAGGCTGGCCTCAAACTCAGAAATCCGCCTGCCTTTGCCTCCCAAGTGCTAGGATTAAAGGCGTGCGCCACCACACCCGGCCACACACAACTTTTAAAGTGCTAGAATTTGGAATCAGAGACTTAAATGAACTCAAAGAAGATCTAAGCTCTTATGCTTCAAGAACTCACAAAGAAGCTCAAGGGCTGATGAGGGCCCTGATACTGGGAACTGAGAGAGAGAGAGAGAGAGAGAGAGAGAGAGGAAGGAGAAGGAGAAGGAGGAGGAGGAGGAGGAGGAGGAGGAGGAGGAGGAGGAGGAAAGAGAGAAGGAAGGAAGGAAGGAAGGAAGGAAGGAAGGAAGGAAGGAAGGAAGGAAGGAAGGAAAGAAGGAAGGAAGACCTTTGTATATCCTTTGTATATAGAGACAAAGCTTGAGGAGAATTGTCGCCAGGTTTATGGAAAAGATCAAGTAATGAATTTGAGTACTGCTGTGTAGATTTCAAAGAAATGTGTTGAAGGTGAAGGCTGATTTCTTCTTCCCGTTTTTTAGAAAGAGCAAAGAGACCGAAGGAAGAACAGAGCCAAAAAGGACCCAAGACTCGATTCTAGAAATAGCTTCTCTGTCTTAAGTTGGGTCAAGCTGTTGAAACAAAATGTTTTGGACTCTGTGACTTATATTAACAGACATTTGCTTCTTGCTGGGAAGGGCAAAATAAAGGTACCAGCAGGCAGTACCCTTAAGGGTTAGCATAGCACACTGACTCCGAGGGGATCCCTCTGCGGGTATCCTCCCGAGAACTGGACAAGCTCTGTCTGCCCACAGCAGGACAGCAAACAGGTGAGTGAGCTCATTCCAGCAGACCTTCCAAAGGGTGCTCCTCCTCATTGGCTGCTTGACATGGATTTTGGAGCCAGAATCATTCAAACCACAGCACCACCCCAATGGTGAAGGAGCTAACATTAGGAACCCTGTCCAACTTAGCTGAGCTCCTGGCTGGCCATGGCTAAGGCTGGCTGCCTCTGCCAGACAGGACTAATGACTTCAGGAAGAACAAGCAAGCATTTACTTATTCGTCTACAGAATGGAAGTCATAGCAATGCCCGCCTCTTAGGGGTGTTCTCATGAGGACTTCGTGCACTCAGATATGTAAAGCAGAGTGAGTTCTATTTAAAAGATTTTATAGGGTGTCCAACATTGTCAGTTTGAAGAGTCAAATGATAGTGGCGAATGTCTGTTGGCTGATGTTAGGTCATGTGCTCTATTCTTCCCTCTGCCCTGAGGTGGACCATGTGACCAGTACTTAAACCAGCCAGCTCTCCACCCAAGACTGGGATGCAGGGAATATAAGCAGGCCATGCTCTGGCTAAGAGTGTGCGACAAACCTTCTCTCCTGTCCCAGTGGGATATGTACAAAGAAGCCTCAACCCCCCTGAAGATGCTAATGTTGGCTCACAGAAAGTGCTGACCCTTGGCAAACACAGTAGAGAAAGAGAAAAGGGGTCCCGATGGTATTCTTTGATTTCTGAAGGAAGCCTCCCTGTGGACTTGCCTGGGCCCCACAGTCTTGCTGCTAATTTAAGGTAATTATGCTGTTGTTATCTGAAGCCACGGCTCTTGAAGCACAAAAGGGATCTGGGAGTGGCCAGAAGCACTCTAGGTCCCAGGGAGGTCATGGATGAAGTGTAGGGTGTCAGAATTGAGTACTGAGTACCCTCTGCCCTTCCTCAGTCCAGCTGCAGTACTGACCCGGGCAGCTCCAGCCACCCAGCTCCTCCAGGAGTTCCAGACAGAACAGCCCTGTAAGAGTATACTGCTGTGAATAGCTCTGCACATAGCCTGAGTTTGGGCCATATCCCTGTGCGTTTGAGGAAGGAGCAAGGCAAAGCCAGAAGAGAGATGGCCATCAACCCTGGAGAGCCAGAAAGCTCGCAGGTGAATGAATCCCAAGGACTCTCTCTTCTGCTTTGGCACTGACCCCACTGCTCTAGGATCCCAACTGCTAGGGACGCTGAGCTCCCACTGGACCAGGGGGAAGCCATGGAGATGAGGAGAGCCAGCTACAGCAGCACTTCTCCCAGATGCCATCAGCACAGCTACTGCCATGACATATCCAGGAAAGCCTACGGGGCCCCATAGACCAGCACCAAGCAAACACAAACACAGCTTTATTGGCACCAAGGAACAAGCAGGCTGGACTGGGAACTCCTGCCTAGTCCAAGCAGCAAGGGAGAGGGGTAGAGGAGAGGGTGTGGGTCAGATTCGTAACAGAGATACCATCTTGTAAGTCACCAGCCAAAACCCCTGGTTCTGGGAAGAGAGGAAGGAGAGGGGCAACACTGCCGACTAGAAGAGGAATGGCTCTTGCACAGGAATGTTGAGTTCAACAGCCATGTCTGGGGTGCACCTGGCAGGAAGTAGAAAAGAAGACTGTGAGGAGTCAACCAGGACACCAGGATTAGGGGCAGAGTGGACACACCTCCAGTTTCATTACAATACTGGTATTTACTGGGGAGGCATCAATCTAAAACACAGCCTGTAGCCACTTGGGCAAGCATGTGCAAATGCACACACACATGCACACACATGCATGCACATGCACACACACATATACACACACATGCATGCACATGCACACACACACACACATGCACACACATATACAGATACACATACACACATATACACACACAGGTCAACGTGGGAAGGGAATTAACTTGACAGAACTAGGGAACAGGAACTCGTGTCAATGTCATGTCTTCAGGGAGTCAGTCCTTCTTGACTGCCCCTACCCACTGCCCTGAAACAGGCTCTTCTAGACTCATGAGCCTCTCAGCAGCTCCATGCTCAGAACTCAGTATCTCCTACTATCTTCTCCTCCTCTTGGCTCCGGGGTGGCAGAGCCAAGGGTCTCTCTCACTCATGGGCTCCTTGGTATTTCATAAACTCAAAAGAAAAAAGAAGAGGAAGGAAGAAGGGAAGTGGGAAAGGGTGCCATGAAAACAGCCAACCAGCAAGGAGCACTGGGCACAGGTCCAGGACCATCCTTTAAACCAAGCTACCACCATCTTCTTCTGTTGGGCTGTGCCCGCCTGCAGACATCAGCACCTCTGTGGACTGATGATGTTGTCCGATGACATTCCCTCAGAGAATGAGGGAGGTGGGAGGGTCATGGGGCCACCAGCTGAGTACCTGGCCACTCTTCCCAACCAGTCACATATGGCTCCAAGGTCTTAGGGAGAAGCCAGACTTCATAGAATGAGGAAGACTAGAGAAAGATGGCTTTATCAACACACCCACAGCGAGCTATCACCCACTCTGCATGCAGGCTTTCCAGTGTGGCTACTTTGGGTTCACACATAATCCTGTCAGTGACCCCTCATCCAGGCTCTGTGAGGAAGCCCAATAAACCAATTGGTTACCTGGGAAGAACTTTGGTGGAATCAAATATCAGTTTGCTTAACACCCCCTCCCTCCTGGAAGGAAAGTCTCTAAACACACGGTAATCCCAGCACTCAGGAGGCCTAAGCAGGAGGATCAATAATTGAAGCCAGCCCAGGCTACAATACAAAGCGTGACCCTGTCTCAAAGTACAAAGTGGGGATAGGACACAAGAGAAGGCCTGGGAGAGAGGGAGACAAACGAGAAAAATCTATAGTCTGCAAATGCTGGGCTTTGCCACCATACAAGGTCCTGAGGCAGCATCGTGAAGAGCCTGGCCTGGTCCCACCTTACCATCTGGCCCTACCACAGAGCCATTAATCCTGGAGAAAAGTAAAGACACTCTTCCCTTTGGGCACAGAAACCTGCCAGGCAGAAAAGATGCCCTTTCCACCCTTGCCCCTGTGTCTTCCCTGGACCTAACCACCTGGTTCAACTACACCAGAAATGGGAGGAAAGCTACATCTAGGCTAGCAGTAGAGCATGGCACACCCAGGCCTCCTCCCCAAATTGGCATCCCTAGGCCCTGGTCTGCTCAGCCCAGCATGGCAGCCTAAGCTACATACTTGGGTCTCTGAAGCAGAACATCCTTATAGACAGCCTCTCTCGGGTTCCAGAGTTCTGCACACATCTGCTCCACCTCTGAGAGTAATATGGGAATCTCTTCTTTCATCTGTTCAATAAGCTGAGGGAAAGAGACAGAAAGGAAGTGTGAATTGAAGCCTACGGAAGATGGGACACCACTGTGGAAGGAGGGTGTTTGGGGAGATGGGATGTGCTCTGTCACTAAGATGCACTGCATGCAAGAGGGAACACATACACACACACACACACACACACACACACCCCCATATAATGAGGGGAATGCGCCTCTCAAATGAGAGGAAGGAGCAGTGATGAATGGAGACCAGTTACAAAGGGGAGGGACACACAGTGAGAGAAACAAGGTAACACAGATGGAGACTTGGACTTGAAAGCTGGTGATGGTGCCAAGACGAGGCCATTCACTCCACAAAGGGTGGGACCTCGTCCCCTAACTCTGATCATGGTGGAGTGTAGCATGTAGTTTTGTCTATACTGCTTTGAGTTTCTGGTGAGTCACATGCCCATACCTGCCCAGGGGCTATCTCAGATCCACGGATAAAAGACACGCACACATTAGTTCACTTTTAACCTGCCTTATGATTCAGTGGCTGGGCTCTTCTAAGCCTCCCGAGGCTAACGTGACCTTCCCTCTACTCAACACCCTAAATCTCCCCTCAGCTTAGTTGTTTCTAATCTCCAGCCTGCTACCCCAGGCCCAATCGGGGAAGCAGCCAATGGCCGCTCCACCCAATATCACACATGGCTGGTGGCTCTCTCTCCTTCCAAAGCATCTCCTCTCCTCCCACTCCTCCTGGGGAAACCTGGAAGTCCCACCTCTTCTGCCTAACCATTGGCATCTTTATTGATCAATCAAAAACCAATTGGGGATCAGGACATTCAGCGTTTACACGAAGATTCTAGATTAGATCAAAGCATTAGGAGGAAAGGATCAAAGATTAGAGCAAAGTGGAGGGCAGTGGTTAGTGCAGAGGATGATGCAAAGGAGTCATGGCCAGCAATGGTGGCCACGAGGAAGGGCGAGGCCGGCATGCATCTCCTTTGAGGTGAATTATGAGTGACAGCAATGGCTCAGTCAAGGAAGCAGGCCAATGCCGGAGCAGGGCCCCTCCTGAGGACCAAGTCAGCAGAAGGCAAGGCCCACCTGCTGCTCAGTCCCAGAGGCCATGACCTTCTTGCTGTCCTCACCTCTCTGAACAAGACCATGCACCTCTGCAGTCGCTGGCCATTCAGGGTCTTCAGCAGAAGAATTTTCTCATGGGGTTTCTGGGTATTCTATGGAAAAAAGAGAAGTCTGTGTCTAAGTACCCTAGGCAGGGGTGCATAGGAGACTGACAGGGCATCAGAGGAAGAGGACAGGGAAGTTAGGAGGGCCAGGCTAGCACTTACCACCACCAGAGTCTTCAGGATTTTCTTCTTCTTCTCTTGAATTAAGTTGGAAAAAAGTGTCAGGATGGTTTCCCGCATCTCCCTAAAGTTGTCTAGCTTGTCCTGGGGGCAGCAGAAAGGGCTTGTCAACTGCTCTACCTTCCATGTAGTCCAGGTATCGGGGCCAGGGACTCCCTTACCTGCTGCCTGTCCTTTGCCTGCTGCACCTGGCGTATGTGGCTGGCGATCTGAACCAACCTGGCAGGATACTCATGATCCATGTAAGTGCTCAGGAAATTCACCTCCTCACTGGCTTTCTGGATCTCGGAGTTCAGTTGGTCCACCTCCCTCTGAAGTCCTGGGGAGGGACAGCATGGGGAGGAGAGGCAGTTAAAAGGGCAGATATCTGGGGCTTCCTTCAGAGGATCTTTCCAGGAGACCCCAAAATCCCAGCCTCCCCTGACCAATGGACCGGGATCAGGGCTGAGGTGTGCCCACACGAGTTAGGAGGTGGTGAAAACTGAAGCTACTAGTGTCTGGGGCCTCAGAAAAGAGAAACAAAAAAGTAAAAAATCCCTGGACCAGGCCAGCTCTGCTGACTGCTAAGTGGTTGTACTGGCTAGTTTTGTGTCAACTTGACACAACTGGGGTTATCACAGAGAAAGGAGTTTCAGTTGGGGAAGTATGTCCATGAGATCTAGCTGTGGGGTATTTTCTCAATTAGTGATCAAGGGGAAAAGGCCCCTTGTGGGTGGGACCATCTCTGGGCTAGCAGTCTTGGGTTCTAAGAGAGCAGGCTGAGCAAGCCAGAGCAAGCAAGCCAGTAAAGAACATCCCTCCATGGCCTCTGTATCAGCTCCTGCTTCCTGACCTGCTTGAGTTCCAGTCCTGACTTCCTTGGTGATGAACAGCTGCTTGGAAGTGTAAGCCGAATAAACCCTTTCCTCCCCAACTTGCTTCTTGGTCATGATGTTTGTGCAGGAATAGAAACCCTCACTAAGACAATGGTCCTCACCAAGAGTATCCCTAACTAGCTCTCAGCATCTTCAGACACGTGGTCCTGAGGAAGCAAGACCAGAGACAACACTGGGGCCCAAGACATGATCCTTGGTAGGATTAAGACAAAATCTAGCAGATATGATGGTTCATACCTATAATCCCAGCACCAAAGAGGCTAAAAACGACTGCTGAGAATTCAAGGCAAACCTGGGCTACAAAGTGAATTGCAAGCCTGAGCTGATTTTTTTATTTTTTGTCTCAAAAATGCAAAGGAATAAAAAACCCTGGGTCCCAGCCGCTCCCTCCAGACAGACCTGATGGGAAGCCAGGCTGGGCCTAGATTCCAACTCCTAGCCACAAAGCCTACAGCAGGTACTTCTCATTCAGCTTCAGACTTCTCATCAGTAAAGTGTGGGGAAAAGTCCCTGCATCCCAGGTGGTTACGGTGAGTGTACACTTTCAGTGTGTGTGTGAACACAGGCCTGGAAAACACTGAGTGCTCTTTGTTTTGTTTTTTGGTTTTTTTGTTTTTTGGTTTTTTGGTTTTTGTTTTTGTTTTGTTTGTACTCTCTAAATCTAAAAGGCAACACAGGGGCTTAGTAGCACCAGGAAGGTGGTAAAAGGAGCTGCCCCACCCCCGAAGCTCATGGGTGAGGCCCAGGAGGTCTCCCGCCCGCCCCTTACTGTTTGTCTTGCTCTCCTCCTTCTCTTTCCACTCCTGGAGCTCAGATCTCAGCTGCTGCACCCGCTTCTTGTTTGAATACTCCAAGATGTTGATGATATTCTACGGAAGGGTACGGTCAGCTCACCCCCAGCCTCTGCTGGCTCTCCAGCTCACAGTGGGCCACAGCCACAGCAGACTCCCACATCTCCACTCCCAGGCTCAGCCACTTATCATCTCCCATTCCAATTGTCAGTAGACCCCTTATTGTGACTGAAAGACCCTTTACTCTCTGGCCTGGGGCAGACTTATGTCCCTGATCCCTCACTCACACCTTGCTATCTAACCCTCCATAGCAGCTGTAAACTCCTTATGTCTCCTTCACTCCCTCATACCCCATGTCTGGGGCACCTGTTTCCACTGCCTACAGTACCCACCCATCCAACCTCTACCAGGTCACACCTCTGCAGACTTCAGCTCAAGTATAGCTTTCCCCAGGAAGTCTTCCTGATGTTCCCATGTCTGAGTCAGAGGTCCCTTGGGGATCCCCAAATCTCCTCATCTCCAGTACTGCACGTGCCCAATGCTAACTACAACTTACTATGACCCCACTAGAGGGAAGGCTTCATGTAGACAAGGTGTCACATAATGGCTGTTCCCAAGGGCCCATAGGTGTGCCCAGGACAGTCTAATGCCCAGTACCCATGTCACAAAGCCAGGAGAGATGTTGTAGGTTTATAATTCTAGTATTGGGGATGTAGAGCAGGCAGATCCCTGAGGCACACTAGCCAGCCAACCTAGCATAATATGCAAGCCCCAGCTTCCAGGGAGAGACCCTGTCTCGGTAAAAAAGACAGACAACTCCCGATGAACACCACTACCTAATGGCTTCCACATGCAAGAGTGTGTGGGTGTGGGTATGTGTGTATGTGGGTGTGTATGTACAAGAAGTTTCCATGGGTTAAAGAACTATGTGGCTTTGGTCTCTATTAAAAATGGACTGTGTCAGCCGGGTGTGGTGGTGCACACCTTTAATCCCAGGAGGTAGAGGCAGGTGGATTTCTGAGTTCGAGGCCAGCCTGGTCTACAAAGTGAGTTCCAGGACAGCCAGGGCTATACAGAGAAACCCTGACTCAAAAAAAAAAAAAAAAAAAGACTGTGTCCATCCAAGCTTCTTAGGTGTAACTGCTTTCTGGAGCTAGGGACCATCCCCTTAGGGAGGCAAATAAGAGGTCACAGGACAGAACCTCAGCCTATCGAGAGGACCGATGTGCCACCACAAGACAGCAGTACTCTCTCCATGCACACAGAGAAAAGGCATATAAGGACAGGGTAAGAAGATGGCCATCTTTAAAACAGGAGAACTTCATATTAGCAGAGCAGTCTCTAGACAGTGCTCTAGGTACTCCCACAGCAAGGCAATAGTGGATTCAATCAACTGTGCTTCCTAAAAACAAATGATACCAGGGCAAGAAAGGCAGAAATCCTGGGGAAAGACTGCCTGGGCTCAAGTCCCGACTCTTGCTCTCTTCATGGCCTGGAGCAAGTTCCCTGGCCTTCTGCATTCTGTTTCTTCATCTGTAAAATGAGGGCAAGAATAGTGCCCGCCCTGTCAGGCTGTTGTGAGATATACATACATACATACATGTACGCACACATAAATACATACATACATACATACATACATACACACACATGCACATATATACATGCATGCACACATACACACACACACACACACACACACACACACACACACACATATATATTTGGTGTCTCACTATGGACACCTGGCAGGCAGTGGTGGTGGTAGTGACAGCATCAAATATTTTCTTTTTTTTCTTTTTTTTTTTTTCTGTGTGGTTTTTTCGAGACAGGGTTTCTCTGAATAGCCCTGGCTGTCCTGGAACTCACTTTGTAGACCAGGCTGGCCTCGAACTCAGAAATCCGCCTGCCTCTGCCTCCCAAGTGCTGGGATTAAAGGCGTGCGCCACCACGCCCAGCGCCAAATATTTTCTATTGTACAAGCAAGTGTCAGCTGTGACGGCTACAACTTCCCTTCTGAGGTGAGTGTTACTATGACCCACTCCACCAAGCTCCAATACATAGGAAAGCCCTGGTAAGCAGGTGAAAGGAGGTACTGCATTCTCTCAGATGCCGCAGGGAGTGCAGAGGTTGAAAGAAGCCAGCAGAGGGCGCGCCTGCACGGGAAGGAGGCGGGCCGAGGGGCGGTGACAGCTCTCACCCTGAGGATGCTCTGCTGCTGTAGCATTTCACGCACGTTCAAGGCCACACTATCCTCATTGTCCAAGATGGCCTTGATCAGGTCCTGGTTGAGCTTGCTGAGGTAGCCTTCGTGGCTGTAGATCTCCTGGAGCGAGGTCCGCTGGTTTCGAAGCATCAACTGAGGACACAGGGCAAGGGCAGGGAGGAAAGTCACCCAAACCAACTAAAGATCCTGGGGGGTGGGGGGGTGGGGGGGGCTACGACCTCCCATAGTAAATGTAGCCTAGCGGTCGGCTCATCCCCATCCTCTGTTAAATCAGAGCACCTGGAAATGGAGCTGCTGTTACCCTTGACCCACTAAGCTTCTACACACCCCCACCCTCCCCACTCCATGTCATATCTTTGAGATGAGAATGCTTCCTACAGTTGGTGACTCATCACCACCTAATCAGTAGAAAAGGATATGCCCAATCTCCAAAGACCTCTTAGAATCAATGAAAACCACAAGAAAACATACAAGATAATTGTCCGGTTTAGGTAAGAAGCCAGCAGAGGTAGCAGGCTAGGTCTGGACTAGAAGCAGGGAAGGGGAGAGGGGAGAACACCCACAATTTCTTATCACATTTCGCCCCCATGGAGAGTAAGTCCTAAGGGGCAAGTGAAATCTTGCCCAAGGTTACCCCCAGTGGTACATAAGCTCATTCATGTTAATAGTTAATAATGAATAATAGTAATAACAACAAATTGCCTACTGGATATGCGGGCGGGCAAGTGCTGTGATTAGCAAATCCTACAGAGGACACATGGAGTAGAGGCTCAGAGAGGTTAGACAGCACGGTTCAGCATTAACCTGAACAAGTTAATTAGCATCAAATAACTCATTGGTACTCATTCAAAGCAGCTAGTAGTAGTTAATTGCTGCTTCAGAGAGCTGCCACTTAGAAATAAGATAAAATCTTTGACACAGCCACCGGGGCGATGCTGGCAAGCTCGGCGGGTACCCAGCGAGCAGCAGCTGAGATTGGTTTCTTCGGCTCTAGCCGCCACCCCCACCCTGCCCTCCCCCCATTTCCATCCTGCATGCTCTCTTCTCTCTTCCTCTGGTCACCCGATTCCTGTATCTGCCCTGGCCTTCGGCTCCTGTATTCTGTACTTGATAACAAGACCAGCACAAGTGCATTGTGGCTGCTGTGTGCTGGCACCGTGACCTGCACTTGCATTACCTCATAGCATCCTGGGAGACAGGAACTATTATTAGTCTCTTTATAGAAGTTCAGCTTCCATAGCAGACACAAGGTCATGCAGAGCAGAGCTGTTGTCTGTGGCCACTAGCCACTCTAGGTTTTGCCCCCACATTTCCAGACCCTTAAATCCAGAAATACCTTGTTTTAAAAACAAATGCTACTCTCACATCCCTGGGGACACTAAGCCTGAACACACATTGACACCCTACACACACACACACACACACACACATACACATCACTCCTAGTGACTCTGAGAAATAGGATTTTTATGACCTCTGCTCTAGAAATTGACTTGTCTAATGGCATATCTAATGTGTCTCCTGCCTGACCTTGACCTCAATATGTAATCATGCTATTACAACGTGTAGCTGCTCTCCCGACCTACTTCCATTTAGGACTCCCATCCCACACGAGGCCCTTCCCTATCAACTTGCTGGTCTCCTTCCAGCAGCAAACCACAGCAGGAGGGCAGACTGCTTCTGTTCGCTCAGGGTGGTATCACTGGCACAGGGACAGCCTGTGGAGCTCTGAGAATAGATGCTAGATCAATTAAGATTCTTCTATGGGAGCTTTTAATTCACCATTCTGTGTCTCAAGTGAAGTTTAAGCCCTGTATCTATCTGTACCCTGTCCATGGCTGCATATCCACCACCCCATATGTATCATCCACTGTCCCCTTCCCACAGCTGTCTCCCACCCTATGTCTTCACTCCTTGGCCGGCCTATCTAAAAATGGCCTTCTGCACTTCCCCCTGGTCCCTTCAGCCTCCCAGTCTTCGTCCTGGTTTACTCATACCTATATTATCAGGTGCTCCCTTGATATTGCTATTATAATCTTGGGGGGTGTTTGGTTTGATTTGTGGTTGTTGTTTGAGACAGGTTCTCATTCTGTAATCTAAGCAGCCTTGAACTCACTATGCTGTGAGGCAGTCCTCCTGCTTCCAGAAGCTGGAATGACAAGCATGAGCCACCACAGCCTCTGGCTATCACTTCACATTTTATCTACGGTTCATCACTTGTCTCCCCCAGGCCAGATCCCAGCCCTATCTATCTCTCAGAACAGGGCCTGACACACAGCAGGTATTCAGTCAGGGCCTGCTGACTGACTGCCTGCCTGCCTGACTGACTGACTGACTGACTGACTGACTGACAGCCTGAAGAACTGCGGAGGGGTGCAGTTTACTGCCACAATGCTCATGCCCACAAGTGTATCAAACAATGCCACAGAAACTCTCCTACAGTCAGGATAAAACGAATATCAGAAACAGGTCTTCCCACAAATAATTAATGCATTGAAACCATCTGGCGAAATGATGGGTTAAAGAGAAAAGCAATTTCAAAGCAAAGGTGTTTTCCCTCTTTATTTTCTTTATGTATTTTATTTATTTATTCATTTATTTATTTATTGTATATGAGTATACTATAGCTGTTTTCATTGCATTACCAATGGTTGTGAGCCACCATGTGGTTGCTGGGAGTTGAACTCAGAACCTCAGGAAGAGCAGCCAGGGCTCTTAACTGCTGAGCCATCTCTCCGGCCCCCTCTGTATTTTTATTTTTGAGACAGATTCTCATCATTTGACCCTTCCTGGTCTGGAACTCACTATGTCACCCTCCACTATCTATATAGTGAGTTAAGGCAAGGTAGGCTACATGAGACTCGTTTGGTTTATTTTTGTTTGGTTGGTTAATTGGTTGTTTGATTGGTTGGGTTTTTTTGTTGTTGTTGTTGGGTTTTTTTTTAACCTTTAAAATGTGGGTCAAATGATTACAGAAGCCATAAAAGCAATGTATAAGAAGGCTGGGCATGGTGGCACACACCTGCACTCCAGCACTCTGGAGGCAGAAATAGGAGGACTGTGAGTTCAAGGCCAGTCTGAGTTACTCAGTGAGACCTGGCCACAGAAAGTTAAATAAATAAATAAATAATAAAAGCATAAGAACTTAGAGTTTGCTAACAATGGTATCAGCTGGTATGGAGGTTTTGGAAGCAAGCTTCCCAGGCACCGCCCCCAAAGGGCGGGGCTCCGTGAGGGGCAATGCACTGCCAGCCCAGGCACCGCCCCCAAACGGGCGAGGCTCGGTGAGCCAGCACTAAGACAAGCCACAGAGAAGGAAGGAAAGTCTAATTCTTTCGTCTAAACACAACAGCCCAAACTTAACTGCTTTGACCCCTACACCACTGTTTTCTGGATGTGTGACCTGGGACAAGTGATTTCTTTCCCAAAATAAGAATGCTTAAGTGTGCCCACGGGCTGGATGAATGGCGGGAATGGACTGGTGCTACCCTAGTGCTGCCTCAGTCAGCGGAGCTGCATACTGTCTCCTGTCCGGGGCCTCTCTTACCCTCATCAGCCGGAGTTTGGCCTGCACTTTTCCGTGGTGCGTTTGGTCCCTTCTTTGAAGTCCTCCTGAAGTCTTTGTTGCATTTGCCATCTCTACAGAGACCTGGGGCCGTGCTGCTGAGGACACATAGGAAAGGGTAGAGAGCCGGTGAGGTTGGATACGGGCCTGGGGCCAGGTCCCAGAGAGGCCCCCGGGCCCCAGACCCCTTCATTGTAGATTTATCGTGTGACCCAGACAAAGGATGAAACTGCTGCCCTCGAAGAAACTCCTAGCCACAGCCTGGGCCTCCATACAGGGAAGGGCAAGGCCAGGAGAAGGCAGTGATGTGGAGAAGTGACAGGAAGGGCCAGCAAGGGCAGACAGACGGCCAGGAATGGGACCTCTCCCCCCAGGCCAACAACTCTCTCAACGAGACAGAAGTCAAGAACCACCACAGCCACCATCATCCCTACCATCACCAGGTGTGGTAGTACTCTCCTTTAATCCCACTTGGGAGGCAGAGACAGGAAGATCTCTGTGAGTCGAGGGCAGCCAGGACTAGGAAAAGAGACCAATAAAATAAAGAACACCGTTTTTTCCAGGCCCTATCACGGAGAGGGCCAGCAAGAGCAAGTGGAGGACAGCGTGTCAGACAAACCCAGATCCTTGCTCTCCTCACCTGGCTGGTGGAAAGATCAGGTGAGGCGGGAAGGAAGGACTTTCTAGTAGCTCTGTCATCTGGAAGGCAGTCTCCTGTCCCTCAGTCTCTCCTATAAGATGTGAACAGCCATGCCTGCCTCATAAGTGGGTCATGAAGGTTGCATGTCACTTTGCCCTAAGGTGCCTGACACGGGACCTGCCATACCTTCAGGGCTGGATACATACTCCTAGTTACTATGACAGCTAGTGATCACTACAGCTATGCAGAACTCCAACCAGCCATCTCTGTGATACTACAAGAGGCATTTCAGACAGAGTGGAGAGCAGAGGCTTAGAACCTTGCTGGGGATTTAGCTCAGTTAGTGCAGTGCACACAGAGCCCTGAATGTAATCCTTAGTACTATATAGACTGGGCATGGTGGCCCCAGCACTCAGGTGGTAGAGGCTGGAGGATCAACAAATTAAAGGACAGCTTAGGCTGCAAAGAAAGGGAGGGGGGAGGGAGGGAGGGAGGGAGGGAGGAAGAGAAACCATGCTTCCTGTCAGACGGACAACTGTGTACCAACCACAACCACCACTCAACTGCTTGTCTCCAAGCCTCAGTCTCTGCCAACATCCCTACTCCACGTGCAACCATATTTAACAGATCAACATCCTTAATTCTGGGAAATTTTAGTATTAAGCGCTAAAAGATATGAGATGATAATATATATATGCTAAGTACAGGAATTGTTTTTCTTTCTTCCGTGTGTGTGTGTGTGTGTGTGTGTGTGTCTGTGTGTAGATTTTTGAGACAGGGTCTTGGACAAGCTACACAGCCATAGATAACTTTCTCCTAATCCCCTGGCAGGATTAGGAACTGCCTCTCAAGTGCTGGGGTCACAGACATGTGTTAAACTAAACTATTGGAACTTTAGAAGAATACAAGATTACTCACATGTACAAGTCTGGTGTCAGATACACAGAATTATTGAGTTTTTGTTTTGTACTTTTTCGGATTTTTTTTTTTTGCATGTGCAGCTGTGTTGGCATGTGTGGGAGCAGGTGTATGTGCAGGTGCATGTGTGTGAGCATGCATGAAGAGGCCAAGGTTGACATCAAGTGTTATCCTCATAAGCTTCCCCACCTTATTATAGTGAGACACAGCCTCTCAGCTGAACCCAGAGCTCACCAATCCAGCCCAGTCTAGCTAGCCAGCTACAGAAATAGGCAGACCACAGGGGCTTGCTGGCTTACAGCCTAGTTGAGAAAACTTGTTCCCCAGGTTCAAGGAGAGACCCTGCTTCAGAGGAGTCAGCGGAGTGTGATAGAGGACACTTAACACATACTTCTCCATGTTTGCACACAGCTGTACATGTCTGCCCACACATTCATGCACAAAAAAAAATTATTAAATCATCTTTTTTAGAAAAAGATACTGAGTTGTGTGGGAGTGTCACGTGTAAATCATCATTTGAGTGAGATGTCTTTCTACCAACCACCAGCAATATATGGCTGTCCCAGTTTTTCTTTACCAGCATTTGGTGTTGTATGACTCTCCCTTGGGGCATACGAACAAACAGCTGTTCATTCCACATAGGCACGGAAGGCAAACCAAAGGAATGATTCTGCAAAATTCTAGCTGAGGGAACCAGTGAGTTTCTTGGGGCCACTTACAGGAGGAGTGTGGGGGTGGGGGTCACAGGAGTGTGGGTAACTCAAAGCCCGCCCCGGCATGGGTGACAGCTCATGAAAGCTGCATACCATAGCCTATGTGTAGACTAGGTCAGGGGACCCCTGACAACCATCTGAGGATGCTTCTCTCCTTGTACCACATTGGGCTGAGGGACTGAACTCAGGTCACCAAGCTTCTTAGCAAGCACCTCAACTGGTTGAGCCATCTTGCTAGACCCCCCCTCTAGATTGTTTTATTTTAATGGATTCTGATATGCCTATTTTTCCTCCCTGGGTTGAGCTGATAGCGTAATATGTAACAAATTCCACACTTAGTGATAGGCCTTGTGGTGGTTTGAATATGCTTGCCCCATGGGAGGTGGCACTATTAGGAAGTGTGTTCCTGTATAGGTGGGTTTTGAGGTTTCCTGTGGAAGAGAGTCTCCTCCTGGCTGCTCTCAGATCAAGATATAGAACTCTCAACTCTTCCAGCTCCAAGTTTGCCTACATGGTGCCATGCTTCCCACTATGATAATGGACTGGACCTCTGAAACTGTAATCCAGATCTAATTAAATGTTTACCTTTATAAGAGTTGCCTTGGAGCCGGGCATGGTGGCGCACGCCTTTAATCCCAGCACTTGGGAGGCAGAGACAGGAGGATTTCTGAGTTCGAGGCCAGCCTGGTCTACAAAGTGAGTTCCAGGTCAGCCAGGGCTATACAGAGAAACCCTGTCTTGGTCATGGTGTCTCTTCGCAGCAATGGAAACCCTAACCAAGACAGCCGCCAAAGATATTTTTCTATTCTGCCTTTTTCTAAAAGTTGTACGGATTTGTGTTTCATTTTTTCTCACTTTATGCTTTTATTTTTAGTTAAGTTTTTTTTTTTCATTTATATTACTTGTATGTGTGTGTGACTGATTATCTGTCTTTGTACCACACATATGCCATGTACCAGGAGGCCAGAAGATGGTGTCAGATACCCTGGAACTAAAGCTACAACTGAAGTTACAAGTGGCTGCGAGTTGTCTATTGTGTGTGCTGGCAAGCAGGTCCAGGCCCTCTGGAAGAGCAGCAAATGTTCTTAATCACTGGGCCACCTCTTTGGCCTCTCTCTCTTTGCTTTGTATTTTAAGATTGAGCCTTGCTAAGTTGCCCTGGAAAGCCTGTAACTGACTGTCTCCCTACAAATTCTCAGGTAGTTAGGATTAGAGGGCTATGCCGCAATCTAGCTTGGGCAACTAACTGACTTTTTAAAATATACATGCAATATTTCTCATCTACTCTGAGAAATGCATAATGTGTTTCTATCATGTCCACTCCCTCCTCCTACCCACAACTGCTTCCAGATACCTTCTATGTCCTCCCAACTTCAACTTCATGTCTTTATAGTTACTAATTACTGCTACCCATATATGCATGGGTGTGGGGCCTTCCACTGAAGCACAGACAACCTCCAAGGGTACCAGGCATGCAAGTGGTCCATAGACATACATGTAAGCAAAAGAGCAATACACATAAAATAAAAATAATAAAAAAATAATCAGAGAGATGGTATGGGATGCAGCTCGGTAGTTACAGACCTATGTTACCATGCCCATTTTCATATGGGTACTGGTGATCTGAACTCAGGTCCTAATGCTTCCATAGCAAACACAAAACCCACTCAGCCCCACCCCAACCCTAGCACTTCTTCAAATAAGGAATTTTCCAAAATATCTGTTATTTCATCTAGACTTGGTGTCAGAGGAAGGAGGATTTCTATGAGTTTGAGACCAGCTTGAGGCTTTTCTTGTGTGTGTGTGTGTGTGTGTGTGTGTGTGTAGTACTTGGGGCAGACGGGATATAGTATGACTTTTCCTAGGGAGGTGTGAACATTTACACAGGGCACCAAGCAACAGACCAGACACATTATTCTCACCAAGTCTAGCCACTGGGACCAATGCTTTCTCGGGCTACTTGAAGGAATAGGAGTTAAGGGTTACTTACAGCAGCATAGATGGCATAGATGACGCATAGGCAGCTGTATCGCCCAAAGCCTACCCAAGCAGGAGTGAAAATTCACAAAAGCTGTGTTCCTGGAGCTCCTTGTTTGCAAACAGCTCTTCCATTTCACTCTGGGAAGCTAGAGGAGGGCCTTATAGCTTTTGTTTAGGGAATATCCTGAGCCTGACAACTTTCTTATTTCCTGAGCCTGATAACTTTCCTTTACTGCCTGAGCCCTGTGACTTTCCTTTACTTCTCACTCCATGCTTCTAGTAGGAGGAAACAGCTACACAACCCAGGGATTGCCCTTTAAAGCTCAAACTGCCCTTCAACTCATTATCTACTGCCTCAGCCCCTTGAATGCTGGAGGGATTACACATGTGCACCACCTTGCCTAGCCCATAGTCCTTTTTAACAGTGAAGATGTTTAGGGCTCAGAAAGATGAAGGACTCTTCCAGAGTGAGCAGCACTGCCAAGATGTAAACCCACATTTGCCCAAACCAAGACCTCAGAATTTCCCTGGAAAGGTTACCGGCAATGTGCTAAAGATGATTCTATACATTCCCCTAGACTGTTTGCTCCCCTCCTGGACACAGAGCCAGACAGTTCCCAGCTTCCCAGTCAGGGATGGTCATGTGATGGGAGTTACAGCTCCTGGGAGGAACAAGTGGTGTCACTTCAGGTCTGGATCCTCTTGTTCTTGCTTTCTCTTCCATCTCTGCCAGCAGGGGACCTCAAGGACTTTCCAAACATTGGATCTATGGGGTGCAAGGAGCCTACATTCCTAAATCACTGTATAGAGCAGACCACACTTCTACAAATGCATTGCTGGGAAATGAATTTCCATATACTGATACCTGAAAATTGAAGGCTATTTGTCACATCAGGAAGCCTACTGTACTGGCTAGTTTTGTGTCAACCTGACACAGGCTGCAATTATCACAGAGAAAGGAGCTTCAGGTGAGGAAATGCCTCCACGAGATCCAGCTGTAAGGCATTTTCTCAATTAGTGATCAAGGGGGGAGGTCCCCATGTGGGTGGTGCCATCTCTGGGCTGGTAGTCTTGGGTTCTGTAAGAGAGCAGGCTGAGCAAGCCAGGGGAGGCAAGCCAGTAATGAACATCCCTCCATGGCTTCTGCATCAGCTCCTGCTTCCTGACTTGCTTGAATTCCAGTCCTGCCTGACCTCCTTGGTGAAGAACAGCAGTGTGGAAGTGTAAGCTGAATAAACACTTTCCTCCCCAACTTGCTTCTTGGTCATGATGTTTTTGTCCAGGAATAGAAACACTGACTAAGACAAATTGGTACCAGCATAGTGGGGTATTCCTGTGACAACCTGACCATGTTTTGGGGTGGAAGGACTTTGGAACTTTGGGTCAGACATCTATTCGGTGTTAAGAGTTCTGTGAGATGTTGCGTAGGAGCTTGGAAGATAATGTTGAGAACAGTGCAGAAAATGGAGGCCTGTCTTGTGAAATTTCAGAGGGAAAATTAAAGACTCTTTTCAGGGCCATTGCTATTTTGGATTGTGAAGATTCTGTGGTTCTGGTTAGCTGGGGCTGAAGAATCAGCTGTGATTAACAAGATACCAGAACTACTAAAGCAAAAACTTTGCATTGCTGGGACTACCGATGCTGGTTAGCTGGACCTAAGAAATTAGCGGTGATTAAGAAGAGACCAGCATCATTGAGGTGACATCTTCTGCGAAGTGTTTTTTGAGAGCACAGAGGTTGTGTTCCAGAGATAACCAAGGTTGTACCTTATGCTACACTGGGACTTGGTAATGTGTAAGAGTCAACCAGGTGGTACTGGTTTTGAAGGCATAAAGAGGTCACGCAGAGCAGCTGAGGCTCGGCACTGTGAGAGGCCATGGAAGGCCAATGGCGAAGGTGCAGCCTCAGTTGCAATTGATGGCCCAGGACTGAAGGGGTCATGCAAAGGAGTTGAGGCTTAGCACTATGAAGAGAGCCTATGAGAGGCTATTGTTGAAGCCAAATTACAGTGGAAGACAGCAGCATTTGAGATGCCAGTAGCATGAGATGACTACCAAGAACAGCAGAAACAGTGGCGTACAAGCAGCTTGAGCCTAGAAGACAAGGTGTGTGCTACAAAGGGCATGGCTGAAGAAATTACCCAAGCCCTTGGAGGAGCCCAGAAGATTGTGAGTTGGATCCCAGACATTGGACGGTTGGAGATTGATTTTTGCTTTTGATTGTGACTGTGCCCTAATATTTTTCCCTCTTGAAGGAAGGTTTTGTTTTTTGGTTTTTTTGGGTTTTTTTTGGTTTTTCGAGACAGGGTTTCTCTGTATAGCCCTGGCTGTCCTGGAACTCACTTTGTAGACCAGGCTGGCCTCAAACTCAGAAATCCTCCTGCCTCTGCCTCCCGAGTGCTGGGATTAAAGGAGTGTGCCACCACGCCCGGCTTGAAGGAAGTTTTTTAGTGAAGCCCACATTAAGAGACTTTGAATTTTAAAGTACTTTGTATTTTAAAAGATACTGGATATTTTAAAGGGATTGAACTTTTAATATGTAAAGACTGTGCGACTTTTAAAGTTATTTAGATCTTGGGGATGAATAAGAACTAAGGGTTGAGGCTTACTAGTGATGTGTTTGTGTCAAGTTGACAAGGGGTCAATTGTACTGGCTAGTTTTGTGTCAACCTGACACAGCTGGAGTTATCACAGAGAAAGGAGCTTCAGTTGGGAAATGCCTCCACAAGATCCAGCTGTAAGACATTTTCTCAATTAGTGGTCAAGGGGGGAGGTCCCCTTGTGGGTGGTGCCATCTCTGGGCTGATAGTCTTGGTTCTATAAGAGAGCAGGCTGAGCAAGCCAGGGGAAGCAAGCCAGTAATGAACATCCCTCCATGGCTTCTGCATCAGCTCCTGCTTCCTGACCTGCTTGAGTTCCAGGCCTGACTTCCTTGGTGATGAACAGCAGTGTGGAAGTGTAAGCTGAATAAACACTTTCCTCCCCAACTTGCTTCTTGGTCATAATGTTTGTGCAGGAATAAAAACCCTGACTAAGATGCCTACCATAATATGAATGGTGTGCCAAGGGTCAAACGCGGCCACTATAGCTTATCCCCAGCATTCACATCTCTCCCAAGAGCCTCTGCCCACCTGGTTGGATTTTATTCAGATTCTTCGTCTTGCTTTTCTTGAGACCTTTGTCTTGTCGGAGGGGAGGCAAAGTAGATGGCTTCAAGCTCTTCTCTGGCCCCTGCCAGGGAACACAACGCCACCATACATAACACAGTCAGTCACAGGGTTGATGGGTTCAACTCCAACTTGACCTTCAGGGGATCTGTATCCTAAAGTGACCTGAACTCTAATGTGAACCTCATAACACAATCTAACTCCCTGAGTTGGTGCAAGAACTCCAAGAAGGATTTGTAAGGGCTGCAGTGGTTCTCTGAGTACTAACCATCACTTTTGTCTGTTTTTATCAGGCAGTCAGAACCAAGGCTGCAAGGCACTAAAGAAGCCGAAGAAACAAAGCAAGAGCCAGCCTCAGCAACCACAGTGAGCTAGCAGCCTGATTCACCCTTATGTTCTGATCAGGGAAGGAGTGGCCTTGAGTGAGGCTCGCAGTCATTGCTAGGCTTGGCATGCAGGCCCAGGGTGCATCATGCATTTATCACCATGGGAGTTGAAGGCAGGGAGAACACAGGGTCATGGAGACCCTCCCCACCACCACCCACCCATCTACCCACCCAAACAACAGTCTGTCCTAACCTTTCCCTGAACTCACCAATCTCACAGGTACTTGAAACTTGTTCCCTGAGAATTGAGATCTCCAGGTTTGTCTGGAAAGAGTTGAGGGTGGGTGGGAGAACTTTTATTATTCCCCAGCCCAAGCAGGAATCCAGCAGCCCCACTTTACCAGGAGCTGGAGCCAGGAAAGCAGCGGTTGAGAGATGGAGCCCACACATGCACTCCCCGCCCCCCAACCCCCATGCTCTCTGCTTACTTCTGTGCCATTAGGGAAAAGAATCCAGGACCTCTGGGTACAGACTGTCTCCAGATACCGGTGAAGCTTCTGTTACCTCTTGTCTAAGAACGGATCCCAAGGAGACCAGGCGCGCTTTCCACTGGCAGCGCCTGGTCTCCAAGGAAACGGCAACCTTGGAACGCAGAGAGAGACTCACCTAGCCAGGCAAAACTGCAGAGGCCCCACGGATTTCCCAACGTATTTTCAAACATCTTATCTTTACCTCCACTTTCACCCAACTTCCATCACTTGTTTCTCGTCCTCACTCCTGACTTTGCTTCCTATTTCATCGAGAATATCGTGGAGATTAGAAAACATGACGTGTTCACCTCACGGACACTCCCCCATCCTCCGTCCCCACCCCCACCCCACTCTCCCACATATACTTGTCTCCCCATATCCGTGGATCAGTCACCACCCAGGACCAGTTCCAGTTCCTAAACTTCCACTCCAAATCCCACACACTCCCACTCTCTCAAAGATAGCTGACCAGAACGAAATCAAGTCAGATCACTTTTCATCATGGATTGGAGGGGAGATCCCAGAGTGAAGGGAGGAGATGGAAGGGAAGAGGTCGGGGTACATATGACGGTACATTTTGTGCATCTATGAAACCTCAAAGGATAAATTTGGGAGGAGGGAACTAGATATATATAGAGACAGAGACAGAGATAGACATACAGACAGACACAGAGGTAGTAGGGTTCTTACTGTGTAACTCTGGCTGACTTGGAACTCACTGTGTTAGGGTTGCCTAGAACTCACAAAAGTCCTCTGCCCTGCTATTATTATAGGCTATGGTCCAACTAATTCAACAATGCCTGGTGTGAACAAAAAGTCCAAGAATCTAGAAGTTGCTGGGTCTGTAAGATTGGATGTCTCAGCTGGTGCTGGAATCCCACCAGCATTAATGCCAGAGAAGGAAGGAACAGACTTGCTAGCAAGGGGCCAGCAAGCAGAGAGCAAAGGCTCCCTTCTCTGGGCTGCCACAGTAGGTGTGACCCAGATTAAAGTTGTGTCTTCCCTCCTCAAAACCCACAGTAGAAGTGGATCTTGCTACTTCAAATTTAAAAAAATAAATAAATAAAGGAAAAAAAAAGAGAGAGAGAGAGAGCCTCATTGGTGTACCCTCCATTTTTGGATTTTAGTTAATTTCCGATGTAATCAAACTCACAAAAGCAATTTAAAAACAACTACAAAAGAACAAATGACATAAAAATCTCCAAAACGCCAACAGAAGGACATTACTGTAGAACACTAGGGGAAAGCTAACTTTTTCCACCCTCTATAAGTCAGAGGTGCTAGCAGGACTGTTGGGGTCTGGGGGTTGCTACACAAACCATGCATACACCAATCTCAAGAATAATTTGTTGAATGCACACCATAATACTGGACATCCAGGTCCACAAGAAAGAAAACCCTAATTGTGCACCTGTCTGTCCTCAGGGCACGCTTTTTATATGAAAAAAACAGGTGCAAAAGTTCCAAGGCAAGCCATGAAGTGGTACAACATTTTTGTCTATCTAGACAAAGTGTTATCAGCTAGCCTTTAAGCTGATTGGTCCTGTGTGAGGTACGAGGGATGGTGGACAGGCAGTAAATGGGGATTTCAGAACACTGAGATAACAGTAGTACGAGGGATTCAACCATAACTTTTTGGCTTATTAGTAGCATTCTTCTGTATCAGCTTTTGATAATTACTTCTGGGAAGTGAAATCTAAGAGCCTGAACTCAATTTTGCTTCATGAGCAAAATGGAGACTGAATATAAAATGGCTGCAGTTATGTTGAAAGGAGCAGGTCTCCACAAGGCCATGGCAGCACTCTCCTGTAGCCCCCAGAATTCCACAGAGAGAGGCAGGAGGATGAAGGAATTCAAGATCTTTTATCTACAGAGCTGAGCTACGTGACCATGTGAGATCCAGTCTCAAAGTGTGTGTGTGTGTGTGTGTGTGTGTGTGTGTGAGAGAGAGAGAGAGAGAGAGAGAGAGAGAAAGAGAGAGAGAGAGAGAGAATATTTTAGATGGGATACTCACCATGGTAGACAAAAGATACTGTTAGAAAGGAAAAAAAAAATGAACCTGGTTGTCCTAAATATCAAGGTATGCCTCACAGCTCCTAGAGAAATTCAGGAATCGCTATGCCAAGTGTCTCCATTCCATTTATAAGGCCTACTATACCACAAGAGCTCACCAGTGCAAACAAGTTAATATCTAATAAACCAGACAAGAGGCTGGTGCAATCTGCAGTCTGTAAAGTTGCTTGCCATCAAGCCTGATGACCTGAATTCTATCCCAGGACTCATAAGGTAGAATGAGAAAATCAACTCCAGAAGTTGTCCTCTGAACATCAGATATGTAAAGACACACACACACACACACACACACACACACACACACACACACACACACACCAAGGAGAAAAGATCTATTTAGAGTTTAGGGAAAAGCTGTAAACACTTTTTTGAAAAAAAAATATAGAACAAGCACAGTCATACACACCTGTGATTTCAGTGGTAAGACAGCTGTGACAGGTGCCAAGTTATAGTGTAACACACCCTTAAATCCCAGCAGAGGCAGTTAGGTCTCTGAGTTTGAGGTCAGCCTGATCTACAGAGTGATTTCCAGGACAGCTAGGGCTACTCAGAGAAACTCTGTCTTGAAAACAGAGCTAAGGGGAAAAAAAGCAAAAGAAAGAAAAGAAAACTGAGGCAGGAATCTAGAGATGGTTCCAGGCCTCTTGCAGAGGACTCAGGTTTGATTCCCAGCATCCACATAGTGTGTATCAACCATCTGTAATACTAGAATTCCTGCCCCAGGAGACATCATCTGACCTCTGTAAGTACAAGCATGCACATGATGCACATACTTACACACCAGCAAAATACCTACATACATAAAATAAAAAATATTTAAGAGAGAAAGAAAGCTGAGGCAGGAGAATAAAGTTTCAGGCCAGCATCAAAAAAATAATAATAATAAATAAATCAAAATAAATAGATAGGCATGGTGAAGAATACCTGTAAATTCCAAAACGTGGGAAGCAAATGAAGTTCAAAATCACCTTGAACTATAAGTGAAGTGAATTTGAGGTCACCATGGTACTCTGTATCCAAAAAAAAAAAAAAAAAAAGTAATTACTACATTTTTAAATCTACTGCAGAGGGTAGAGGTAGAGCAGTGCCCGAGTATGCACAGGCCCTGGTCTCAACCTGGTCTCAACGCCCGGCTCCCTGTGTCACTTTTAATAGACTTGGAAGCTACTTGCTCTGCACTCCCTGCCTACTCAGATAAAACTTATCCTTCTAGGGGTTCTGATGGGTTTGAGGATCAGTTTAACAACAAAAACTAAGGCTTCAGTTGCCTTCTCAGTCTTCTTCATGTGTAAAAATCAGACCTCAAGCTTCTCCCTCCTAGAGCTCCTACTACTAGGTTTAGACACAACTTTCCTCACTATTAGATTCAAAAAAATTCTATATAACTTCTTGATATTCCTTGATCATACTTTGCAATAACTGCTTTCAATGATCAGCCATGTATGTCTCATAAATAGCTGGATAAAAAGATGAAATTTATATGGGATCTGTATTAGTTAGGGTTCTCTAGAGTCACAGAACTTAAGGAGTAAAGGAATTTATTGATGACTTACAGTCTGCAGTCCAATTCCCAACAATGGTTCAGTAGTAGCTGTGAATGGAAGTCCAAGGATCTAGCAGTTACTCAGTCCCACACGGTGAACAGGCGAAGGAGCGAGAGAGAGCGTCTCCCTTCTTATATAGTC
>LR750697.1:300284-325284 GCA_902729485.2 Mus minutoides
TCTTGAGCTCGGAGAACTCTCTGTCTTAATCTTCTGGAATCCATAGCCGGTATGCTATCAAGACCTCCATACCAAGATCCAGATCAGAGACTTCTATATCCAAGCCTCCAGGTTAGGGTCACTGGTGAGCCTTCCAATTCTGGATTGTAGCTCATTCCAAATATAGTCAAGTTGACAACCAGGGATAGCCACTACAGGATCTGAAGATAAAAGCTTAAATTATAAGTATCTAAACAAAAGCTGTTTTAGAGTCTTAGGTTTTACAACTGTGAACAGACACCACAACCAAAGCAACACTTAGTTGGGGCTAGCTTATAGGTTCAGAGGTTCAGTCCATTATCAAGGCAGGAACATAGATAGGATCCTCTAGACAAGCATGGTGCAGAAGGAACGGAGCGTTCTACATCTTCATCTGAAGGCTGCTAGCAGAAGACTGACTTCCACCCAGCTCGGATGAGGGTCTTAAGCCCACGCCCTCAGCGACACACCTACTCCAGTAGGGCCACAGCTCCAAATAGTGCCACTCCCTGGGCCAAGCATAGTCAAACCATGACAGAGTCTAAAAAGATGTTTTAAGGTTGATAAATACAAATTATAACGGTTAAAAGATGTGAAAGCTTAAATGAAAAAAATATTTTAAAAAAGTTTCAGATTCTCTCTCTTGCTGTGTAACTATTGTTTTAAAACTTCAAAGTTCAGAGCTTTAATATTAATCAGATTTTAATTGTTTCCCAAGTATAAGTGTACTGCCTTTTCTACAATATGGGTTTCAGTACAAATTACAACGATAGAGCTAACATGTCTAACACTTACCTCTGTCTGTAAACTGAATAAGATCCTTTTAATTTCAGCCCGGAGGCGTGGTGGCGCACGCCTTTAATCCCAGCACTCAGGAGGCAGAGGCAGGCGGATTTCTGAGTTCGAGACCAGCCTGCCTGGTCTACAAAGTGAGTTCCAGGACAGCCAGGGCTATACAGAGAAACCCTGTCTCGAAAAAGAACAAACAAACATAAATAAATAAAAAAATAAAAACAAACAAAAAGATTCTTTTAATTTCAATGGCCCTACAAAACTAGAGGGCCCTTAACATCCTCATGACTAATGAGGGTGACACCTTATGTTCCTGGGGAAAAAGATACTACTATTAATTACATCAATGAGTCTGGCCTGGTGGAGACCCAGATCTACTCACTCCATAAACGGTCTAAAGGACTCCGCCAATTCTTTCTAACAGTCTTTTGCCAAGGACCAGACTCAGCTTGCATAGGGGGTCTAGGGGAAGGGATGTTTGGGAGGAGCAGAAGGAAGGACTCCACGTCAGTGATGCGTGCAAGCTAGTAGCTCTGTAGTCGGGATAGCTCTCTGCTTAAGACTGACTTCCACCCAGCTAGGATGAGGGTCTTATGCCTCAAAGTCAGAAAACCTGCTAGAAACAATTCTAAAAGAGCTGCAATAGCTCTCCAGATAGCTTTTGGGTTTCCTGACAAAAGACAGAAAACCTGTTAGAAAAAATTGCCAAGAGCTGTAACAGCTCTCTCAGTAGCTTTCTGTTGCAGACCAAAGCCCAGTATTTTATTTGCTTATTGATTCAATCATTTACCACAGGTTCCCTTTTGATTATCCCACAAATCAACATTTTATGACTCTTAGAAATATAGAACACATTCAAGACAAATGAACCAGACAACGTATACACTTTTTTTTAACATAGCAAGTCCTGTGCAATTCACTGGGTATAGTACTCGTGGTCACCAAATCTAGACAAAGAGGCTTTTAAAAAAAAAAAAGATTTACTTATTTATATGTATGAGTGCATTGTCACTGTCTCCAGCACAGCAGAAAAAGGCATAAAATCCCATTACAGATGGCTCAGAGCCACCATGTGGTTGTTGGGAATTGAACTCAGGACCTCTGGAAGAGCAGTCAGTACCCAATCACTGAAACATCTCACCAGCCCTGAAGAGACTATTTTAGGTGAGAAAGTTAGCTTTTTGTTTTCCATTTCCTTCATTGCCTAAGTTTGGCTGTCCTGGAACTTGCTCTGTAAACAGACTTGAGCTCAGAGGTCAACCTGCCTTTGTAAACACAAACAATAAGCTGAGCTGGGTGGGATCCTGCCCTGAGATCACCACTCTTATTACTTGCTACCTCTACCATTCATTTCCCATTTCGGACACATTAGGGCAGTTGGCCCTGTTCTTTCAGGTCCATGAAGCCCCTTGTACAATTCATATTGCATCCTTATATTTTGCCTAGTTGAAAAATCCTGTTTATGTATTCTTGAACTCATGTTCTCAGAGTTCTTTCCCACAGCTTCAAGAGCTGTCCTGAAGGTCTCAGCATTTACCACTTTGTTGAGGAACACAGAACATAGTCTCCCCTCTTGGACTCATACTGTTTCTAAATATCATAGAGTCATTAATCTTAGCAGGAAGAGCATTCCCCTAAAGGGGAACATGAAAACATGTAATTATTATACAAAGAAGCCTTACACCTGCAGCAACTGTCAACACTTGTGAAGGCCCACACCCTGCTGGCTCCACTCAAGGGGTGGAAACCCTGTCACATCGTCTCTTCTGAAGCCAGACTTCACTCTTTACATGGCTACTAGCACTGTTCATAGGGCAAATGACACTAATTTTTTTTTTCTGTTAGCACCATGCTTTTTCCTCTTCCACCAGGAATAGATTCATAGAATTTCCCAAGAAACAGCCAAATGCTCCTACATTCCTACTTACCAATGAGTAGGACCCCACCTATTCTGGACTCTCCCACCCCAGGCTGTTCCTTTTCAGCAGGAAGTAGCCAGATCTGAATCGTTGCCCATATACCCAAAGAGGTTGGGATGTTAGGCTGGAACCCCTAATCTCCTCAGCAAGCAGGAAAACCCAGTCTGCCCTCCTTCTCCCAACCCCTCCTCTCCCTTGAAGAAAACTCTGGCTAACATATCACTCTTCTCCCAGCAACCCACCCAAGAGTCCCCGCCAGGGACTTAGTTTTTTTTGTTTGTTTGTTTGTTTGTTGTTTTGTTTTTTTGGTTTTTCGAGACAGGGTTTCTCTGTCTAGCCCTAGCTGTCCTGGAACTCACTTTGTAGACCAGGCTGGCCTCGAACTCAGAAATCCACCTGCCTCTGGCTCCCGAGTGCTGGGATTAAAGGCGTGCGCCACCACGCCCGGCTCAGGGACTTAGTTTTTGACCATGAATGGATACCATTCTGGCTCCTAGTTGGCACTTCAACATTCCTCCCCTAAACTCTATAAAAACCCCTTGCTTTAGCCCAGATGTGTGACTTCGCTGACTTCCACCTGTGAGATCGGTGAACCCACAGAAGAACTGCCTCCTAATAAACCTGCCTTTACCTACTTCTAATTGGGTCTAATCTGGCTTATTATGTGTGCCACTAAGAGGGAGAAAATGCCTATCATGTACATTGGAAAGTGTTGATAACCTAAAATTGGTGGAGGGGGGAAATGTGATGAGATCTGGGGACCGCCATTTCTTTTGCTTTTTCACAGAACGGACACTCAAAAGAGGAGCGAGATTGTAGTGAAGCCCTCACAGTGCGCGCTGGAGGCACTGCTCCTGGAATGCAGTCGAAGCCTGCTTGAGAAATGCCAAAACCTCGAGAGCGGTAGGGCGGGCGCCGCCCTCCGTAGAGGGGAGGCGAGCCGGGGCCAAGACGGGCTGTCTCCGGCCGGCACGAATTCGGGCACGCAAGACTTCCAAGAGGGCGGAAGCCAGAAGCGTCGGGTTTCAGAGCGGGGGCGGGGAGTGGCCCACGCAGCCCTCGGCCCTCATCCCTCATCCCGAGCGGGAGCGCGCCATGGGCACCTCGGACCGCGGGAACGAGTGGAGGATGCTGGGAAAGAGGTAACATGGCCACCGGCGGCGGAGCGGAGGAGGAGCCACAGCGGGGCCGGCCGCAGCTCCCGCTCCCCGCGCGCCCCGTGGCCCGCGTCGAGGAACCCGAGGGAGTCCGCGAGAAGATGGGTTGGGCCCAGGTGGTTAAGAACCTGGCGGAGAAGAAGGGCGACTTCCGCGAGCCGCGGCGGCGCGACGAAGCTGGCAGCGGTGCGAGTGGCGGGCTCGGCAGCCCCGGGGGCCTGGCCGTCCCGAACCCCGGCGACTTCCCACCTGCCGCTCGCGGGGACCCAAAGGGCCGCCGCAGAGACCCTACGGGTGAGGCGGCAGACGCTTACAGGAAGAAGGGCGCGAGCGGCGCGGGAGACCCGAGTCGAAGGAAGAAGGCCGAGGTGACGGCGGCCATGGCGACCCCAGCCAGGCCCGGCGCGACCGAAGATGCCACCGAGCGACCGCTCCAGGACGAGCCACCGGCCGCCGGCCCGGGTAAGGGCCGCTTCCTCGTACGCATCTGTTTCCAGGGAGACGAGAGTGCCTGTCCGACCAGGGACTTCGTGGTGGGCGCGCTCATCCTGCGCTCCATCGGCATGGACCCTGACGACATCTACGCGGTCATTCAGATTCCCGGCAGCCGCGAGTTCGACGTGAGTTTCCGATCCGCCGAAAAGCTAGCCCTGTTTCTCCGCGTCTACGAGGAGAAGCGAGAGCTGGAGGACTGCTGGGAGAACTTTGTGGTTTTGGGGCGGAGCAGGTCCAGCTTGAAGACCCTCTTCATCCTCTTCCGGAACGAGACCGTGGACGTCGAGGACATCGTGACCTGGCTCAAGCGCCACTGCGACGTGCTGGCCGTGCCCGTGAAAGTGACCGACAGGTTCGGGATCTGGACCGGGGAGTACAAGTGCGAGATCGAGCTGCGCCAGGGGGAGGGCGGAGTGAGGCACCTGCCTGGAGCCTTCTTCTTGGGAGCGGAGAGGGGCTACAGCTGGTACAAGGGGCAGCCCAAGACGTGCTTTAAGTGTGGTTCCCGGACCCACATGAGCGGCACCTGTACGCAGGACAGGTGTTTCAGGTGCGGGGAAGAGGGCCACCTGAGCCCTTACTGCCGGAAGGTCATCGTGTGCAACCTCTGTGGCAAAAGAGGACACGCCTTTGCCCAGTGTCCCAAAGCAGTTCACAATTCCGTGACAGCTCAGCTCACCAGCGTGGCAGGGCACTGAAGACGCGTCTGCCTGCCAGGGTGAACACACAGCCAGCTTACCCCTCCCTTAAGTGCCAAAACTTTTTTTTTTTTTAACCATTTTTTTTTAATCGTTTTGGATGGAGATATTTCTAAAACCTACCAGAGACGTTCTCTCTATGCCTTTTTAAAACCGCGTGTGCTCCTTTTTGGCATGTTTGAAATGGTGAATTTTTGCCAGTAAGAACTATTCAGAACCATTGCATACAGATTTTTTTTTCTCCCGCTTTTTATTTGTTTTTGGTACTTTCGTCTACGCCCCTCCCCCCTTTCCTTTTTACTACCTCCCTCCTCATACATTTCCTCCTTAAAAGGTTTTTGCCCTTTGGGCCGCCTTGGTCATAACTATGCCTCAGCCCAGGGTACTGGGTCCAACGCGGGATAGACACTCTTATCAAGTCTTTCATTGAAATCAAAACGGTATCGATTGACTTCTGTCAAGAGTGTCTACCTTTTGCAACTCTGTGCTGGGCCCTTTTCATTTGCTGCTTCTGTGTGGTATCAGACTTTGTGAAAACAGTGTTGCTAGAAGTGTATACTCTGAATAAGCTCTGAATGGTGGCCAAGGGCCTCTCGTGGCAAAAAAAAAATAATAATAATGTCCCTCCATTGTGACAGCTCTGTGTGGTGGTGGCTAAGAAGCCGCTTTTCTACAGGATCACGGAGCCTAGACTTCCCTGCTGGAAAAGACCCAAGAGGTGGTTTTTGTTGAGTTTGGGAGAGGGGGGTGCTTTTGGTTTTGTGTTTTGAGACAGGGTCTCACTGCGGCTCCCCTTGGCCAGCTTGGGACGGCTGCATTCAGAGAACAGGCTAGCTGCACACGTGCAGTAACCCTCCCGATTCTTGCCTTTGCCTCCCCGGACGGTGTTTTAAACTAACCCCTTGGTTTTCCAGCAGATAAAGTGAACTCAGAGAAGTTAAATTACTGGGACAAAGTACACAGCGCGGTGCCTCAGATAGCCCACAGTAGAGTCCCCTGACCCCAAGCCCGGTGCTCATCCCACTACCTCTCACACTTCACAACAATCTCCTCGACACTGGTGGGCCAAAGGAGTCTGCTCTCCACCGTGGTGATCCCAGCAGTGTTGAGAAATCATCCCGAAAGCCGAGAAAGCTCGCCCTGCTGCTTGGGAGCAGGGAAGGAAGGGCCAGGAGCACACTCCAGGCTGCTTGCATCCACCCTTGGAGTACCACATCTTGAATGTTCCAGGGCCATCCCTTTCCACTGTCACTGTCACCAGTGAGAAACGGTTCCCCTCAGTAAAGAAACTTAGCAGACGTTTACATTTGCACCTCTGCCTCAGCCACTAGGAACCCTAGAGAAGCTCGTCCATAACATTTAACCTCTGACCCCTCAGGAGAAAGGTGGTTTTAACCCAGAATCATGAGTGAGCTGTAAACCAGAAAGTGTTCTTGAGGAAAACAGGCCAGGACAGGGCCTGGATCAATGAAGTGTCACCAAGTTAAGAGTGAAAGACAGTAAACTGCTTTTCATCAGCTGTTGTCTTCTCTTTGCTGTTTTGCTATTTCCGTGTGGCTTAGAATGTAAAATCAATTGTTAAGATTTGTTCTGAATAAATATTTATCTTTCGTATTACTGTGTATTTTTTTTTTCTCTGAAATGTTAGATGAAGTTGCAGACCCTGAGTTCAAAACCCTTTCCTACTTGCTATTTCTCTAACCTGCAGGCAACGGTAGCCAGGCCTTCTGCAGTTAGCTAAACCCAGCACATTGCATTGGCTCAGCTCACTAGTTTATGTGCTTTTCAGGTTTGGGGCAGGGGGAGGGTTGGAGTTTTGTTTATTTGAGCCAGGGTTTCTGTGTAGTCCTGGCTGGCCTGGAACTCTCAGTCCTGCCTAGACCTCCCGGGTGGGCTGAGATTATTGGGGACAGATGTGTGTCTGTGTGTGCACACAGAACACAACTGGAAATACGTGAGGGTGAGGTTGGCATGTAGGCGAAATAGAGATACTAGGTCTCTGGACCCATATCCGATTTCCCTGCTGCTGCTAAAGGCTTGGAGGACGTCCACCATTTAGGTGTTCTGAAGATCTGATGCTAGAAGGATAAGGTTTCCAGCGTAGGAATCATGGCGACCAGGGTTTTGCAGAACTGACCAAAAGCAGGGGCCTGGGAGGTCTTTGGGAACGTGCTTTCTTAACCAGCTCAACCCTTATCCTTCCTCGATTGGAAAACCATCAGATTCACCCCTCTAGAGTAACTCCCTCCCCTTCTTCCTCTTCCCCGTATTCTTCCCTCTGAAAAGGCTAGTGGCCTCCTAGAGAAAGCGGGCTTTCAGCACGCTCCCCACCCCCTTTCTCCCAGCAGGCTGTGTGCCTAGGAGCTGGTGTTTGAAGGAGCCTTCTCTCTCGACGCCCCTCCCCCACCCCTGGAACCCCGAGGAAGAAACAGCTTCTCTGCCCATCCCCCTCGGAATGCACGCCAGGGCCTCCGGCAGGCGGTCCAGTCTCAGGCTGGAACACACCAAACCTCCCCCCAGCTTCCTCTCCCGGTCAGAGCGCGGCCCCCCGAGCTGCAATTCCTCAGGGAGGCTGCCTGACCAGTGAATTTGTTCAGCTTTCCAGAGGCTGTCCCTGCAGCAAACAGGCCCAGCGTGGCACTCTGTAGATCTGCCATCTGCCAGATTAGGGCTACGGTGGAGACGGGCACAGGTAACCAAGCCAGCAGGCAGCTCGAACAGTCTCATCCAGTATCTTAAGATAATTTTATGTGGCAATCAAAACAGACCCACCTCCCCAGAACTATCTAAAGCAAATGTCTTTTTCCTAGAAGAGGCAAGGTCTCGACTGAGACCCACCGTACAAGGCAGGCAAGGGCTTGGGAAGAGAAACCCAATAGCAGACATCTTTGGAGCAGAGAGCACACAGTTCGAGAGGTAGTGCCTGCCTACCGCAATATACCCGAGGTACAGACTGGATTCAAGTCAGCTGAGGGTTGCTTATGTGGCTAGAGACAAGGCTAGGAGATGATGGGGCTAGAAAGCCATATCTAAGGACAATGCTTTTTGTTTCAGGGCTTCCAGTCAGGCCTCTGTCCTGTCCACTTCAACATTTGTAAAGCAAGGGCTTTTTGAAAGCATTTGGAACTCAGCAGTAATCTAGTCACACGAACATGCAAGGGTAAAGTCCCTGCTGATCAAGGAAAGCTGGTTCAGAGGCGGGTCAGAGAAAACTTCCCACAGAAAATACCTGAAGTAGTATCTTTAATCTGAGCACTTGGGGAAACAGTATCTTTAATCTGAGCACTTGGGGAAACAGTATCTTTAATCTGAGCACTTGGGGAAACAGTATCTTTAATCTGAGCACTTGGGGAAACAGTATCTTTAATCTGAGCACTTGGGGAAACAGTATCTTTAATCTGAGCACTTGGGGAAACAGTATCTTTAATCTGAGCACTTGGGGAAACAGAGGCCATCCTGGTCTACACATAGTGAGTTCCAGGACAGCCAGACTACATAGTGAGACCCTGTCTTCAAAACAAAGCGAAACCCTTACCTGACTTGGAAAGGACAAGAAAGGAGGGGGGTGCACTGAGAGAAAGCAAGAGTACTGCTGACCTAGGCAAATCAGAGAGCAATTAAAATAAAGAGTGGAAGGTTCTAGAAACTTTTGTGAAACCCTGTGCACTGGCTCAGGTGTGTGTACACGCTGCTCTAGGTATCAAAAATGGATGGACCCTGAGCTGGGTGGTGACAGTGCCTTCTAGATCACCACAGAGCTGAGCTGCCAGGACCACTACTAGTTCTCAAGAGACAGGAGGGCACCCCTGGAAGTCTGAGGTCACACTGCTGAAGCTAACACTCAAGGAAGGACAGGCTGCTGGGATGAAGCACCCACAGCCAACACCACTGGTAAGATGTCAGAAGTGTGACTACATCTTTGTCACAGGTGAGGGTCAGAGTCTGGGCCCTGGATCCCAGAACAAGCCAGGGTCAGCCAAAAATCCATCGTAGGGCAGTTTAACAACAGTGAAAAGCAGAGAAAAGAGATGTATTCAATGTGGCCACTTTGGGAGAGGACCTCTGTAGGTCAGATCCATCTTTGGGGTCCTAAAACAAGTTCAAATAGAGGTGAACATAACCGAGCAGTCCTGGCCACACTGTGGTGTCACAGTGCTCCAGCAGGTCTCACAAGATGCTCTGGCGAGTCGTCAGGACTTCGAGGTCTTCACGCCCGGCTTATTTAGAGTCTTGAAGCTTGAATATACAGATTAAGCAGGCTCTCCACCTCAGAACTACACCTCCAAGCCCAGGGATGAGTTTCTAACCTGTCCAGTAAAGAGAAAAAAAAAAAGAAGCCAGGAGTTGGTGGTGCACGCCTTTAATCCCAGCACTCGGGGAGGCAGAGGCAAGTGGATTTCTGAGTTCAAGACCAGCCTGGTCTACAAAGTGAGTTCCAGGACAGCCACGGCTACAGAGAAACCCTGTCTCGAAAAACCAAAAAAATTTTAAAAATTAAAAAGAACCCCCCCCCAAAAAAAGAGGAAAAGAAAGAAAGAAGAAAGGAAAGAAAGAAAGATCCCAACTAGAAGCTGACTACAGTCTACCTGGTGGGAAACAGTGCCTTGAATCTGGAAGGAGGGGGTGAACAGAGAGCTGCAAGGTTAAGAGAGCTCAGTGTCATAAAGTGCTTGCTACACAAGCATGAAGACCTGTATCCAATCAGCAGGGCCCATGTAAAATATAAAATAGCCAGGTATGGTGCCCAGCATTGGGAAGGGGAAGACAGGCAGATGCCTGCGGCACAGGGCCAGCTAGGGATAAATACTTAACCAGTCTGGTAAGCAGTAAGACCAGTGAGAGTGACAACTGTCTCAAAATCAAACCTCGGATCTAGGATCAAAACTCAGCATCATACTACAGCTTCCACTCGAGTGTTCATGTACATCCACAGTCAAGAGAGATTAGGAACCTGGATATAGGAAACTATAATCTCAACGCGTTTGTAATCCCAACAGTTTGAAGGTTGACGCAGGAGGACTGCCAAAAGTTTGAGCTAGCCTGGACTAAGTGTGAGGCTGTCTCGGAAAAAAAAAAAAAACAACTGTCATGGGCAGTCTCTCTGCCTCTGGCCATAGCTGGGCAGTCTGCTTTGTCTATGCTGCCCTGCCCACTATGATGAACCAAAACTGAGAGCTAAAATAAGTTCCTTCCTCCGGTTTACAGCAGAAATGCTGTCTCAGCGTGGCTGGGTGTCTAAGAGATGTGGAGTGCCTAGGTAAGCAGCACTTCCCCTCAATCTCCCGGGTTCTGGGAGAGTTCTGACCCAGAGAAATAAAACAAGAGCCACACAGCAGTGGCTATTAAACTTCCACACTCACACATCCATTCCTCGTTGTTCTACACCACTCAATGTGTGTATTTGTCTAAGGCTGTCATAACCGCGGCGCTAGGAGTCCACAGGGCAGGTGCCGGCTTCCCACCAGACCCTCCTTGCTGCCTTCATCTTCAGGATCCTCTTCTCGTGCCAGGCTCTGGGTTCAAAATGATGCCAACCGAGGAGGCCTGGAGAGGGTTGAATTGCAGGTCAGTTTTCTTTCTTTGAGGATGGTTCATACACACACATCCACCCCACCCTCCACTCTAGGTGGCAGTGCTAGTCCCTTCAGCCCTTGAATGGGGGAGGAGGAGCGGTCCTCTGTTGCAGGGCGCCCTGCCCCCAGCACAGGGAACTGGGGGCGGCACCCGCCTGAGTTACCCTTCCAGGCCTTGGTTGCCAAGGGAACGGCGGCGCGGGGGCCCCACGCTCCAGCTACTCAGCCAATGGACAACAAGTCCTATAGCGCCGCTCACCAATCGGCAGGCTCCCTCGACTGAGTGCTCTGCCTTCTGCCCAGGGACACCACCAATGAACAGTGTTCCTGACATCCTGATGGTTTCTCTGGAATGGGACTGAATTTTTTTAAAAAGGAATTCAAAATAGAAGGAACCAGAGAAAGGCCTCTCTGCCAGTTGCAGCCCGAGTGCTCTTCAGTCTCATCCTGTATTAGAAGATTAAACAATACATGCTGATCTCTACTAAAGCAGTTTCAAGCAGTGATCAGTTTTGTTTGTTTTTTGCAAATAATCAAGAAATTCGTCATCCTTTGGCATTTTGAGACAGGATCTCTCTATGCAGCTCACGGTGGCCATGAATTCGCAGCGATCCTCTTAGCTCCGCCTATCATGTCCTAAGTTACAGATCAACATCACCTGTCCCCTCTTCCTTGATATTTTAAATACAAATTACAAGCTGTGCATGACAGTGAAAGACTACTCCCAGTTTTGGGGAAGTAAAGGCAGGAAGATCAGGAGATCAAGGGTCTCTGTTGTAAGCCAGCTTTCACTAACATGTGACAATTGCATTTACCGCACAACCATCTTGCGGCCCAATACTGGACTTTTGATATTGAACTCATGAAGTGTTGGTCTGATTAACAGGTGACTTTTATTGAGTTCAGCCTAACTCCTGAATCCCAAACATATTAAAACTAGAGGATAAGTCATTTTCCCGATTAACTTACCTATTTAATCACTTTACATCCGATCACAACGCCCCTTTCCTTACAGAGCTCTTTCACACAGCCCCTCCCCAACCATGTCCCCTTCTCCTGAGAAGGGGGAGATCCCCCCTGGGTACCAACACACCTGGGCACCTCTAGGCACATCCTCTCCCACTGAGGCCAGACAAGGCAGCCCAATTAGGACAACAGGGTCCATAGATAGGCAACAGAGTCAGAGTAAGCTCCTGCTCCTGCTCCTGCTCCTGTCTTGCCTCGACCCTTGCTTGTCTCAGCTGACCTCACTTTCCCAATCAGCCTGAGTTCACTGAAGTGGCAAGAAAATGCAGCACACCACCAGAAGGTTTTTGGTATGTTTCTCTCCATGGAGTCCTGACAAATGCAGCTCAACTACGTAATGTGGACCAATACACGCGTGATGTTAGCAAAGAGTCCTTCATCACGTGTCCTTTCACATGCTTGCTTTAACAGAACATCCTCTCTCCTGTGTCTGCTTCAGCTAAACTTTCCTTCATGAGTCTTTGCCTTTTACCGGTGTCCACTTCAGGGAAACACTCCTTCACGAGTTTGCCCCAGCAAAACACCACCCAACACAACTGACTTCGTTATGTATCCCACTGCTATGAACAGACAGCATGACCACAGCAACTCTTATAACGAACAACAATTTAATTGGGGCTGGCTTACAGATTCGTAGGTTCAGTCCATTATCATCATGGCAGGAAGCATGGTAGCATCCAGGCAGGCATGGTGAGGGAGGAGCTGAGAGTTCTACATCTTGATCCAAAGGCAAACAGGAGAAGACTGGCTCCCACATGGTTAGGAGGAGGGTCTCAAAGTCCATGCTCACAGTGACACACTTTCTCCAACAAGGCCACACCTCCTAATAGTGCCACTCCCTATGGGCCAAGCACGTTCAAACCACCACATGGTGTACGTAGAGGTCAGAGGTCAACTCTGTGCAGCTGGTTCCTTCTTTTCACCTTTATGCTGGGATTAAAGGCGTGCGCTAGCACTGCCTGGCAAAAAAGAAATTTTAAGTGAAGAAACTTACTCAAGGGCCAGGTATGATGGTGAATGCCTTTAAGGCCAGCTCAGGAGGCAGAGGCCAGTGGATGTCTAAGTTGAAAGATGGCCTGGTTCATATAATAAGTAGTTCCAGGACAGCCAGGGTTCCATCTTGAATCTACTCACTTGTCTTGACTTCCTGAATGTTATAGACAGCTACCCTAGGCTGGAAGATGGTTGCTCGGGAGCCACACAGTTGGTGTGAGTCTAGCACAGTCATGCCCACGCTGGTTGACTGCACCTTCCTTCCCTGAACACACAGTAGGCGCCTACATATGTGTAGTTCTGCTAGGTGCTTGGGATACACCATAGTGAGAACAGAAAACCAGATGCATCTACCCTTCAATCTCTTGGAGCTTTTGGGGCACACGGAAGGATACACTACAGAAATGCTCTGCAGTGGGGTACCAAATAACTGTGTGGGTAATAGTTACACTGTTTGCAGAGAACTCAGAAAAATAATAAAATTGATTCAAGGACAGGAGAGATGGCTTAGTAACTAAGGGCACTAACTGGTCTTCCAGAGGATTCAGGTTCAATTCCCAGGACCCACATGGTTGTTCAGAACTCTCTGTAGCTTCAATTCTTCTAGCTTCTTTGAGTACCAGGCACACATGTTGTACAGACATACATGCAGGCAAAACATTCATACACATAAAATTACATTGAAACACAGTCTACTTCTTTTTGGGGGGGGGAGGTTGTTTCGAGATAGGGTTTCTTTGTATAGCCCTGGCTGTCCTGGGACTCACTCTGTAGACCAGGCTGGCCTCGAACTCAGAAATCCACCTGCCTCTGCCTCCCAAGTGCTGGGATTAAAGGCCTTGTTTTTTCTGTTGTTTTGTTTTGTTTGTTTGTTTTTTCAAGACAGGGTTTCTCTGTCTAGCCCTGGCTGTCCTGGAACTCACTCTGTAGACCAGGCTGGCCTCAAACTCAGAGATCTGCCTGCCTCTGCCTCCCAAGTGCTGGGACTAAAGGCGTGCGCCACCGCCACCCGGCTCACAGTCTACTTTTTATAAACACCCTACAACCTAAGCTCTTGAAGCATGCCAGAAGTAATCTCTCTTAAAAGAATGAGCTGATGGATTAGCTTGAGTTTTAGCAGCACATTTGCAAGCTCTAGATTGCTTATGGACTGTTACAGGTAACAGTTTACAAGCAAACTGATTGAAAGCACTCCAGACACAGTCATCCCAGCACCCCAGAAGCCAGAGGTAGCTACACGAATTAGTTTTGAGGAAAATTCCTCCCTGCACATATTTGATTCCTGTACAGACACGTCTCCCTCTGTTAGCATAAGAGTCTGCATTTACACAGCAGATTCAGAATAAACAGCAACAGGTCATTGGCTCTGAAACCGAAGGGTCTGATTTTGAGATGTTTCCATTCTGTATTTTCATATGGCCACTTCAGGCGTTAGTATTTGATTTCTAAAAAAGATTTGTTTATTTACATTATGTATGTGCGTACACTGTAGTTGTCCTCAAGGCACACTGGAAGAGGGTATCGGATCCCGTTACAGATGGTTGTGAGCCACCATGTGGGTGCTGGGAAGTGAACTCAGGACCTCTGGAAGAGCAGTCAGTGCTCTCAACCAGTGAGCCATTTCTCCAGTCCCCGTACTTAATTTTTTAAAAGTTTTTTTTTTAAATTACATTTATTTATTGTGGGGAGGAAAGAAGGTTCATGGCACTATGCCCGTCTAGAGGGAGGTCATGGAACATCTCGTAGGAGTTGGCTCACTCGATCTTTGTGAGCCACCATGATGGTACCAGGAATCGAACTCAGATCATCGGACTTGACGGCAAGTGCCTTTACTCACTGACCTGTCTTGCTGGTCCCCAGCTGAAAAATTTAAAAGACTAAAAAAGCAAATAAAGTATACAATGTATAATTTAGTTAAATTCTATTTCGACTGTTTAGTAAAATGTCATTTTACCCAATTTGAATACTTAATAATGAAATTGGCTTTCATGTATTTACTGAGAACTTTTTGCAGGCTTTGTTGATTCCCAAAGTGCTAGGGGTGGGAACCCAGGGCTGTGCTTTAATTGTACATTAACAAGCCCTAGAACCACAGAGCCACAGCCTGAGCCAGCTCATGGTTCTCTTTCTTTCTTTCTTTCTTTCTTTCTTTCTTTCTTTCTTTCTTTCTTTCTTTTTTTTTGGTTTTTCGAGACAGGGTTTCTCTGTTCTCTGTGTAGCCTTGGCTGTCCTGGAACTCACTCTGTAGACCAGGCTGGCCTTGAACTCAGAAACCTCCTTGCCTCTGCCCCTGTCTGCTTAGTTCTATTTCATTTGTAAAGGTAGGGTCTCAAGCCGGACATGGTGGCGCACGTCTTTAATCCCAGCACTCGGGAGGCAGAGGCAGGCGGATCTCTGAGTTCGAGGCCAGCCTGGTCTACAAAGTGAGTTCCAGGACAGCCAGAGCTACACAGAGAAACCCTGTCTCGAAGAAAAAAAAAGATAGGGTCTCGATACATAGCCCCGACTGGCCTGAACCTCAATGTGGAGCCAAGGCCGGCCTTTAACTCCACCTTTTTTTTTTTTCCTTCCAGAGCTGAGGACCGAACCCAGGGCCTTGTGCTTGCTAAGCAAGCGCTCTACCACTGAGCTAAATCCTCAACCCCCTGTTTTTTTTCTTAATGTGTATGCAAGTTTTACCTGCATGTATGTCTGTGCACCACTTGTGTGCCTAGTGTTCACACCACTTGTGGCCTGGAGGTCAGATGAGAGTGTTGGAACTCCTAAAAATCTGGAGTTACAGATCTTTGTGAGCCGATCAAACGTTGTTCCTCTGGAAGAGCATCAAATGCTCTTAACTGTTGAGCCTCCTCTCCAGCCCTTTGTTCCTCTCCTTGTTTTTGGATGTTATATTTACTTTGACTGAGATAATTACATATACAAGTTCAAAGATAGTTTCCCTACCTGTGTTTTTGTTGTTGTTGTTTTTAATTTTATTTTGTTTTGTTTCCCAGAGACAGGGTTTCTCTGAGTAGCTCTGCCTGTCCTGGAACTCTATCTATAGATGAAGCTGGCCTCAACATCATAGAGATCTGCTTGCCTCTGCCTCTGCCCCTGCCCCTGCCCCTGCCCCTGCCCCTGCCCCTGCCCCTGCCCCTGCCCCTGCCCCGCTGGGATTAAAGGCATGTATCATCACTTCTGGCTTTAAAAAAATATATTCTCTGTATTTTTTTCCGGCCATTATCTTATTATTAATTTTGTTTTATGACTGCTACTTGAAAATACCACTTAAACATAGTAGCTGTTTAAAAGTTGTCAGCCCTAGGTGTCAATGAGTACACTTAAGAAAAGAAAGATGGAGGACTGTAGAGATGGCTCAGCAGTTAAGAGCATCAACTGCTCTTCCAAAGGTCCTGAGTTCAAATCCCAACAACCACATAGTGGCTCACAACCATCCGTAACAATATCTGACACTCTCTTCTGGAGTGTCTGAAGACAGCTACAGTGTACTTACATATAATAAATAAATCTTTAAATAAAAGAAAGATGGAGCTGGTGAGACTGCTCAGCAGTGAAGATGCTGTTGGCAAACATAATGACCAAAGTTTAATCCCTGGACCCCACATTCTAGAAGGAGAGGTTGCCCTCTGACCTACACTCGTGCTCCAGCTCCACACAGACTCTTTCTATTCCTTGTCCATGCCCTGGTCCTGAGGATATCCCATCTCCAAATCTTTCAGTGCCTCACTCCCAAGCTGTAGTCAGCTTCTCATTTGCTGCTTCGTTTGATGTCTGTATTCTCCTAAGGACCAGTGTGTATCTCACTCTGAGATGGTAAACCCACACCCAGGCTCTAGCATCCTATCTGTCCCAGGCACTCACTCTTCTGGTTTAACGTTTTTTTCTTTCTGTTCCTCCAATTGCTCCTTAAAAAAGGACCCCAGCAAGTGAGATGGCTCAGCTGGTAAAGGTGAGGACCCCCAAGACTCACATGATAGGAGAGAAGTGACTGCCATTAGTTGTCCTTGGATCTCCATATACCCATGCTTCTGTGGCCAACCCTACCCCCACCCCCGAAATAAATAAAAATAGGACTTCTTTTGTGTTAGTCAGGTCTGTATTTCAGTAGCCCTGGCTTTAAATTCAATGTCTTGCATATTAAATGTCTTCTCATTTGGGGGAGTTTAGAACAGCTCACATACTGCTTAAATGTCTCTAGGGGGAGGGGAAAAACAGGTGATGACATTTCTTTCCATGGAAATCCCATGCTAACAGCTGTAACAGAGAAGCAGAATTCCGCAACCACCCCCCCCCCCCCCCCCCCCCCCCCCCCCCCCCGCCAGACTACCAGATGATCTATGCAGCATCCATTACAGGGCCTACCTATGGAATGATATTAGTAACTGAGTGGATGAGCACGTGTGTGGAAGGACAGAGGGGAGGGTGGTGGAATAGCTGATGTGGCTTTGTTTTTTTTTTTTTTTTTTTGAGAACAGTGAGGCAACCAGACCAAATTAATGTGACCAAGAACATGGTTCGGAATGGTCCTTAAGGCGCTGGCCGGAGGCCATTTGCAGCTACAGGGTCAAAAAATGGTTGGAGACAGGTTTGAAGCAATGAAAGAAACGTTCTGCTAGCAATCTTTAACGACACTTTAAAACATGTATTTATCTATTTTGTGTCTGTGTAGGGGAGAGAGACAGAACGAATGAGAACTAGAGAGGCCCATGTCACAGGGCAACTTATAAGGGTCTGTCCTCTACTTCAGTTTGTGGGAATCCGGATATTTTTTTTTTTTTGAGATAGGGTTTCTCTGTGTAGCCCTGGCTGTCCTGGAACTCACTCTGTAGACCAGGCTGGCCTCGAACTCAGAAATCTGCCTGCCTCTGCCTCCTGAGTGCTGGGATTACAGGTGTGTGCCACCACGCCCACCCGGCTAAGGGATCGGATTTTAACTCAGGCAAGTGACTGTAACTGCTATCTCACTGGCTCCTACGTCACTTTAAATACTCTGTCTAGTAAATTGCAAAAGTACTAATTTTAAGAAAAGGTCTCGGATATTAGCCAAGGCCAGCCTCAAACCGAAGGTAAGTAATCCTGTCAGTCTAACTGCTGCTGGGCTTATAAGCGTGAGTATGCGCTAAAATATCTGCCTATGAGACTTCAACGAACACACACTATGATCACCGTTTTGATACCTTTTTTTGAAATGTGCAATACATCCCAAACTCACTAGATGTTTTCCTCATGAAGTTGGTATCTGCACTGCTGGTGACCTAGGAAAACCTAATTCCCGACAACTTGTACTTTTTATTAAGCATCAAGGCCGGCCGTGATTGCAAGCATTATCCCACTTAATCCATAAGGCCACTGAGCCAAGGAGAAACTGCTTTATCTGCACTAGAAGATATGCAAAAGGAGGGGCTGGGAAGTGAGCGCAGGAAGTCAGCCTCCACCGAACAAAGAACCACCCAGGCCTCAGTTGGAGGGATTAAAATGCAGTGATTTCCAGCTTCCAATGAGAAGGGACCCTGGGCAGGAGCAGAGCCAAAGGCTTTCCAGCGTCGGAGGCTTTTAGAGTTGCCCCCTCCCACGAGGGATACTCCATCCATCCGCCCGCCCGCCCGCCCGCCTCCCAGATCACTATCCTGCATCTACACTTCGGCCCGCGCTCACTCCACCTCGCATTCAATCCTCGCTGCGCCCGGAGTTGAGCGAGGTCTACTATTCCTTGCCTACACGGAACCATGCCCACTCCACTACAGAGGAGGTCACTTTCCTGATACTGACCCGACCCCTCCCAGTACGGGTATAGCGGGGCGAGGCCCTCACAGCCCCTCCCATCGCCAAGCCTAGGCGCCATGAAGGTGACCTCCCCCTAGGGCTGCACGCGCCGGGCTGTGCTACAACTGGCTCACACGTGGTGAGCCTGGAGAGCGAGGCCCCTCCCCCGCCACGCGCGCCCCGCAGTCCTCTCCGTCACGCCCCTACGAAGACTCCGCCCTGGGCGGGGCGGGGCGCCAGCCGCCCCCAGTGGACTGGCTGCGCGCGCTGGGCCAGATCCAGGACGCGCCCGGGGTGCAAAAACTGTACAAGGAGACTCCGCTCCCGGCGTGCGGTGGCCCTGCCCCTAGATGCTCTAGAGAGCGAGCTAGGACTGCCAGACTAGTTAGAATGGTAGCGCGTGTCCTGCGGCTTGTCTTTGGAAAGCGGGCATTCTTGTCCCTTAGGGATTCCTCTAGCGCCCCAAAGGATAAAAAAAGAACAAAAATAAAAACCATTATTGGGCTTAAAAGCATTTGTTAAGCATTCTGTGGCTGGACCCTGTGTGTAGTAGGGAGGGGCTCCAATCACAAGGTGAGTCTATCTCCTTAAAAACCTTTTCCGAGTCTCCGTCCCTCTATCCCTCTATCAGTTCTCTAGCCGGCAGTCCATCAATGTCCCAGTAAGAGACCAGGAAGAAGTCCTACCTGGCGGCAGGTGTCATTGAATAAATGTGCAAGGCGAAGAAAGGAAAACCTTGGAGGACAGATGGGCAGCGCTCCACGTCCCGCCCCCCAACTTCACTCCAGCCCGGATCCTAAGAAAAGAAACCTATCTCATCCGTCCCCCCAGCCCCCATCCCAGGCGCGAGACCGCCCGCCCAAGCAACCAGCGATTGGGAGATGCAAATGCTGAGTTCTCTGCCCAGCAACGGATGACGCGCACCGAGCGCGAGGCGTGGCCCGGCCGCTGCCCGAGCGGGCACCTCGGTGTTTACACGGGGCGGCCCCGCGCGCGCCGCAGCGGCCCGCAGACGGCGAGGGGGAGGGGAGCGCGCGCGCCTCCGGGGCCGCGCGGGGAGAAAGACACTGGAAGGCGGCGGCGGGCGGGCAAGCGCGCGCGGGGCCGCGGAGAGCCAGGCCGCGACCGGAGCCCGCGGGAGCCCACGAGGCTCGAGTCCTTGGCCCTGCAAAACAATGCGCGGCGCGCGGAGGAGCTCTACTGGCCCGGGGCGGCGGGGACGCGCCGAGCCCTCTTGAGCCCGCGCCGCTGACCTCCCCCCCGCACAGACGGCCCGAGCGCCGGGCGCCGCGCTCCCAGCTCGCGGGGGCCGGGCCGAGCCGCGGGGCGGGGCCGCCCCTCCGTCGCCGCTGCCTCCTCCCCCACCGCCGCCGCGGAGGATGCGGACAGCCCCCGGCGGCGTCTAGCGGCCCGGGCCCGGCACGATGGTGCAGCAGCGGGGCGCGCGGGCCAAGCGGGACGGCGGGCCGCCGCCCCCGGGGCCCGGGCCGGCCGCCGAGGGGGCACGCGAGCCAGGCTGGTGCAAGACCCCGAGCGGCCACATCAAGCGGCCGATGAACGCGTTCATGGTGTGGTCGCAGCACGAGCGGAGAAAAATCATGGACCAGTGGCCCGACATGCACAACGCTGAGATCTCCAAGCGCCTGGGCCGCCGCTGGCAGCTGCTGCAGGACTCGGAGAAGATCCCGTTCGTGCGGGAGGCGGAGCGGCTGCGCCTCAAGCACATGGCGGACTACCCGGACTACAAGTACCGGCCTCGCAAGAAGAGCAAGGGGGCGCCCGCCAAGGCGCGGCCCCGCCCCCCCGGAGGCGGCGGTGGTGGCAGTCGGCTGAAACCCGGGCCACAGCTGCCGGGCCGCGGGGGCCGCCGAGCGTCGGGAGGACCTCTGGGGGGTGGCGCAGCGGCGCCGGAGGACGACGACGAAGACGAAGAGGAGGAGCTGCTGGAAGTACGCCTGCTGGAGACCCCCGGGCGCGAGCTGTGGAGGATGGTCCCGGCGGGGCGCGCTGCCCGCGGACCCGCGGAGCGCGTGCAGGGGCCATCCGGCGAGGGGGCGGCCGCCAGCGCCGCCTCTCCGACCCAGTCGGAGGACGAAGAGCCGGAGGAAGAGGAGGAGGAGGCGGCTACAGCAGAGGAGGGCGAAGAGGAGACGGTGGTATCTAGGGAGGAGCCGCTGGGCTTTCTGTCCAGGATGCCTCCGGGTCCCGCCGGCCTGGACTGCAGTGCCCTGGACCGTGACCCGGACCTGCTGCCCCCTTCGGGCACGTCACATTTCGAATTCCCGGACTACTGCACCCCCGAAGTTACCGAGATGATCGCAGGGGACTGGCGCCCGTCTAGTATCGCCGACCTGGTTTTCACCTACTGAGCCCACCGTCAGCGGGGCGCGCACGCCCCCAAACCAGCTGTTTACATACAGGAATCAGGTATTGGGGCCCCTCGGAGGCCGAGGCTGGCACCCCATCTCCCGCGCAGCCTCCCCCCTCCTAGTTGTGCCCATCCCCCCACAAATCCAGACATACCCCTCCCCCGCAGACACACCCCAAGGCAGCCCAACCCCCACTTTCTCCCTGACATCTAAGCCCCTCCCCATTCAGTCCTGTCCCGCGTAGCCACCAGCAGCCAGCCCCCCTCGGATACACCTCGTTCCTCCTACATACCTTAACCCCTCCCCTCACTTTGCACACGCCCCTCCTCGTGGCCGGACGGCACGCCCATTCGCTCCAGAATCCCTCCGCCCTCGCCTGGGCCTGCCTTGGTAGTTAAGGGGCGCTGCAGTCTGGCGGTTCAGCGCTCCTCCCAGTCCCCTCCTCTTCTGGGGGGAAGGGAGCCATCCCTTCCCCCCTGGATCTCAAGGCCCCACCCCTCAGCTTGAACCATCCCTCCCCCCCTTCTTGCGCATGCTTGATGCTTTTTGGAGGGGGCAGGTCCCAGTTAAGCTGCAGGCCTCTGTTGCCAACTCCGAAAGGGAGAGGGCAATTATAGAGTGATCTAAGAAATCCTTTGATCCCGAAGCCCGTAGCTTACTCTCAACCCAACGGGGCGTCACTGCCTTAATGGGAGGCGCACTCAAAGGGAGAGATAGAAACTAGCTAGCCCTAAACTCTGCAAGTGTCAACCCCTTTTCTATGAAGGGGTCACCCACGCCCACCACCACCCTCCACCGCGTGACTGCCTTTATAGCCCATCTTGGTCGCCGGAAACTTGATTTTCCAAAGTGGGAATTTAGAATTCGGTCTTTGGAAATCCACCAAGATGGGATTGTCCAAGAGAACTCAGAACCAAGACACCTACCAGTCTGGGGACAGAGTTCCTGCTGCCCCCTCAATCCCCCTCGGGAAGCGCCCTATCAGCTCAGGGCATCCTCTCTGCCTGGGCTCCTCCCTAAGTCCATCACCCCTTCCTATCACTCAAATCCAGTCTCAGCAACCACAGCTGCAGTATTCAGTGGGAGAAACTGAAGCACGTTGTTGCTAGGGTTTAGGACAGGCATACCAGCAGACGAGTGGCAAGAATGAGGACCATGTCTAAACAAACTTGGCTTGAGGAGAGACCAGGCCAGGGGACGGTCGCTGAACTAGTAGTGGACTTGGGTGCTTTGCACCTCGGTCTGCCCTTGTGAGAAATGGGGTGGCACTGCTGTAGTTAGGAAGCTGTGTTGAGATTAGGTTGCCCTCCGGAGCCCTGCCCGGTTGCCAAGTCTGCTCCACTGGTCTCCCGCTCCAGCCCCGCCCCTCCAGCCTCCCCATCCTCCCTCAGCCCTCACTACCTGTATCTCGCCGGCGTGTGTCCACCCTCTCTGGGTGGTTCACACACACTCATTCACACACACACAAATCTCAGGAACAAACGGTCCCAGAGTCCTCCTCGACCCCTGCCCTGGGTCTCTGCAGGTCTCTGCCCCACGCGTTCCCTTCGCTGACAACGCCACCAGCTGCCTCCTCTAAGCTTGGTGCTCTGGCTCTGGGCCTTTCTTGCGCTCTTTCTCTCTCTTTCTGTTTTCTTCCTTTTTTTCTTCTTTTTCTTTTTTTTCTTTTTTAAGAAAACAACCACAAAAAAAAAAGACAATGAAAAAAAAAACCGGAAAACGTCATGTGAGTGAAGAGATGTCACTGTCTGTGGTCTTTGGAGAACTAGTCTCGTAGCTGATGGGAGGGGATTCCCTCCTCTGGGGCGCTGGCACCCACAGCAGGACTCGCCAGTCTGATGCCAGGACTGAATAAAGTGTATTTGCCCCGATCTTGCCCTGTGGTTCTGCATGTGTGTACTTCTCACCCCTGGCCAGCTTCAAAGTGCCTAGAGTATGGACTGGTGCAGGGAGAGCTGGTTCTCTTTAGGCCTCTGTTACCCTCTATCTCAGGAATCCCTGCCTTCATTAGGAATGGCAAACTCATCTTTACAGTGGCTAAGCGGGCATTGTAACTGGGAGGACTGGGGTGGGCGCTGATGTCACAGTGTGCAAGGGTGCAAGCCTCTAGACAGACATATTTTCCAAGAGATGCAGGAGACCAGTCATTGTCTCATTAGGTCAAACGAGACAAGTATGCAGGTGGGCAGGACTGATCCTCCGGGGTCAGTTCAACTGTTTAATGAGGATTGGGAAGCAAAATTGGTAGCTTGGCTCGGAGCCTGTGTCCTGAGCAGCTCTGCGGTGTGTGTCTTCTAAGGATCAGCATGGTGTTTTCAGAGTGAAACCATGCTTGGGGTAAGCAGCATTTAAGGTGGTATGCTCCATAAACTATGTTGTAGGAAGACGGGGGAGGGGGTGGGAAGGGGTCCCCATCAAGCAGCCACAGCTAGAAGTACTCTGAGGTATCCCTCAAATGTATTGTCCCATGCTGAGCGTCGGCCCAGGGCCTGCAGTGTAAGCCTACCACAGGGCCAGAGGGCAGCAGACCGAGAGTTTTCTCCTGAGGATCTGACTCTGTTCTTCGGTGCCTTGTACCTTTCTCCCCAATGCCTTTCCTTGTCCAGTGAATGTGGCTGCTCAAGAAAAGCCCGTTTTCCCAATAAGCCAGGACTGGGTGTGGGTCTTTTCAGGGCATCTTCTCTGCTTCTAGTTGGAAGCAAACTGGGAAGAAATCATTAGTAGATAGCATTGAGAAAGGGAGGCCAGGGTCTGTGCCAAACAGAAGTCGGTTCAAGGAAGGGTTTCCTAGGCCATAGGAAACAGGGTCAGTGAATAACCTCCAGCAAGGTTAGCCCCTGAAGTCAGGCTGCCCCAGGCCACACCCTTCCCCTTGGTAGGCCTGCCCCAGTGTCTAAGCTAGCTTGTTGTAGTGCTTTGTGGGGCGGATAGTCAAGCATTTCTTCCACCAGACTCCCCTGTGGTCCCTGCTCTCAAACAGCCAGGGCCTTGTCAGACCGACTTCATGCCCAACACACTGCTTTTTTTCCACAGGTGTTCATCCTAATAAACGTCTTAACACCCACAAACTCAGTCTTGGTGTTGTGTCTGCTTCTGGAAGAGCTTTCTACTGTGGAGGGGTTAAAAGTTGACAAAGGAAATGTGGTCACTGACTTAACAATGGCAGTTAGGGCACCTCAGATGCACCATCTAACTGCCTCCAAAGACATCTTTCTTCACCAGACCCTCTCCTCCACGGAGCCCCAACCCTGAGGCTGGCCCTTTCTAAGCTTTCTCATCAAGCTGTGACAGCTAGTCGCCTGCCCCACTTGAGTCAAGGCACAAAAAAAAAAAAAAGGTGAGCTCGGTGAATGTCCTTAACATCTGGAACAGGACTAGACTTGGCTAGTCCTCTCTATCCGCAGACCTTCGTGTCCCACACTGAGGGTGGTGGGGGCTTGGACTAGAGGGAGACATCTTACATTTGCTGGTATGAAGAGAGGGGAGGACTAAGGTTCGTAGGGACTCTGGGGACATCTAGTGATTGAGGAGTAGAAAGCAGGCTTGGTAGGTGGAGGTCAAGTCTCCAAGGAACTGAGCTCGTGTCCTTGGTATTTCTGGGGTCCTGTCTCACAGCAAACATTTGAGCCACACTGCTCCCAAGGTGGCTTTTCCGCCTTTTGCCTTTGTTTCCTTTGAGTTGGGTTTTGGTTGGTTTGCTTTTGATACGGATCCCTTATAGCCCTGACTAGAGTGGAGCGCACTGTGCAGATCAGATTGGCCTCCAACTGCCTGCTTCCAGTTCTGCCTGCTTCCGTTTCCAGAGTGTGCTGATTAAAGGCATGTGTTGCCATACCCTTTTGCTTTGGGGAGGACAGGGTCGGTCTTGAACCCGGGCTGGTCTCCTGAGCTGGTGTTGTAGCTATAGACCATCATGCTGGGTTGATATACTGATGAGACTTGAACTGAAGACTTCATCATGCTAGGCATACGCTCTAGCAACTGGAGTTTATCCCTAGTCCCAACACTTAAGAGTGTGCTTTAGAGAGTGTGGTCTTCCCTGAGCCCATGGATCTAAACAGACATAAACCCAGGCCTGAGAATAGTCAGATGACAATACATTTGTTTGTAAAAGCAGATTCTGGGTAGGGCAATCTCAGGTTACTTAACCCTGTGACCTGAAATTGCAGTGGTTGGTGGCTTTTTAGAGTATGGTGA
>LR750696.1:0-61790 GCA_902729485.2 Mus minutoides
TTTGATTTTCTGGTGTCCACCTTCTTGAGTTCTTTATATATATTGGATATCAGTCCCCCATCTGATTTAGGATTGGTAAAGATCCTTTCCCAATCTGTTGGTGGCCCTTTTGTCCTGTTGACAGTATCTTTTGTCTTACAGAAGCTTTGCAACTTTATGAGGTCCCATTTGTCAATTCTTGATCTTACAGCACAAGCCTTTGCTGTTTTGTTCAGGAATTTTTCTCCAGTGCCCATATCATCGAGGCTTTTCTCCACTTTCTCCTCTATAATTTCAAATTGTTATCAAATTGTCTCATACATCAACACATATATCATCATTAATGAACCTTTATGTATATATCATATATTATAACAATATCAAGATATGTTTAAATAATATATCATAATATATTACATAATATTAATATATAATATAATAAAGTGTTACATATTATATGCTTAGCATATATGAATATATGCTATATATTATATATTAATATGTTTAATACATAAATATATTTATAAACATATATTATTATTGTGAAATAAATATATATTTTATTCAAAAGATACCACAGAGACCACAGTTTTACACTATATACATTAATAAATTTTTTTTAAGGTTTTGAAAATTCCTCAAAATACTGCTATGGTCTTGGAGAGCCTAAGTTAACCTAAACTATATGTTATGAGTGACTAATTCCTTACATATTGACTTATCAGAGACCTTGAACATTTTGGTGGATTTCATCTCTTATCTTTGTTTGATAGTTAAACAAGATAGCAGTATGCTTGTTCAAAATACTAGAACTATTCCTTTAACACTCAGCTGTTATACTCTCCTAGAGTATAGTTAAACCTAGCATATAAGAAATATTTAATGTTAATTGTCTGAATCACTGAAGTAAACATTTGAGTATAGAAAATCTACTTACTTCTGATACCTAATTTTGTAAACATATCCAAGTATATGAAGGTAAGTTGTGGGAAACTATGGTATATTAATATAATACTAATTTTACTATTAGTAATTATTTAGATTATGCAAAAATAACAAGTTCCCCAAATTATTTTCATCATATTTTGTCGTTCAGAGAGAGAGACAGAATAGTATATCAAAACGAGTCATGACAAGGTAGGAGTAACCTCTTCATTGTCAGAGGACACAGACTTAGGACGAAAGTAACGGTTATGAATTGAATGTGTATTTAAATATTGTTAAGTCCTATTCTTCGACGGTATTTACAAGCTGTCATCGTAAGTAGATTTAGGACTTCTTTTCTTAGGAAGGGAATACTAAATGAAGCCACTCCTCTGCTTTCCTTAGACATTATATGTAGTACCTCTAAACATCACATGACCATGTTATGAGAGACTAAATATGATTTGGGCATGCTTGTTGGCAGTGATAGAAAATATCTGTGACCTTAACCTCAGTATTTCATAGTATTTCCCTTGTGAAGGAAGCACTTCTATATCTCTAAATGATATCTACATTGGGTAACCTGACATTAGGTAAATGTCACTGGCCACATGGTCTGTTAGCTTGAGTTAATCTTATAGCTGTTTTGGCTTTGTTTCTGTTTTATGGATGCAAATTATTAAAAATAAAACTAAAATATCTGGAAGGAAAAGCAGCCTGGTGGAAGATGGAATTGAAAGTAGTTAAGAAAGGCAAAGCAACATTTTGCTATGAGGAATAGTTTAATGGCAGGCAGTCTCAGGCCCAGACTTCCTCCTAATCTGTATCCTAGTCTGTCTGTCTGTCTGTCTGTCTGTCTGTCTGTCTGTCTGTCTGTCTGTCTGTCTCACAATACAATGGACTGTGTATTCAGGCTATATTCACTGTTCTCTAGACTCACGAATTTTGGAACTTTTTCAGTCTCACCAAGCATGAACAGAGCCACATTCTAGTCCAGGTCTTCAGACCACTTCTTGACACTGTGATTATCTGAAGAGTCAGGTTCTTGAGGCTGCATGACTGCAGTCTCCATACTCATCAGTTTCTGGGTAAGTGCTGCCCTTTAGGGACTAGGCTGTCTGCAATTCTCAGGCATGTCACTTTTTCAGGAGATAGTGCCTTACTTCTTCGATCTAGAAGGTCTCTTCACCACAGTATGGGAAAACTGAGTCTTATGCAACCTAATACAATAATGAGAATGACTTTTCCTCCTGTTTTGCATTGTCCTATTAAGTGGCAACAAATTGTAGTTACTTCCACACTGGAGAGAGGAGAATTAATGCAAGGGATTACCTTACTGGCTTTTAGATTAGTGTGCAGCTGCCAGAGACCTCATAATCCTGGTGAACTCTGTCTACCTATGACACCATAATCTCTCAGATCCCTAATAGAAACTATGTAACATATTATGTCTGGAAGCTTTGAGGACTCAAAAATCTGGATCCATAATCCAGGCTTCTTCTAACATATCGTGTCTTCTTTTGTAAAATTGAAAGTATTCTATATTAAAATTTTGATAGCACTATGGGTAATATGAAAGAGAAAAATAAACATTTTATATTTAATACATTGTACATTACCTGAGAATAGTGCATATGCTTTGCATTCTTACTTGTTACTACTGTGTGTGTGTATGCATGCGTGTGTGTGTGTGTGTGTGTGTGTGTGTGTGTACGCACGCGCACGTGTGTATGGGTTCTGTGGTCACACATCACATTCTTCTCAACTCTGAGTTTCAAGGGAGACTTTTTCTAAATTCACCAAGTACCCAGCCTCTATTCTTTCAACCCCCACACTGTGGCAAACACAAGTAGAGATAAAACACTAAGCATCTTATCTTTCCTACTTGTGACTGAATTGAACGGGTTAATAAAAAAGGTGGAGGTGATCCTTAGGTAGAAAGACACTGGGATAGAAAGGAAATAGAGGTATATAATCCTGAAGAACTCTTCCTCACATGTATACATCTTGCTGAAAATTGTTTTACATTCTTTGAGTAAGTGAATACAGCTTAATGTTCATAAAACATTAAAGTGAGAGCATTGTATTTATTATTTTTCATTTTTATTGATGATAGAGTTGAAATTGTAGTTCTTTAATATCATTTGATCTTCATAGCAATAGGAAGGAGATTATGCCTGTAAATAGTGTCTGCCTGTGAGCCTCTGCATCAGCATTGCCATCTGCTGCCAGAGTGAACTTTTCTGATGATGACTGGTAAGGTATGGATCTATAAATATAGCAGAATATCATTATGAGTCATTTAAAAAAATCATTAGTGCTGAGTTTTTAACCATAGATCTTTGGGCTATCTAATGTCTGGCTCTTCACTCAGTAGTGCTAGATGTGGGGTTCTTCTTGTGGAGTTAGATCAAATCAGACTTTGGTTGGGTATTCCCATCCATTCTGCTCTACTATATTCCTAAAATATTTTACAGGCATGACAGACCATAGGTAAAAGCTTTCATAGCAGAGTTAGTGTCCATGTTTCACTTTCAATAGCTCGAAGAGTATCTTCCAATTCCAGAGTCTAGAACATAGAGGTTAGGGCTCCATGTGGGCACCAGCTGGACTTATCCATGTCTAATGAGTTATGTGGGTGTTGTCTTCAGCAATGGAGCCTTTTTCTCAGTTTGAAGAGAGCAACCTTTTGTTTTAGTAATGCTCTGGGTTGTTTTGGGGATTTACACAGGACTCCTCTTCATGAACAAATCAATCAAATGTACCCCAGTCCCATCACTGGAAGGAAGCCCTACTTGACTATAAGAAATGGCCAGATGAGACTCCATATTCCTCATTATTAGTTCCTCACCAGAATTACCTTCATAAATTACAGAATGTTTCCACTGAGCTAGGTTTCAACCTCTCCTCAAATGCCTCTCCAATTCCGGGTATCTCTTCTTTCTTCATTTTTTTTTCCACCCTTGCTTTCAGTCCCTAGTCTGCTCCATAAAATCCAAACCTTTCTACATTTTTTACTATGGGATTCCCTCAACTCTGCAGAAAAGTTGAAGACCTCCAATTTTGACTTATCTGTAGAGTATCTTGCTGTAGGTCTCTACATCTGTTCCTATCCACTGCCAGAGGAAGCCTCTGATGATGTCTGGATAAAACACTGATCAATTAGTATAGCAGACTATCCTTAGGAATGGAGGATATCAGGAGAACAGGCCCTCTGAATCAGTAAAGCATGGCACATATGAGGTCACAGAGACTGAAGTTGCAAGCATAGAGCCTACAACAGCACTAGGTCCTTTGTGTACATTTTATATCTATTAACTTCATATTTTAGGGAGGAGGGTAATGCCTGTCTGTGAGAATGAGTAGGTCTCTGACCCTTTATGCCTGCCTATTAGGATTCTTTTCCTCTTGTTGGGTTGCCATGTCCAACTTTGATAGATTTTGCTTCATCTTATTTTATTTTATTTTGTCATGTTTGGTTGTTGTCTTTTGGAGGCCTGCACTTTTGTAATAAGAGACAAAAAGGGAGGGGAGGGAAAATGGAGAGGAACTGGGAGGAATTGCGGAGTATATAAGCAGGATATATTGTATGAAAGAAGAATATATTTTCAATAAAATTAAAAGAAAGAAAGGAAGGAAGGAAGGAAGGAAGGAAGGAAGAAAGAAAGAAAGAAAGAAAGAAAGAAAGAAAGAAAGAAAGAAAGAAAGAAAGAAAGAAAGGATATTTATAGTGAGGGTGTTATTGCCCCAATGTTATATACTGCTGGAAAGAAAGCACAACCTTAATCCAGAAGTCCTACCTTCCTTCCTTTGTCATATATCTTTCTTGGCATACAGGATTCTATCACCACAGCAACTCAAATACTTAATCTATATTTAGATTGGAGTAATTAACACAGAAATAGGAGAATTCAAGGATGGGAGTTCTTTCATTATATAGTCAACTGGGGAGGTAGGTGAACTTCATATTTGAACCCCTGTAACATTCAGTTTTATGTCATGGAGGAATTTCATATCTCTTTTAAGAAATTAATGGAGAAAGAAAGCAGGTCTGCTTCATGGTATGTTTATAAAGTGAGATTTTTGCAGCATTTTTTTAAAATTTTTCTTTCAATTACTAGCCAATGAGAACCTAACTTGAATACAGCATATTATTTTCAAGCATAGTTTACCACAAGGACCAGCTTGGGTTTTACAAATACATATTGTGCTCAATAAATATCTCTGCTAATTCTTCAGAGGGGAGCAGGATATCATTACATTACCTCTGCGTTTCACAGAGCTGACTGACTGTAAGCTCAAGCCCTGACACTTTCAGCTTGCTTACCTAAGGCATGTTGCAGAACATAGACATTAGAATGTTAGTTTTGTAGAGTTTTATACGTTCAGACCAGGATGTTTTTTCCAGAACAGGAAACTTTGTTTAAAACTCAAAGATGATAGTTTTTATTTTACATATTTGTATACTTATGTATTTACATATTATTTTATATATTTGTTTTTTTTTTTCAATTTTTTGTATGTGTGGCTGGGGAGATGTCTCCAGAGGGAGATGGTAGCTACCTGATTGGTAGCTATGGAGCTGATATTGGAGATAGTTGCAATATATTTAATATCAGTTCTATGAACTTAACTCAGATCCTCTACAAGGATACTACCTCCTCTTAACTGCTAAGCCACCACTATATCCATATATATATATATATATATATATATATATATATATATATACATACTTGTACACTATTATATTGTATATATTATATGTGTACACATACACACACATATATATATATATATGTGCATAGAGAGAGAGAGAAAGAGAGAGAGAGAGAGAAAGACTGTGAGACAGTACTTTATGAGAAAACTTCATACATATTAACAGAGTTATAAAAAGTGCTATACAGTTCAACAACAATAAGTCAGATATACATATTGTTTATCTTAATCAAGACTCAGTATTGGACCAACTGCCTCAGATAGACATGGGCCTGTTTGTAAATTATCACATATCTGGGCTGATTCTCTTTCTAGTAACCATCTGATCATCACACCTCAATGATCAAGGGGAGAATCCTTTGATTATGCTCTGCCATCTATAATATGATATAGGTCACCATCATGTTTTGAAATGGCACAGTTTGGTGAGGAACACAAGATTCGATGAAAATAAATGTTCACTTTCAAATGTAGTATAGCATCAATCTGTAATCCCTGAATTCGTTGTGCAGAGACTATTTGAGGTTTTTATTTTTATTACTATTATTATTCTTTAATCTTTTTTACAGTCCAGACTTTATCCCACTCCTTGTCCACCCTCTGACTGTTCCACACCTCACATCTCTTCCCTCTCATCTCCAAGAGGATATCCCCATCCCACCCCACCTCACCAAACCTCCCCACTCTCTGGGGTTCTAAGTCTCTCAAAGGTTATGTGCATCTTCCCAGACTGAGTCCAGACCCGCAATCCTCTGTTGTAGATGTACTGGGGGCCTCATATCAGCTGGTGCATGCTGCCTGGATGGTGGCTCAGTGTCTGAGAGATCTCAGGGGTCCTGGTTAGTTGAGATTGCTGGTCTTCTTCTAGGGTCACCCACCTCCTCACCTTCTTCCAGCTTTTCCCTAATACAACCACAGTGGTCACCAGCTACTTTCCAAGGGTTGGGTGTAAGTATTTGTATCTTATTCTTTCAGCTGCTTGTTGGGCCTTTCAGAGGACAGTCATGATAGGCTCCATGAACCTTCTTTTGGGTCTGAGTTACCTCATTCAGGATGATATTTTCTAGTTCCATCCATTTGCCTGCAAAACTCGTGATGACCTCATCCTTAACAGCTGAGTAGTATTCTGTTGTGTAAATGAACCACATTTTCTGTATCCATTCATCTCTCATGGGACAACTGGGTTGTTTCCAGCTTCTGGCTCTCACAAATAAGGCTACTATGAGCATAGTGGAAGGTTTTTACCATGTGCTATTCTCTCCTTTGGGCTAATGTGTCCTTGTTAATCTTCTACATTTAAATTATTAAGTCGTAAGGTCAATTTTCTACTATATCACATTTTACAATGTAAAAAGTGATAGAATTAATGAATCTGTGTGAATACGGATCCCTGTTAAACAAGAATTCTCTAAAGAGGTCGTATAGTGTCGACTTCCTACCCTTCCTTGTAAACAAAGGGAAAAACTAGAAATGATAAAAGATACATATAACTTAAATTTAAAAAATAATCTAACTGAGCAGAAAGAAAACACCGTAGACAAATGTCTCCATCGTCCATCATATTTATTTCAGAGCCAGCTAACTTCATTTCCAAATCCAAACACTTACGCATCCATCCCCACTCAGCCTCACACTTCACTCCAAGACAAAGGGAGAACATAGTAAAGTTCCTTGACTCTCAAGGAGTTCAGCATCTGTACAAGGACACAAACGCTTGATTGGGATTCTGTGTGATATATCTTCTGAGACAGCTGTGGGAAGCAGGGCAGGAGAGCACAGACTGCAGCCATCTAGACAGAGGAGGCTGAAAGAGCCAGCACAGCTCCCTGCAAGTATACCCATGAATAACTCATGCCAATGAATAACTTAACAAAGAAACATGACAGACCTCGAAAGAACTACCTAGCTGTAGTCCAAGCAAAAGCCCACTACAAACAAGCAAAAGCCTACTACTCCAGGCAATAATTTCACATGTATCCTGTCTTGCTATCTCACCCTGCTTATGATAATACTAATTCTTTTTTCATTTATTTCAGGGGCTAAAAAGTCATTATTTACCAGCTGATCTTCAGAAACATCTCAAGGAATGGGGGATGTTGGCTGTTTTTAATCAGCTAATTTTATATTCCTGAGATTGGTGAAAAGAGTTTGAGATGGGGTTTGGAGTTTCAAGTTGAAAATAGCATGCCTGATTTATGATGTTTTGAAGACAAACATCTTTAAATCTCACTTTAGGTGTGACAGCTTTCTTAAGGTCCCACAGGCTGAAGGGAAACATTTTTTGTGTGTGTCTGTGTCTGAGATTCTACTAAGGCTCTCTGTCTCTTTTTGTCTCAGCTTCTCCCTTTCCTCTCATACATTTTTACTCTATCTTGAAGTGGAAACATCCTTTCAAACTCCCCAATCCATAATTTAACAAGTTTTGTTAGATCAAAAGGAAAGAAAGAATGAACAGAGGCATAGCGCGTGAAAAGCTTTAATATTTGAGTGACCACACTATCTGAGGCAGCCTTTCTACTGTCCTCTATGCAGCACAGGCAGAAAAAAAAAATGAATCTGGAGTGATTTGCTCAAGGTTGCTCAATGTGAGTCAAAAAAGATTGGGCATTTCAATGCGAGGCAGAGCTGACATCTTTCTTCCCTAAAAAGGTGGTTTTGTATGTGATTGGTTTCAATCCCAAAGAAGTAAACACACTCACAGGTCATACATTTCTAGCTGCTTTTTCTTAAGCAGTGAAGTGTTGGGAGGCAGCCAGGAAAAAAGAAGTTTGCTACATAATACCAACACAAGGATGGCCCTGAACATGAAGTAGTGGGCACAGGGAGGTTAGTGTAGCCTTTTCTGGATGGTTACTGAAGGCAGGAAGACAATACATAGGGGGTGATACGAGGAGAGAATGAAAAAAGCGAAAACTGCAGAGATCCCCTATGCTAGGACTTCTAGAATGTGTTCAAGCTCCTTTATCCTTACATTCACATGAGCTCCAAGTTTCTCCTCACCCTTTTCAGATAACCCCAGCAAGCCCCATAGCTATTATTTATAACATCTTGGTAAAAAGCCCAGTGTGCAGAGTTCAATAGAACTGCATTTAGAACAGGTTGTGAGTGAACTAGGAAGTTGCTTGAAAGCCCATTCAACAAGCTTTGCTATAAAACTCATTTTCCTATTTATTAGTTAATAGAAATTATGGGAATAAATGTGTTCTGTCTACAAAATGACAACATTTTACTTCCTTATAACACATTTTTTTTCTTCAGCCCTATCAGGATTCTAAACATAATAGACCAGCATATAGCACCTTGGAAACCGTGAAAATGGCAGAAGCAGGAAGGCATCTCTGATTCCTCTTACACTATTTCCCTGAAGCCTCTTATGAAACATAGGTCTTAATATTCTCACTAGAACCAGGGCATGGTAATAAACAGGTCTGCAGAGAAGAAACTAAACAAACAGAGGTTGCTAAGGACTCAAACACGGAGTCCTTTTGTTGCTACAGTTATTTGGAGAGCCATCTATAAAAATACAGGTTTTCCTGGACTTTTGAATCTTCATGTCCAAGGGTACCTGTGATGCATATGTTTTTACTACAGACATTTTTATACTCTTCTTTTGTTAATCTGCCTCTTAATGGAAGAGTATCAACTATGAAACTTGTAAACAAATAAATCTTTTTTTTCTCCCAGTTCTTTTGTTTACCTCAGGATGTCTCATCCTAGTGAATATTATTCCTAAAGACCTATGGTTTTATGTTTTTGTAGACTATTAAGTGCTATTTTGAGGTCCATGTGGTGATTGTAATGTCCTTTTATTCACCCTGTGTGTCTATGGTTTTCAACAATGGGACTAAGTTATAAAGCTTCTTTGGTAGAAAAAAAACCTTTCATTTGAAGGTGGAGTTCCCATTGTGTATCTTCATAAAACTCCCTACATGGGACCGTTGATTTTCCCAATGAAAGGGTGCTTTGTCCCATCCAAATTTATCTTCTTTTTATACTCAACATCATTTGAATTGTCCAATTAATTTTGTAGAAAAGAAGAGCTGTACTGAGGCTAGCAAGTTTTCCTCAGAAGTGGTTAATGTTGTAATTGGAGACTGAGTGAGACGGGATTCTAGAGGAGGAATGAGCATAATTTTAAGAAGGTGATCTGAAGATCCAGGTGAGAGGCTGTAGAACTGGAGACGAGGCACAAGCATCTGAGTAAATTATTAAAAGCTGGGGTTGGACCTGAGCTCACACATTACTGTGTCTTCCTTCTTAGTTTCTGCTTCCTTTGGATTCAACCCAGTATGAGGTTGCCCAGAAGGATAATCGTTCTTGCACATGAAGGGTCTATAAAACTACAATGGTTTTATAAGCACAGGAGAGCCAAGGCAAAAAGCAGCAAGGGATATGATGTAGCTCATGGAAGATAATGAGGAAGGAAAAGGAGTTCTGAAGACTTTCAGAATAGCAAAAAGCACTCAACGATTTCTGGGGCTTCAAATCCCATCAAGAAAAAAAAAAAAATCCTATGCATCATTTGATAGCACATACTAGTAAGAAAGGACTGAAGAAGTAACATGCTTTAATTAATACACAACAGCTATCCAACAATTTTGAAAGACGGGCATTATTATCCTCATTTAGCAGAACAAAATCTTGAATATGAGGAGGTTCAGTGATGCATCCAAGTCCACAGTGAAGGGCAGAGCATCATCTTCAACCTAAATCTTTGTGCATTCCTGACCTCACTCTTCTCATTTGGTCTTTATTTCTCTAGATCTGATAATCAGATGAATATCTGTAGCATATTTTATTCATGTTAATGAGACATACACTAAGAGCACTCTTGAAAGACTCAGGTTTAAAAGAATTTACATTGCTGAGAAGAAAAAATTTAGTTTTAGATAGAAGCAGATTGGACTCCCAGAGGTTATTCTTTGGAAAATGTATATCACCAGTTTGTTGTGTGTCTGGAGATCTAGAAATTGGGTTAGGGTGTTGAAGACCATTTAAAATAAATAAGTCTTATTAAACTTAATTTGAGAGGAGACTACATTACAGGGCATGTCACATATCAGAAGAATGGAGTAGGAAACATTTGAAATGTGCATGTAATTCCTGCTCATCCTGGATGAGAGTACACTTAGATCATTGCAAACTTTATATGCCCCAATAAAGGGGAATGCCAGGGCCAAGAAGTGGGAGTGGGCAGGTAGGGGAGCAGGGCAGGGGGGGATGTATAGGGAACTTTCAGATAGCAGTTGAAATGTAAATTAAGAAAATATCTAATAAAAATATTTTTAAAAAGCATAATGCTTTCACTTCTTTTCACATCTGAAATGTCAACAGCAAGAAGCTAAATTTTATTATATGCTTTACTCACAAAGGGAAGCAGAAACTGGCCAATTATGACTAGAAAGTACTATTAATTTTAGGTGATATACTGACTCTGTAAATGTAAACATGAGAATGCATGACTCCTACAGACAATCAATTGCAGTGTTTTTGCCCAGCTTAATTTCTATTAGGCTATGCTTCTAAGTAGAAATTCTCAATACTGTGTATCTACTTGATACTTCTCTATTCTCCTTTAACTGTGAAAAAGTTTCAACACTATGATGCTTAATAAATGCACAATAATTCACTATATCTGGCAGTACTATTATTTAACATGTTCTGAATTTCTGCATAATCAGCTGTTGCCCTCAATGTTTCATTAGATAATGCCACAATACAAAGTTTGCTGATAACATTTAGTACTCATTTTGATTTTTTTTGTAGGGATACTTTCATCATAAATTGAATAAATAGATCATCAGGCTTAAACCATGTTAAGACTTCATCCATATATTTCTTTTTGGGGGAGGGGGGTTTGAGACAGGGTTTCTCTGTCATCCATATATTTCTTAATGACTTAAAATAATAGTTATATAGTTTATATGAGAAAGTTGATTTAAAACCAGAAACAATAAGGCTATACTGAAAGCTTCTTCTAGAATCTAGATCTCATCAGGAAACCATCCCTTATAGGCACAACTTATTATTCTGGTCCTGATCCATCCAGCAACTCTTTCCTTGATCCAGAATTAACTTTAAAGAATGTCTTTATCTTGACTGCTTTTGCTTATCCGAATACAGAAACCTTCGGGGCATGTCTTTTACAAAAGGAAAGAGAGACTTTGAGATCTGAACCTCCTATGGTCTCCTTCCAGAGACCCACAGACCAATTTCTAAGCAATCCCACCTTAATCTGTTTTCTTGCAATGTTATCTTCACATTGAAACATGTTTTACATGGAAACATCCTATATAATACCTACCACCCAAAATGGTCATGTATCTTCTGCATATCTGATTGTCACCTCTCTTGACTGAATATGGAGATGAGAAGACTGAAAGTGGGTATTGGTCAGGTCTGTTGAACTCAGGCCATTGCAATGGTCTGACTGAACAGGGTGAGTTTTTAAGACAGAAATCCAGATTTGCTAAGTTTATGTCCACTCCATCATGTTTTTGTTGAACATGCTGGTATGGACAGTAGCACTCCACATAGCTTACCTCGTGCAGTTCTGCCTGTCTAGCAGTCAGTCCAGTGGGATTGCTGACGTTATCTAGGAAAAAAATAAGAACATGTGAAATACAAAGGATGATGTGTGGCTTAAACCATTCAAACAGTTTTCTCACTAAAATTAATATCAGAATTTCTCATAATTCAAAAAAGAACAAAAATGCACTATGTGAAAACAGTGTTTCTCAAGAAAAATCAAGAAGAACAAAGACCAAAGTGTGGATACTTCATTCCTTCTTAGAACAGAGAACTAAACACCCATGAAAGGAGTTACAGAAACAAATATTGGTGCTAAGACAAAAGAATGGACCATTCAGAGATTACCCCACCTGGGGATCCATCCCATAATCAGCCACCAAACCCAGACACTATTGCATATGCCAGCAAGATTTTGCTGAAAGGACCCTGATATAGCTATCTGGAGTGAGGATATGCCAGTGTCTGGCAAATACAGAAGGGGATGCTCATAGTCATGTCTAGGATGGAACACAGGGCCCCCAATGGAGGAGCTAGAGAAATTACCGAAGGAGCTGAAGGGGTCTACAACCCTTTAGGTGGAACAACAATATGAACTAACCAGTACCGCCAGAGCTCGTGTCTCTAGATGCATATGTTGCAGAAGATGGCCTAGTCGGCCATCATTGGGAAGAGAGGCCCCTTGGTCTTAGAAACTTTATATGCCCCAGTACAGGGGAATGCCAGGACCAAGGAGTGGGAGTGGGTGGGTAAGGGAGCAGGGCGGGGGGGGAGTGTATAGGGAACATTCGGGATAGCATTTGAAATGCAAATAAAGAAAATATCTAATAAAAAAAAAACAAAGGAAAAAAAAAAGAAAACAGTGTTTCTAACTCCTACTCGACGTACAGAATTGAAACACACGTGGAGTTTAAATTCAGAGCTGGCCTATGAAGCAAGCAACATTTTAGAGTCAGTTTATCTCTAGCTTTTATTTTCTGAATGCAAACGACCCCAGCAGTACTTAAGCTCGTTAGCCCAGGGAGGGGTCTGGCAAATGAATCCAGTCTAATTACAAAATGCCTTTGAGATAGCAAGTGCAACATCCGTCTGCTCTTCAGTGATTTGACTGCGCCAAAGGTGTAACCCACATGTTAATAAGCAACTTTAATTCATGCTGATAGGGAAGTGAGGTGTCTAATCCTGCCTGTAATCATATACTCAGGCATAAATGCTTTTCTGTAGTCTGAAAAATTACTGAAAATACTATGACAGAACAAGACTTCATATTTTAAAAATCATCCTAAAATGGCTATTTTTTTACCATATTTATTACCTTTCAAGAAAATGCATGATTACATATGATTTATATGCTTTGTTAATTTTCTTTATGAGAGGATCCAGTACTAGATGGATCCAACATTTCTGCCAGCATTTTGTGGCTGCATTAAGATACCAAAGACCAATGACCTAAGATCATTACTTTTTTAATGTTTTAGGAATATTAGACATTAAGATATTAATTCTCTTTCACAGAGGTCAAATGAAGAAAATCTTCTCATTTATATGTTTTAATTATGAGTATTTTTATTCAAATATATACAATTCCAACATAACCCTAACCTATTTACAGCCTCAATACTATCTCATGTTTTATGCAACCACATAAAGGAAGATGTTTTGTGGGTTATTAGTTATAAAGTCAGTGAAATGATCCAATTAGAAATCAATATTCATTAGAATCATAGAAGAAGATGAATTAGAAGAAGAGCTTCCATTAGAAGAGGAAAAGGATTCTTGAATTTGCAAAAGACTTTGTTTTAGTTATAATATCTCTATGTTGACATTTTCTAAAAACCCTTTTAGTTAGAAATATTATATTTCTAATGAAAACTGTTGATAATTTAGATGCTTTATGATGAATCTTAAACTTAGACTTATCATCAAATTTTGCTTCTAGGACCCAATTCACATTTACATATAATCATTGAGAAAATGTAAAAGAATCATTTTAAAATTATTCATCCTAACTAATGATCACTTCTTAATATTAGTCTTGGTCTTGCAAACTTAATATACCCTAGTACAGGTGAATTCCAGGGCCAAGAAGTTGGAGTGGGTGGGTAGGGGAGCAGGGTCGGGGCGGGGGAGAGTATAGGGAACTTTCAGGATAACATTTGAAATGTAAGTGAAGAAAATATCTAATAAAAATTTGAAAAAAAATATTAGCCTTTGGGTTTTCAAAATCTTGAGTTGAACCAGTTACTTTGGTCAATGGTCTTTGAACACCTTACATATAATTTTATCTCAGTACCTATCATATAATGTTATGAACAATAGTTTAGGATCTTCTTTTCTATGTAATGGTAATATAAGCAAAGTATTCTTGTCACATCATATATGAGACAGAAATATCTAGCATGTGATAAGAATTTTTCCATCTACTGCTTAAAAGGGTACTGAGGTGATTCAAATTTAAACTGTACCTCCTCTTTTCTATGTCAACCCCCACTTTTACTTTACCCTAGTCCTTTTATTTCCTGATCAATTTTGAACTATCAGTTGCAGAATGGGAGTAATTGATCAAGAATAGAGAATAAGGACTCTCTAAATTAAAGATTGTAGGATTAAGAAGAACTGGGCAGGTGATGTAATTGAGGATTAAAAAACACAGAGTGAAGAGAAAGAATACTATGATGGTTAAGAATTTAAACAAACGTAAGGGTCAGTGGCAGCAGAACAGAGCAGAGCAAATACCGGAAGGCTTATGGGTAAGGAAAGGGTACAAAGGAAGCAGTGGCTTCTGAGTAACTGAGTAGAAGCCCCTCAGGATAGGAAGGTGATGCCTGGAATGGAAGCAGAGGATGCATTTAAGGATGTCTATTGGGATCATGTCCTCTATACATCTCACTGCTATTTGAAAGATTCATAAAGATTGAGGTATTTTAAGGCACTATCTGACTTTAATAGACATCACACAGATGGGGTTAATGGTTCTTTATACTCAGAGATGTTATTGTCACTTCTGACTGTTCATTGTCCTGCACAGAGTCTGGTACAAATTTTACTCCTGGTAAGAATTTATTGCATAAAAGAATGCCTGAATGAGTATGACTTTGTAGATACCTTCTTTCAGTAAAAGATATTAAAATATGAGATTTTAACATATATGTAATTAACCTGACACTCAATCATGCATGCATAACGAACTTGTTCATCATTCTTTAATCAAGGATTTTTTAAATGTGCAAAAATAAAAAGACAATTAAAAGGACAAAATACAGCCTGGCATTATAGAATAGAAGTAGAGAAAAATATATCAAGATTCAAGTTAGGAAAAATGAAAGTTTAATTAATTTAATAAAAAATAAATTTGAGGCAAATTGTCCAGGATTGAAATCAGAGGACTTATAAAAACTGCTCTGAAGGGTCTTGCAATCTGGTAAGAGAGAAAAAGAGAGGCTACAAAGCAATCATACTGCAGTTAGCAGAGGAAATCCAGGAGATCCAGAGTCAAGAAGGGTAAACACCTAGCTCTCTCCAACTTTATGCCAAGTGTCTGGACGACTAGACCACCTTCACAGAATTCATACTTCAAAGATGATTGCAGCTAGGTAGACAGAAAAGTATGCTTGACACATAAAATTGTATACACAGTAAGACTGAGTTAAAAATCAAAACTTAGGTGTTTGTCAGTGACAGTGCCTGTAATCAGGAACAATAGACTGGATCATGTATATGCACACACATGTTCACGTACACACCTGATTGTTCACTCCTCAGTTTTGAAGAAGAGGGTACCTTTGTTACTACCAAAAGGAGCATGTAGAAGAAAAGCTTAAGGAAATGTTCTTTCAGGGTGGGAGCAGGCATCGGTGTAATTATCAACAGGATAAAGAAGTCATGGGCTCTGAAAAGAATTTAAAATTTAATATTGATAGCATATAATAAGAACTTGAATATAGATGGAAAGAGGAAGGGAAGACCCTAAGGAAGCAAGGAAGACACACAGATTTGGACTTTCAGAGTCTGAGTAAGTGATGCCTAATTCATTCCTCTAAGTCAGGGCATGTACATGGTGCCACCCAGAGATAGAAGATATATTTTGTCATGAATGCGGTGCACTGAGACACCTGTAAGACATGTAAACATTTGAACCCTAAGTAATATCCCTTGAACTGATAGCACTTAGGAGTGTTGATGAAAAAGACACTGTATTCATAGACCTATGACTAGAAATGAAAAACAGAGAGAAACCTTGGTCATGTGTGGGGTAATAGTTATTGCAAGTAACAGGACAATTAGGAATGGAGTATGTGTGTATGGTGTGGGGGTAATATGTATGTAATAAACACATAATTAAGTCTATACAGGAACACCATCTCCCACAGATTATACTGTACCAGGAGAATCTAATCTTAGGAAGTCTATATTTGTATTTAAAGATTTAAAAAAAGGCTGTCAGAGATGTACACATTGTTCTGTGAGCTTTGTACATAAATGATGACCCAAATCAATGAAAGACTTAATCCAAACTGATGTGAATGCAAATACCCTAGGCAGAGCCAGCTGCCATGGTTATTTCTGCACATCTGGGAAACAGCTGTCTGGCCTCATGGATGCCCTGCTTTTGTTCAACTTCAAATGGGTGTCAAGAATAAAAGGAATGCAGGTGATTAGAAGGTAGTTCACATTTCAGAAAGGCACAAGGGTTTCTGAGTACTGTGAGCAGATTCTGAATTGCCTCCCTCCCCCAGAGTGAACAGGATGAAACCTTTTCCACCTTTCCCATCCATGCTCTAAGGATGTCTGTACCAGCTGGGAGGGGTAGCTTGTTTAATGATTTTAAAAGCCCTCTTCTCTCGTGATTACACAGAGTCAGTAATGGGGGAGTCATTTTCAAGGCCAAGCATAAGTGATTACTCACCGGGAAGCAGAGGTTATGATAGGATAAGCCCAAGCCACTGTGACAGTCAGAGGCAAGATGCAGAGTTTGACCCTCTAAGGCAAGAAGCTGTGCCTCTGAGCAAGACGGCTGATGAGATGCCGCCTCCTTGGGATTCATACTATAACAATAGGCTAATAGATTTATGCCATAAAGGCTCTGACCTGAACATTTTCTCACAGGAGAGGAAAAGGTGCTACAGGCCTGTGTGTGCTACAGTTTTGACAGTGACTGACAGTATAGGCTGCTCCCAGTCCCCAGGAAGTGTATGCATAGATGTTTGCATTGTTACCCTTTGATTAACTTCTGACACACTTTGCAACTTAAAACTCTTACAAGAAAATTGCTCTGTAATGCTGGCTGTAGCATCTAGAAACTTTGCCAATGAGCTAAAATAGTCAGTATGCAGTTTGGCTGTAAATCTCCCCTCCTCCCTCTCCCTCTCCCTCTCCCTCCCCCTGTGTGTGTTGAACATTTTCATCGTTAAGTCTTTCTATTTCTAATGCTATTATTCAAATGAAATATACAGAAAAATCCTCACATGTTAAGGAATATTGAGCCTGAAGAAATGTAAGGTCAAAATGAAAATAAATAATGCATGGAGTCCGGAGCCTCAAGCAAATGTTAACTAATTTCAAAATGGGTCAAAATCACAACAATTAAGTTCCTGACATGTGAAGTCATTTTTCCTTCCTAAAATATTAACCAACTTGCTTCACTTCTTCTAGATTGATTTGTAGAGCATAAAAGGTCATTTTGGAGGCAGGGGGTGTGGGGGATTTTGCCTCTACAAGTCATCCATAATGAGAGCCAATAAATTAGGTAAAGCCCCTGTTTACCTAAGCTGAAATATTGATGTCCACAACCACATCGAATGCAAATCTCTGCATTAATCATTTTTCTCCAGTCAGGGAATTCAGACCATGGTAACACATGCTTTGATAGACCTATACATCATAGTTACAGCAGCATTAGACAGTGCCTCAGTGACAGAATACAAATATATGGCAATGGATTGCCTTCATTTTCCCCAGCCTGACTTTGTGTCTGCTCAGTCTTTTTTCCTGTGTGTGTATGTGTGTGTGTGTGTGTGTGTGTGTGTGTGTGTGTGAGAGAGAGAGAGAGAGAGAGAGAGAGAGAGAGAGAGAGAGAGAAGAGTGGACATGGGTTTTGGTAACCCTTTTGACTAAAGAAGTAAGAATGTGAATGAGAATATTCTTCTGTTGCTAACTGTTAGGCAAACCACATAGGTGCAAATAGAGAATTCCTTAAGCAAAGCAGAGCAGTCATGGCATCCATATCTCATAAGGTGCAATCCATGGGCTACCTGCTGTGGTGCTTGCTGGGAAATATGGGAAATACAATTTTCTAACTTCTATTCATACCTAAACACACACACTCTCTCTCTCTCTCTCTCTCACTCACTCACTCTCTTTGTCTCTCTCTCTGTCTCTCTCTCTCTACACACACACAGACACACACACACACACAGACACACAGACACATATATGCACATTCCATTTCTATAGAACAGGACTAGTGATCTTCATTTTTATGAGAACTCTGTATCTTTACAGTGCACAAAATTTAATAAGCTGTAATGGACAGCTGTCAAATGCCAGATACTCTGAACCAGCACTTTGTACAAAAGGGTCTTCGTCTACTAGATAGATTCCAAATAGTTTTAGCTTTATGCTCAGCTCCCTTCTTCTACTTCTTCTCATGGAGAGCTCAATCAATCTCATCTTCTCAGTAGACTGCTATCTCCTCCATAAGCAAGATGCCTCAACTGTGATTTTTTAATAGACATGCTTCATCTGGCTTCAGGTTGACTTAAGAAAGTATCTCTACTTGACACTGCAAAGGCAAGTATGGCAGACTAAATTCATGCTAACACTCATGCAGACAGTGTACTTCCCCTTCTTCCTGTCTTGCTTTATGTTTATTAAGGAAGCTGCCACATGAATCATGTGAAGTTTCTAATGGTAGTTGCCTCCACTGCCAGTCCTGCTCTTCCACGCTGGTTCTGCCATGTCCTATTTGATACCGTAATAGGCCTCCAGCTCTTTTGTGTTGCCCTTTGTTTTGAATTTCTCAAATTAACATTCTACATGGTAACTAAACACTATTTAAAAATATATCTGACTAAGTGAACTCATTATGTAGGATAAACCCCATGTTTCTATCCCACACGCAGATCATCTCACTTGATTTACCTGTCTATCAAAACAACGTAGAAACAGTAAGCCTTTCAGAAGCCCGTGCCTCTGGCCCTATTTTCCTTTTGTCTAGAATATCACTTCTAATTATGTCCACTTAGAGGATTATCAGCCAAAACTTACTGTTAAAAGTGATGTTCATATGATGTTACCTACATTAATGCTATTATCTAATGTCAATTGTTTGCTGTGTATGTTGTGTGTATGAACTCCATGTATTAAAAGAACACCTGGAGTAGAAGCTATCCCTGACTCTGTTGCCTGCCTGTGCACCCTGTTTCCCTAGCTGTGCCTCCTTCACTGGCCTCAATGAGAGAGGATGTGCCTAGTCCTGCAGTGAATGATGTGCCTGGGTGTGAGGAGAGGTTTGTGGAGGTGGCAGCCAGGTGGAAGTTCCCCCTTCTCAAAGAAGAAGGGCAGAGGAGGGGGAGAAACAGTGAGGGACGTGGGGACAGGGAGGATTTACTATTATTGGGATGTAAAGTGAATTAAATAATAAAAAAAAACAGTGTTACATATTAAATTAGAAAGATCCTTTTGATTCTGACTATAATATAATATATATCCACAATTATCACTCTTGCAAATAATTTCTGTTAAAATCTCTTCTTCAGGTTTTCCTTAAACTTTCTTCTATTTATTGTGCTATGACAATAGCATTCTCTTTATTTTAACTGAAGCGATCAGTCTGTTTTATGAACATGCTTTCTCTCTTCAATACCTCATGACATATGCCTTTTGGCAAGAAAAATATCATGATCATTCTCTTTGATTTCTAAGGATGTAGCTCAAACTCTGGCACAGGGACAACTGCCCAGTTGACATTTCCTTCCATCCATCTACTCCATACCAGTGGAGAATACTGCCACAAGCAGCCCTCAGCACACTCAATAAAATGGTTTGTTTTAAGGCCTTGACCTTTGAGCATAAACACAGAGACATGAACATGTTTCTCTCTGTAGTGTCTGGTCCTATGTACTCAGTATGACCAGTTTCCAAAAGCATTGCTAGAAATCCAGTTGCCAGTGTCTGCATTTTTGATATTTCACAGTTACAATAAACACCACAAAATTTTTTGAAATACATAATACTTCACTGTGAAAAAAATAGGTATATTGGACTCCCTTAACCAGCATGATGTCAGAATGAATTTTCGTTAGACTTCCTGTGTGTGAGTATGTCTCTGTGTATTTGTGCACACCATACAGAATAAAAGGAACACAGTGAGTCCTCTTTTGTTTAGCAGGTGTGTACTGATAAAGAATTATGCCAAACAGTGAACCAGAAGTTAAGTATTCAGGATTGAATAAAAGTTCGAGTAATTCCCTTACTTTTGGTAGGGTAATACTGTATAGCTTATAAAATAGCAGGCTTGCTGAAAGTCTATTGTGGGATCTATGTAAAGGAACCATGATGACATGGGAGACAGACATCCAGTCTGGCTTGGCTAGAGTTGTCATGTAAACCATATGAAAATACTTTGACACTTTATACTCCACACAATTTCTGCTGCTATAATTCTCAGGAGAGTTATACCAAAGAGGGATGTTTATTATGGATGTAGGCCTGAATATGATTAGTGCCCTTTGATGATGACACATAGTTCAACCTAAATATGAGAAATAGCAGCCCTTTTCTAGACATTGTGCTGGGGTCTTTGATGAATCTTCTCTAATTTGTCCCTCGTGATGATTCTTCCACTTAGTTTGTTGGATTTATGAACAAAATGACTAACATCCTAGTAGTTAAATAATTATTCAAACAACAGCAAATAAAAAGTCCTCCATTATGAACTAGAAATTTCAAGACTATAGAGGTCTGCTCTATCAACCTCAGCAGAAATAAGGAACATTTTCTTTTCGGCCCTTGAGGCCTTTCTCCTTTGATATGCAAAAGGGAACTCTTCTTCTTCCAATATCACTAGACAATGTCCTCATTCTAGCTTAACCTCTCCAACAGCTGCAGCATATCTGATTCTGTTCCCTTCTCTCGTTTCTGTTTCTGTTCTTTGATTTTTCTCTTTGTGGCTTTGATTTACTAAACAATGTAGCTGAAAAGGATCTTTTCCTATTGACTATGCATAGGAGTAACTTTGTTCTGAGTAGACTTACCACCCTGTGTCTTCTAAACTGTTTCAACATTAATCTAGGTCATTTAAGACCAATAGACAGTCCCTCTTCATGCAGTATATGTTACGTTCCATATGTTTTCACATTTACAAGATCTTGGGCAGAGTTGACTATTGGGAATTGTAAAATCAGAGTAAGAAAATAAATATGAGATAGTGCCTATAACAAGTATGCATTTCCCTTTGAATACCCTTTTGTTTCATTTCCAGGACCATGGGGTTGTTAAGCCTAATTTTATGGCCAATGTCATGATGTTAAGCTTGTCAGTCTTTATTGTACCCTCAGCTGTGAGGTCTCCCACACCCTCCCTTTACATGTTACGTTAATTCGGAATGTGGGTTGAAATCCCACAAGCGGTGAGCTTGGGCTCTGAGCACACTGTGCATTAATTTACTGCACACTGACATCCATTAATTTTGACTACTACTATCAATTATACTACATGACAGGGAGATAACTATGTTATCACCTTTACAGAGTGTCTTTCTTAGGAAAAATATGTAGTCTTCGCAGGTCTCTTATGCTGATGGATAACTCCCTTTCAAAAGCACAATTTGATGATACTTTTCTTCTATGAGAACTTAAAAATGCAAGTGAATAGAATGTTTCTGGAGACTTCTGCATAAATAATTAATAATTTTACCATAATTATTCTGAGAAAGATAGGCAATTGTTCCTAATTATTTTAGACCCTTTAAATACATATTCTTTGGATGGGTTAAATTCCTATAAAGCAGTGTAACAGCTGTGTCCAGCCTTTCGAGTTTCCCTGGATTTATCTATTAGGTGTCCCCATAAGGATTCCCCCTCTCTCTGTTTCTTTCTGTTTTTAATGAGACAGGATCCTAACAGACTGAACTCTTCCTCACTTGGTTGCCTATTTATTGCTTGCCTTCGCATTACTGATTCTGCTGCTTATACTTCATTAGTGCAGGTATTTGCCATTACATCTGGCAGGTTCTTCTCGCCTTTGAAATCTAATTGATTGTACCCCATATAATTACTCTCTGTCTGATACTATTGCATTGCTCATCTAGATTTTCCTGTCTGGTCTTCCTTCTAGATGGGCTCTAGATCTTGCTGTTCTCAGAATAGTTCTAATGTCAAAAGAAAATGGAATGTTTTGTTAAGCTTCAGGTCTCCTAAATTACCTCTGTTAAATCAGTCACAGGAAAAGATTATGAAACAACTTAGAATTCTCCTCCGGCCTCCAAGTTCACTCATAATAATAATAATAATAAATTATTATTATTGCTGCTATTATTATTATTATTATTATTATTATTAAATGAATCTTTGCTAGGAATTTGTTGCAAATGAAAGAGTTTTTTTTAAAAAAGGCTGGGTCACTGAAATAAGTAAGTTTGCAAGAGCATCCTGGGGAATGATATTAAAGCTGAGACCAGGTGAGCATCTAGAGACAGCAGTCCCAGAGAAACAGGGCCAGCCAGTTCCAGAAGCTAGGGTAACAGGGAAGGGCTGAGAAGAAGGCCACAGAGCTTAGTGAGATGTGCACATGGGTTGTGGAGCACTCCAGTAAGAACACAGAGCCTGAATGTGGTAGGACACCAGCATGGCTAAGGGCTGTTTCTCCTCTCTCTGAAGGCTTGAGAGAAGAAGGATGGAAAGCTTGAGCACCTTGAAAACAAGTCTCAGGATCTCCGCTGGATCCTGCTACCACTGTGTCAATAAAAAGAGATTTTGATATCTTCTCCATACCTTTTTAGGCTGTAGTAGCAAATATGCTTTTCACTCTAGGGGAATGTTTAGTAGTATTAGAACACACCCATGTTTTATTTCATGGCACAGAGTTGCTGGTACTATAAAGGGCTTGGATTTGAAAGAGAACAAGGAGGGTTATATGCAACAGTTTGGAGAAACAAAAGCAAAAGAAAGATGAGCTAATAATAGTTTAGTCTCAAAAATAAGAGTAGAAAAGCAATGCGGGAAGGGTCTTCAGACAGGAAGGGTCTTCAGACAGGAAGGGTCTTCAGACAGGAAGGGTCTTCAGACAGGAAGGGTCTTCAGACACAGGCCGACTGTCGTGCACTTAGACCTTTGTATGTGACATTACATTGAAACTTTGGGACAAAAAGATAACATGGGCTATAATTTTCCTTCATATTTGGAATTGTTAATAATTTATACTATTACTTAATGAAATCACAGACATGCTGTTTAGCTTCATTGGTGGCTAGTTGAATCATTTAGTAATAGGCAAAGCAATACTATATTTGAGAATAATTTCAAGGAGTAAATTAAAAGGCATGAAAGCAGTAATCACTGGATGAAACATCTTAGCTATACTATCTGGAATTCAGGGACTATGGTATACGTACACAGTATCTGGCAGAGATTTTAAAATGTACTTTTGCTGAATAATGGATGCTTCTAGGTACAAACACTTAAGAATTCTCCACCAATATCTAATTACAGAAAAAATGAAGTCATTGTTTTGAAACTGAAATTGAAACATCTATTGCACTGTGACTTTAATTCCCCTGTCCACTCAAACTCAGTCTAGTCTTCTTATCATTTGATGTCCAGCTTATTTCAGTACATTGGTTAACACTGGCCTCTCATTCAATTAGCAGCAACTGTTCTACATCAGGACAAAATTCACTATTAGATTTTCCTCGGTTTATCTAAAATTCATTATCTTTTCCTCACACTTCACATTCAGCTTTTCTCTTCATGGTCCAGAAAAGAAACCAGTGAGTACATGGAAGTTGTTTCTGATGACTGTAGATCACTCTTGTCTCTACTAATCTAAGTTACTTTCATCCTTCTTTCCACATAGTCCTCCAAACACAATTTTACAAGGCCCCTTGCTTTTATTGGTAACATACAACATAGCTGTGAAATTATGATGTGTAAACTTTAATTCACATCCCAACCAGGTTTGAGTGTCACAATGATGGAATCTACTATATTATTCATTTTTATTCCTTATAATATTAGGTAACATCTTCTGAGTTTTACCATTGATTCTCTTAAATGAACATCCAGGTAATACATAGGGATAGTGTAAATGTCAAAGATACAGTATCTGCTAGAGTGTGTGGTCCCTTTAAAGTATTAAGAAAATTATTATTGCTACTGTCATCATTTTATTATTTTATTCATGTAATATATGAATTTTCATGTATATGTGTGTTTGTGTGTGGAGGGTATGAGTGTGGATGGATACTGAATTGTAGAGGGAAGAGGACAAAAACATTGGGTGTCTTCTTCTACCTATTGTCTTCCATCTTGCTTTTTGACAAGGGCCTCCACATTGAATCTGGCGTTTCCTGATTTGGCTCCACTTGCTGGGCAGGGAATTCTCGAAATCTACTTATTTCTTCCATATACTAATATTGTGATTAGAGATATAGCTCATGGGTTCTGGAGATCTGAACACAGATCCTAATTCTTTAATGATAGCTTACTCCATAAGCTATCTCATCAGTTTTCAGTGCAATGACTTAAAAATCCTAAGCCTTGCAATTTCAATTGCTAAGCCGTATCTCTGTGATACAGGACAAATGTGTGTGGTTTCTCATATAAATAGGTATACTCTTCTCATCCCATGAGAAATTGTTTCCTTGTAGTATATTAAACTCCCTTTGAGAAACTAGAGAAAAATTTCAGTGGTTATGAGCATTTGCTGCTCTTCCAAAGGATTCAAATTCAGTTCCCAGCACTCATGTTGGGTGGATCATAACCATTAGTAATTCCAGCTTCAGGGAATCTGATGCTCACTTCTTGGGCAGCAACACACACACACACACACACACACACACACACACACACACACACACACTATATATATATATATATATATATATATATATATATATATATATATATACACACACACACACACATACATACATACCTAAATACATACATAAATTGAAAAGATTGTAAACAACCTCTTTGTAGCCTGCCCTATTCGAAGCCATGTGTGCTTTCTTTATCACAGGCCTGTCATCGTTCATGATGGTCCATCATTGGCTCTTTTTTCCAGATAAAATGGTGGCTGCAATAGAGTAAAAATCAGAGACACTGGTGTGATGTATATGCTGAGGTGAAGGACAAAGGGGCTGCTTTTAGCTCTGTTCACCTGTGCTCATTTGAAAATGGAAGAGTGAGACACTTTTAATCATTTAATTTTAACATACAGGGTCACCCCATTTTTCTGAATTGTCATTATCTGTCTGTTTGAAAGCACAGACGGAAACATATTAAATGTAGAAACTCCTTCCTATGTTTGAGTACTCAAAGGAAGAGCAGTTAATTCTTTAAAACAGATTTTATTCTAAGCGTCAAAGCCTGAGGAGTTAAGTTAGACAAACAGCTCTTCTGTCTTCACACACTCCTATGTATGCTCACCAATGTGAAACAGATATTATAAGTATTTCTGAAGCTTTGAACTTAAAATTATTGTCATATGATTTTAAAGATTACAATAGAAAAACATTTTTCATTTTTTTAAGATATTTTATTTATTTACATTTCAGTCATTGCCTCCCTCAGTCCTTGCTCCCACAGCTCCTCATCCTATTCCTCCTCCTTGTTGTCTGAGATGGTGCTCCCCCTCTCACCAGGTCTCTCCCTTCCCTGGGCCCTAAAATCTCTTGGGGATTAAGCACATCTAATCCCACGTTGGCCAGACCAGTGCTATATTATGTGACAGGGGCCTTGGACCATCCCCTTTATACTCCTGGTTGTTGGCACAGTCCCTGGGAGCTCTCTGGGGTCTGGATTAGTTGAGTCTGATGGTCTACCTATGGAATCACTCTCCCTTTCAGCTTCTTTAATCCATCCTATAATTCAACCTTAGGGGTCCCTGACTTTAGACCAATGGTTGGGTGTAAGTATCTGCCTAGGTCTCAGTCAGTTTTTGATAGGGTCTCTCAGAGGACAGCCATGCCAGGCTACCATCTATAAGCATATCATAGCAACAGTACTACTGTCCCCTCCCCTATGAGATGGATTCCAAGTCGGACAGCCTTTCCTTCAGTCTCTTATCTATTTTTGTCCCTGCAGTTCTTTTAGAGAGGAACAATTCCAGGTCAGAAATTTTGACTGTGGTTTAGTAACCCTGTCCCTCCACTTGAGACCCTGTCTATCTACTAGAGGTTGACTTTTCGAGTTCTTCCTGCCTATGTTGGGGCATTTTGGATAAGGTGATCTCCAACAAGTCTTGAGAGTCTCTTGTGTCTCTACTATTTCCCAGATGGTCCTCCCACCTCCCACCTCCAAAGCCTGCTTATTTCCATTCATTCTCTTGGCCCTCTAGGCTTTTTTCTTGTCCACACCCTATATCTGATCCTGTTCCCCTTTTCCCTTCCTCTTTTTTTCTCCCACCCAGGTTTCTCTGTCCTTCTGCCTTTCATGATTGTATCCTTCTCCTTCTAAGTGGGATTGAAGCCTTCCTCACTTGGGCCTTTCTGCTTGGTACACATATTGCTTATAGGTTGTATCCTAGGTATACTGTACTTTATGACTAATATCTACTTATCAGTGAGTACATACCATGCATGTCCTTTCAGGTCTTAATTACCTTGCTCAATATGATATTTTCTAGTTTCAGCAATTTGCCTGCAAAATTCATGCTGTCCTTGTTTTTCAATATCCAAATAGTATACCATTGTGTAAATGAACCAAATTATCTGCATCCATTAATCGGTTGAGGGACATCTGGGTTGTTTCCAGCTTCTGGCTGTTACAAATGAAGCAAGAACATGGTGGAGCACATCTTCTTGTGATGGTGGAGTGTCTTTTGGGTATCCCTTCATGGTAAAAGGCTTAGAACGATCAAGAATTCAAGGCCCATACCTAAACATAGCAAAAGCAATCCCACTAAAAACAGGAACTAGACAAGGCTGTCCAGTCTCTCCCTACCTATAGTACTCAAAGTCCTAGCCAGATCAATTAGAGAACAAAACAGGTCAATGTGATACAAATTGGAAAAGAAGAAGTCAAAATATCACTATTTGAAGATGATATGAAAGTATATTTAAGTGACCTAAAAAATTATACTAGAGAACTCCTAAACCTGATAAACATCTTCAACAGCATGGCTGGATATAAAATTAATTCAAACAAATCGGGAGCCTTCCTCTACTCCAAGGAAAAGCAGGCTGAGAAAGATGTTGGAAACTGACACCCTTCACAATAGTCACAAATAATATAAAATAACTGTATTTGACCCTAACCAAGCAAGTGAAAAAACTGTATGACAAGAACTTCAAGTCTCTGAATAAAGAAATCAAAGAGGATCTCAGAAGATGGAAAGATCTCTCATGCTCATGGATTGGCAAGACTAATATAATAAAAATGGCCATCTTGCCAAAAGCAATCTACAGATTCAATGCAATCCCTATCAAAATTTAAACTCATTTCTTCATAGAGTTTGAAAGAGCAATTTTCAAATTTAAATCCAAAACCCAGGATATTTAAAACTATTCCTAAACAATAAAAGAACTTCTGGAGGAATCAGCATCCTTGATTTCAAGCTGTACTACACAGCAATAGTGATTAAAAACTGTATGGTATTGATATAGAGACAGGCATGTAGATCAATGGAATAGACCTGAAGACCCGGAAATGACCCCATACACATATGGTCACTTGAACTTTGACAAAGAAGCTAAAACTATCCACTGAAAAAATAGACAGCATTTTCAACAAATGGTGCTGGTTCAACTGGCATTTAGCATGTAGAAATATGCACATCCATCCATTCTTATCTCTTTGTACAAAACTCAAGTCCAAGTGAATCAAAGACATCCACATAAAACCAGATAGACTGAAATTAATAGAAGAAAAAGTGGGGAAGAGCCTTGAACACATGTGCACAGGGGAAATTTTCCTGAACAGAACACCAATGGCTATGCTCTAAGATAAAGTGTTGACAAATGGGACCTCATAAAATGGCAAAGCTTCTGTAAGGCAAAGGACACTCTCAATAGGACAAAATAGCAACCAACAGATTAGGAATACATATTTACCAATCCTACATCCAACAGAGGGCTAATATCCAATATATACAAAGAATTCAAAAAGTTAGACTCCAGAAAACCAAATAATCCTATTTAAAAATACGGTACAGAGCTAAAAGAAGAATTCTCAACTAAGGAATACCAAATGACTGAGAAGCACCTAAAGAAATGTTCAACATCCTTAGTCATCAGGGAAATGCAAGTCAAAACAATCCTGAGATTCTACCTCACACCAGTCAGAATGGCTAAGATCAAAAACTCAGGTGACAGCAGAGGCTGTCCAGAATGTGGAGAAAGAGAGAAAATTGCTGGTGGGATTGCAAGCTGATATAACCACTCTGGAAATCAGTTTGTCAGTTCCTCAGGAAATTGGGCATGGTACTACCTGAGGACCAAGCTATACCACTCCAGAAGTTGCTTCAACATGAAATAAGGACACATGCTCTACTATGTTCATAGCAGCCATATTTATAATAGTGAGAAGCTGAAAAAAAAAAAAAAAACCAGGTATCCCACAATAGAGGACTGGATACAGAAAATATGGTACATTTATGAAATGGAGTACTACTCAGCTCTTTTTTAAAATAAATTTTTATTAGTTATTTTCTTCATTTACATTTCAAATGCTCTCCCGAAAGTCCCCTATACCCTGCCCTACCCATCTCCCCTACCCATCTACTCCCACTTCTTGGCCCTGGTATTCCCCTCTACTGGGAAACAAAGTTTGTAATACCAAGGGGTTTGTCTTCCCAATGATGACCTACTAGTCCATCTTCTGCTACATATGCAGCTAGAGACACAAGCTCTGGGGATACTGGTTAGTTCATATTGTTGTTTCACCTATTTGGTTGCAAACCCCTTCAATTCCATGGGTACTTTCTCCAGCTCCTCCGTTGGAGGCCCTGTGTTCCATCCAATAGGTGACTGTGAGCATCCACTTCTGTATTTTCTAGGCACTGCATAGCCTCACACAAGAAAGCTATATCAGGGTCCTTTCAGCAAAATCTTGTTGGCATGTGCAATAGTGTCTGTGTATGGTGGCTGATTATGGGATAGATCCCCGAGTGGGGCAGTCTCTGGATGGTCCATTCTTTCATCCCAGTACCAAATTTTGTTTCTGTAACTCCTTCCACGGGTATTTTGTTTGCTATTCTAAGGAGGAATGAACTATCCATGCGTTGGTCTTCCTTCTTGATTTTCTTGTGGTTTGCAAATTGTATCTTAGGTATTCTACGTTTCTGGGCTAATATCTAGTTATCAGTGAGCGCATATCCAATGACTTCTTTTGTGATTGGGTTACCTCACTCAGGATGATATCTTCCAGATACATCCAATTGCCTAAGAATTTCATAAATTCATTATTTTTAATAGCTGAGTAGTATACATTGTGTAAATGTACCACATTTTCTGTGTCCATTCCTCTGTTGAGGGACATCTGGGTTCTTTCCAGCTTCTGGCTATTATAAATAAGGCTGTTATGAGCATAGTGGAGTATGTGTCCTTATTACCAGTTTGAACATCTTCTGGGTATATGCTCAGGAGAGGTATTGTTGGATCTTCTGGTAGTACTATGTCCAATTTTCTGAGTAATCACCAGAATGATTTCCAGAGTTGTTGTACCAGCTTGCAATCCCACCAGCAATGGAGGAGTGTTCCTCTTTCTCCACATCCTCACCAGCATCTGCTGTCACCTGAATTTTTTATTTTAGCCACTCTGACTGGTATGAAGTGGAATCTCAGGTTTGTTTTTATTTTATTATTATTATTATTATTATTATTATTATTTTTTTTTTTTTTTTTGTTTTTTGAGACAGGGTTTCTCTGTATAGCCCTGGCTGTCCTGGAACTCACTTTGTAGACCAGGCTGGCCTTGAACTCAGAAATCAGCTTGCCTCTGCCTCCTGAGTGCGAATGCTGGGATTAAAGGCATGTGCCACCACACCAGCCCAGCTAGGGTTGTTTTGATTTGCATTTCCATGATGATTAAGGATGTTGAACATTTTTTTCAGGTGCTTCTCAGCTCTTAGGTATTCCTCAGCTGAGAATTTTTTGTTTAGCTCTGTACCTCATTTTTTAATGGGTTTATTTGAATTTCTGGAGTCCAGCTTCTTGAGCTCTTTGTATATATTGGATATTAGAAGCAATCCCACTAAAATCATGGACTAGACAAGGCTGCCCACTTTTTACCTACCTTCTCAATATAGTACTTGAAATCCTAGCCAGAGCAATTGACAACAAAAGGAGATCAAGGGGATACAAATTGGAGAGGAAGAAGTCAAAATATCACTATTTGCAGATGATAGTATATATAAGTGACCCTAAAAATTCCAACTGAGAACTCCTAAACCTGATATATAGCTTCAGTGCAGTAGCTGGATATAAAATAAACTCAAATGAATTGGTGGCCTTTCTCTGTACAAAGGATAAACGGGATGAGAAGAAATTAGGGAGACAACACCCTTCACAACAGTCACAAATAATATAAAATATCTTGGTATGACACTAACTAAGAAAGTGTAAGATCTGTATGATAAGTACTTCAAGCCTCTGAAGAAAGAAATTGAAGAAGACCCCAGAAGCTGGAAAGATCTCCCATGCTCATGGATTGGCAGGATCAATTTAGTCAAAATGGCTCTCCTGTGGAGAGCAGATCAATGCAATCCCCATTAAAATTCCATCTGAATTTTTCACTAAGCTAGAAAGGACAATTTGCAAATTCATCTGGAATAACAAAAAACCTAGGATAACAAAAACTATTCTCAACAATAAAAGAACGGCTGGGGGAATCACCATGCCTGACATCAAGCTGTACTACAAAGCAATTGTGATAAAAACTGCCTAGTACTAGTACAGCACAGACAGGTAGATCAGTGCAATAGAATTGAAGACCCAGAAATGAACCCACAGACCTATGGTCACTTGATCTTTGACAAGGGAGCTAAAAGCATCCAGTGGAAAAAAGACAGCATTTTCAACAAATGGTGCTGTCACAACTAGTGGTTACCATGTAGAAGAATGCAAATTGATCCATCCTCATCTCCCTGTACAAAACTCAAGTCTAAGTGGCTCAAAGACCTCTACATAAAACCAGAGACACTGAAATTTATAGAGGAGAATGTGGGGAAAAGCCTTGAAGATATAGGCACAGGGGAAAAATTCCTAAACATAATGGCAATGGCTTGTGCTATAAGATCAAGAATCGACAAATGGAACTTCAAAAGACATCAAAGCTTCTGTAAGGCAAAAGATACTGTCATTAAGCCAAAAGGACACTAACAACTTGGGAAAGGATTTTTACCTATCCTAAATCTGATAGGGGACTAATATCCAATATATACTCCTCACCTCTAAAAAACAATGACTTCATGAAATTCACAGGCTTATGGATGGACTTAGAAAATATCATCCTGAGTGAGGTAACTCAGTCTCAAAAGACTACACATGGTATGTACTCACTGATAAGTGGGTATTAGGCAAAGAGTATGGAATATCCACGATACAACTGTTGGACTATATGAAGCTCAAAACGAAGGAAGACCAAAGTGTGTATACATCAGTCCTATTTAGAAGGGGGAATAACCCTATAGAGGGAACAACAATATGAACTAATCAGAATGCCCAGAGGTCATGTCTCTAGCTGCATATGTATTAGAAGATGGCCTAGCTGGCCATTATTGTGGAAGAAAGGCCCTTGGTCTAACAATGCTTATATGCTACAGTACAGGGGAATGCCAGGGCCAGGGGAGTGGGTGGGTAGGAAAGCAGGGCGGGGGGAGGGTATAGGGGACTTATGGGATAACACTTGAAATGTAAATGAAGAAATTATCTAATAAGAAAGAAAGAAAGGAAGGAAGGAAGGAAGGAAGGAAGGAAGGAAGGAAGGAAGGAAGGAAGGAAGGAAGGAAGGAAGGAAGGGAGAGAGAGAGAGAGAGAGAGAGAGAGAGAGAGAGAGAGAAAGAAAGAAAGAAAGAAAGAAAGAAAGAAAGAAAGAAAGAAAGAGAGAAAGAAGAGGGAATCAAATAATAAAGGGAATTAGGGCATGTGAGGGACTTGAGAGGAAGAGAAGAGGGGGAAGGGGAAATGGGGAAGAATCAGGTGTGGTAGGAGATGTACAGAGGAGCAGGAAATTGAACAGAGATGTGTAGCAAATGGGGATGGGGAACTGGGGGTAGCAATCAGAAAATCCCAGGAGAACAAAATTACTATTTTTTAAGGTAACAAAAATATAATTAAAATCAAACTCTTTAAATGTAGGAACTTTGCATGGGTAGAAAATTCTGCTTCCAGAAACCATGGATATTAACTAAAAACCCCCATGCCAGAAGTAGAATATCTTCTTATGAGTTTTTGGCCAAAGAGTTTCTAGATTGGTCAATAGTTCTTTTCATTGTTTTTGGTAGCCTAACAGAGCCAGCTGGCAAAACTCTACTTTTTCGTATCTTACAGACTTTGATAAAAACCAGAACCCTTTTTCTATATACTATCAGAATGAAGCACAAGAGAGGTATGAACTTGTCCAGGTTCTCTCAGCTTAGTGATAAATAATAACTTCTGATTGCCTACAGGTCAGATCTTTATTTCTCTTGTCTTGTCAGCGTTCTTTTATACCAATAAATACAAGAATTGTTTACTTGTGATGGTATCTTTTGTTGCCTATAAGACTTATTTATTCTGATAATTTGAAGTTGAAAATATCAATGGATAAGTTGAAAAATGCATTTGCCTCTTGAGTCTCCTGGAAAAAAAAAACACATGCGATGAATTAAGTGTACATATCCATATACAATTAAATTCCCTTGAATTCTGTTAGATTGTTATTTCGTTGTTGTTATTGTTGTTGTTTGTTCTGTTTTCCTCCATAGAAGAATACAGAGAATCAAACCCACATCTTGATAGAGGCTACAGGCTTGCTACTTCTCTTTTTCCTAATTTCATTTGGCAAATATTTTACTATGTGAAAGTTCTTCTGTAAAGTAAAATGTAAAGAAGCTGTGGTAGCAATTATGTATTTAAAGGAGTCTATCTGTCCCCATAGTCTTCTGTCAACTGACAAAGCAACACAGTGAGGTCTCAGACTACAAAGGAACACTCTGTATTCTCTTACAAGAAAACACAGGCTACTGAACCTGCCCCATTGTGTCTTCTCCACCATAAATTCCAAAAGGAACCAGCGGTGACAATGACTGTTGACTTGAGTGATGCTTTCTTGTTTAGATCTCCCAACTCCTCTGAAATTGTAAAGGTTTTAATTATTCCCTTAGTGATTATAGCTTTAGACCTAATGTTGCCAGTTGCTAATTAACTTGTTTTGGATCACACAGAAGTGAATGAAGGAGTCAGAATTGGAATGTTAAGTCTATGTGACTTCCAAACCCATATTCGGTATATAATATTTATGGAATATTCTGATATCAAAGTGGGGTGAGGGTCATGTCTCTCTTTTACAGATGAAGCGAATAGGTGAGAGGATATAGTAAGAATTCACTGAACTCCACAACTTGATGTGAGTTCTGTGTGATAAAATAAAAAATCAGGTTGTATAAGCTAGAAAACACACATTTGTGTCTACAGGCATATTCCCCATCTATCAGCACAAAGTTCTCTGCTAGACCTTTCAAATTGCTACAAGAATGATTTCACTCCCTTCTCTGAATTTTTTTTTTTTTTTTTTGCATTTGTGCGAAAAGCAGTTCCACATGGAGTTGCTTCCTGTAAATTTCCATTATTTTTCCCAGTGTGGATTGTCCTTGGCAGTGAGTTTATCTCCTGCTAAGCACATGTCTTCTTGGCTGTGCAGTTGAGCTATGCCAAATTGCCTTAGCTCTTTGGTCTTGCCTGTGGTATAATACTTGCCAGGAGTTTCCCCTGAGGAAATTAGCAAAGCCAAGCAGCTCTCCAGATTTTTTTGCCCCAAGTTTTTTCAAAATAACTTGGACTTTCCCCAAGTCCTCAGTTCTACTTCGCTGATCCCTGGACATGCTGTGTAAGCCTCTTAGTTGACCTTGAGCATCCCTAATTTGAAATCTCTACAGGTAGCAGAAGGAATGGGCCTCTAGCTTCTGGATTTCTAACGGGTTGGGTGCTTTGCTTATGATAGAACAGGGGTTTGCTTTACAAGAGGCATCCCTGGATTTTGATTAGAAGTCAGAGATGAAAAACACCAGGCAGATGCATAATCCCTATCCCCTATGCTTTCAGAAAGTGAATCTGCAATGTAAACAGGGGGCTTAACTGGCATAGACTTAGTTAATCATGCATTGCCAATGCTGGGAACAAAATAGAAAATAGAATGCCCAGCATATGTCCTCTACTCATGAAGCTTGCTCTTAAGCCTCCTTTTAGTTTGTCACACAAAAAAGTCCCATATCTTAGGAAAGGAAAGAAATTACTGAAGTATCTGAAAGTGGAATCACACTTAGAACCACAAATCTGGTCAAAACCATCTCGTCTTCAAAAAAAGACTGATTTTACAGCTTAATCTTACAGGTGCTTATAGAGAACTTGCCATATCCAAAGTTCTGTGTCAAGTACTTTATATACATTCATTTAACCTTTGTATTGTCCCAATCACAACAAAAATGATCAACTATCCATCAGCCTCATTTTATAAATAAGGAAACTGAGATACAGGTACTCAAACAAATAACCCAGTCTTATGCAAGCTGCAACTGAAAGAACAAGTATTTGAACCTAAAGGGACCATCATCATCATGATCATCATCATGATCATTATCATCATAATAAGGCACTTCTTGGTTAATCTATTGAAAAAGAAATTTCTTTGAGTGTAGGTTGAAGTAAGGCCAGACACTAGTTATGTGACTGTAGATGGGTCCTATATACTTTGGGCATCTGGCTTTTATGTTCATTGCCCACTTGGTCTCCCAATGTAGTTCTGAGATGTAATTGTTGAGAGTACTTGACACAGAGGTTGTCACGTGGGGATAGACACTCAAAGACTTAGCTATATCAAATTGTTCTATACTGCTGAGAATTTATGCGGATAGAGACAATACCTCCTTCCATAGCCTCATGTTCAAGCTGAAGGACACCTAGGCACTGACAGGGCCAAATAAGATGTGGGTAGAGTTGCCTGTGAGAGTATGCTACAAGGATTCTGAGATAGTCTATCGGTATTTTGCCTCTCAGTCTATCTGATACCCACCATGATCTCAGGAAGTGCCAGTCTCTCCAGAGAACATGTAAATCATCTTGTCCTGTCTAAAAAGCAATTTTTTTTTCTGATAGCAGCTTCTTCACTAACACATCCCTTGCATACAGAGACTGGGTTGATGAAAAAGGATCCTACTCTATCAGGCAAGTCCAAATCTGCCTCATACAGCTAGACTGTCAAGAAGAAAGAGGACAGATGTGCAGAAAGGGAAGGACCCTCCTTGTCACTATTTTCCATAGCTGTAAACATATTTCTTATAAGCCAGGCAATTTGATAAACAGAGTGGAAAAAAGAAAAGAGTTTATTTCTCTAATTCAGAAAACACTAAATATAAAAACAAGATTTTCTGAAATGAAATTTGACCACCAAATGCCATTTAAGGTACACTTTAGTTTTCAAATGTTTCCTCTTCTCTCTTCCTATCTCAATCTTCCTTCCTTCCCTCCCAACCTTCCTGCCTTCCTCTACTCCCTCTCTCCCTTCTGTAGGCACATAATTTTCACAACCTTATTTAATAAGGGTTCAACCTCCAGTCTACCCTACTAAACACCAGAGGTAGCGAAACAAACATATATTCGTATATGAAGGAAGCGGACCTGATTAGAAATAGTTCTTTGGGACAATTCCAATTTTCATTGTTCTTAGTCCAGTCCACTAGCAAACACCAAATATGAATCAGCAGCTGCAGGGCAGTTTAGTTCAGAAGTAATGTCTAGGCTTGCCTATCGGCAGCTTCCACAGAAGCAGAAAGAAGTTAGAGGAATCTCACAAGGAGTTCTTTGGTAAGTTTCTCTTTATGAAGTCATCACAAGTGAAACTCAGCAACTCAGTGTAAGGTAACCAATACGTGGATGTCATCAGCAAAGATGAGCAAGCCAGAGAGGAAAGTAAACCGTTTGAGCTCCCACTGTCTGTACAATGTAAAAGAATATTTATATTCTTTTTACACATCATGAGTCCTTTGGTAGAGCTAAATATCCTCTCACCTGTGTCTGCTTCAGTAAAGCATTCTTTCATGTGCCTGCTTTAGCAAAACATTCCTTCACATGTCTGCATCAGCAAAATGTCATTATAACCTGAGTCTCCCCAAAACAAAAATTCGCACTTTACCTCTTCCTTTCTTCTACTCCTCCCTTCTTAAATTCAGAAAGGTCAAATGCTAGTTAATGGACTATATAAAAGTTCCACATACTGGCAATGTCAGTCTTTCTCTCTCCTATCTATTTGTTCTTCAGGTGTATGTGAAGAAGCCAGAGGAGAATATTAGTTATATTCTTCAATGGTTCTCCACTTTATTGAGAAGGGGTATGTTCATTGACCTGGATCTTACCAATTCACTAGTCAATGAGCCAGGTAATCACCATCGTCTCAGGGGGAGTATTACAGATATATGCTACCCTGCATGACTTTTCAAGAGTGCTATGTTTTGTCCTGTGAATCTCAAGTCTTCCTGCTTACATGGGAAACAGTTTACTGATTGAACCATCTTTAGCACCCCTAGTAAGAATTTAGCAATACGGTATATTGTGTTACTTTGTCCATAGTAGGTGATTTTCTTCTTCCATTTCATTCATTCATTCATTCATTCATTCATTCATTCATTCATTTTAAACTCCAGGTTTTATCCTCCCCCCACATCTCCCCTCTGACTGTGTCACATGCCATACCTCATACCTGCCCCCTGTCTCCACAAGGATGTCCTACCTCCATCATCCCCCACCCCACCCAATCTCTAAACTCCCTGGGACATCCAGTCTCTTGAGGGTTAGGTGCATCTTCTCTGACTGAACCCAGAACCAGCAGTCCTCTGTTGTAAATGTGTTGGGGGACTCATATCAGCTGGTGTATGCTGCCTGGTTTGTGGTCCAGTGTCTGAGAGATCTCTGGGGTCCAGAAAATTTGAGACTGCTTGTCCTCCTACAGGGTCACCCTCCTCCTCAGCTTTTTCCAGCTTTTCCCTAATTCAACCACAGGGGTTGGCAGCTTCTGTTCATTGTTTGGGTGTAAATATCTGTATCTGACTCTTTCATCTGCGTGTTGGGTCTTTGCCTTTTGTTTACTGTTGACATTCTATCTATCCAGCCTTTAGCAAACATTCTCAGTATGTAATTTTATAATATGTTCCAGTTCACATCATTTCAATGGAGAGTTATCAGCTTGTCAGCTCCCACCATAGTTTCTGTCCATCTCTTCAAAACAAATATTTTGTCATATTTGTCAATGAATATTCATTTATGCAAATGTGACTCATTACCCTCCCCGGCCCCCACTTTTTTTTTTTAAGTATCAGCCTCTGTGTTGTTCGTTATCATCCACAGGTTGCTATCTCTGTTTTGTTTTTGCATCCATAATCTTTGTTTTCTCTAAAACTATATTCTCCATCTCCATCTTACAGTTTGCTTCTTTCTAACATCCCTTTGTGCACTGTGATGAGGCTGAGTGGCAGTCACTAAATTATGGGGTATTGTCAGCAGCTTCCCATTATTGATGATTTGGGGCTATATAAACTCCTTACTTATTTTCGTGAGCTGTTTATGAAGTAGTGTATATGAATATTACTGCTCAGAACATGAGTGAACTTCCTCAGACTGGCTTCCTTCACTGACTTAGAAATCAGCTTCCTGTTCATTATCAGTGACTTGTTTCCCTTTCTTATTTCTTTCCTAAGATCTTTGTCTAATGGATCTAATTCTGAGCATACCTGTTGCTTGGTTCCCGGTCACTACATGCTGTTCACAATACCCATAAATCAGATCCTGTGTAACCTGTTTCTCATTTCCTGTTTACTCATTTTGTTATTTTCTACTATAAACAAAGCTGAATTTGATGTACCTGAGAGTTTCTTGTGAACTCTTCCCTGTAATATTTACTCCATTCCCCACTTTGAAACTAAATACTAGATGTTTGGTTCATCATATTTCTCAGTTTGCAAATATCATCAGTTAACATTATTTAATTTATATATGTCTGTATTTTCCCTTTCTGCTGTGCCTGGTTTCTACTTGTTCACATGCATCTGTGCATAAGTCATCTCTACCATCATACTGGTGCTCTGCTCATGAATCTCTTCCAATATCACTGACATACATAATTTCTGAGCAGAACACAAATCTTGTATTAGATGTAGTCCTGTTTGGGATGAACATTAGGTAAGTACATAAAATCACACACCATAAATGCACACATGCATATACCAACTTTTTCCCAGCTTCCATGATTAACTGGTTATGTGTGTTATTAGCCATACATGGCTACAGGTGTCATTACAACTTTCTAATTGGTGTCATGCCTTGCTTTCACATCTTACAATAACACATATCAACATATCCTGAAGTTGAAACTTGTGGTTTCTTTGGAAATTCAGTCTTGTCAAATGATGGTTTACTGGGGCCCACAGGTGAAAAGATATTTTGCTGATGCAGACACCTGAAAGAATGTTTTCTCGAAGCAGACACAGGTGAAAGTATGTTTTGCTATAACAAACACATGAAAGGATGCAAAATGTTCCGAAGGAAAATAAATATGACATCACAGATAGTGGGAAGGTGAGCATTGTTTTGCTTCGTTTTGCCTTGCTATTCTTCACTAAAGAAATACATGTATTGGGTTGTCTTATATGAGTTGCTGAACTCCACTTGTGATAATGCCATAGAGAGAAACTCACAAAAGAAGTTCTAGTAAGGTTCCTGTGGTTTCTTCATTAGCCTTGGGACAGCTGGCAGGCCTCACACTTTCTTCCGGATTGAACTTCCCTTAATATTTCATCTGTGGTGACTGCCAAGTGGACTAGACTGAAGCTGCTGGTTCATTTGTGGTGTCTTCCAAGAGGACTGGACTGTAGCTATTCATTTGTATTTGGTGTTTGCTATGGGACTGAACTGCTGGTATCCTGAGAATAAAGATTGGACTTGCCCCCAAAGAACTATTTCTAAACAGGACTACTTCCCCTGTGTCCTAATTTTCTTTTCCACTACCTCTGGTGGGTGATGGGCTAGAGGAGAGATTGAACACCTACTAAAGAAGGTTGAGAATAATTTATGCCTATAATTTCTGATGTCCATTCTTATGAAAACAAATATAGTGCAATTCCAGGGTAAAGTGCAGCTATGTACTCATTATAGTAGATGCTTTCTTTAAACTGTTTACCATGTATACAGTTGTTTTGCAATTTAAAAATCAGACTTTGATCTTTATGTCTCACTGGTGACATTTGTGAGTATTGTCCATAAAACCAGGTTTCCTTACAATCGCTGTTGTATCTATTTCTTAATTTAACATGGCTCAAGTATTTTAGGAGAAGATATGTTGTGTTATGAGAAACTGACTGTTATTTCAAATATATGTGCATATACTTTATGAAAAGTAAATTGCATATAAATGCCATCCTGATTTCTTTTATTTCCTGTTTTATACTAACCACTCCACCTTCATATCCTTCTTTATTGCTGTTTGTGGTTTCTACCTGTTGTGAATTTCTCCTTGTAATTTATCATTAACTCTTCCATGTATAGTCACCAAATCAAGTTCTTTTTAAGTCCCTTAAACTTTATGTAACATTAAAACCAATAGACTTGTAAGCATCTGCTTTAAGTGGACAGGCTCTTCTTTGACATAATTGCCTAGAGTAAGAATTGCTAGGTCACCAAACAGGTAAAGATCAGGTTTCCTCAAGAATGCAGCTTGTGCTCAGGTGGGTATGTTGATGTCTCTGTGCTTGACCACAGTGTATAAATGTGTAAGCAGCCTGCTTCCCACCCTAGATTCTCAGTGGTTTATGTACAGTGTGCATGTTTGTTATAGTGTGTATATGCATAATCTCATGTGTGAGGGTACATGAGTCTTGGGGGTAAGTGTTAAGTGCATGTGGATATAAAAACAGAGGATGATACTGTGTGTCTTTTTTTTTTCCAGTGACTTGCCTCTTGTTCATTTAGCTATTCTATCTAGCTTGTGTGCTCTTTGCAGTATATGTGTGTTGGGGGGGTCTCTCATCTGTCTCCTGAGCACATGGATTACAGATGGACTAGTACATTTAATGTATTTTTATGTTGGTGATAAGTCTACATTTCTCATCCTCATTCTTGTGTAAAATCACTTTATCCACTGAATTATTGCCTGATCCCCCTGTTTTACAAAGTTCTTGTGGTGCCCACAATTTCTACTTATTCTTTAAACCTAGCTTCAGATCACTCATATTATCTTGATTCTGCATAATTCAAAGACATTATCCTAAATGTTACACCTTCTTTCTGTTCTCACAAATCACATGCCATTTTATGGCCTGTATCCTACTCCATAGTGATGCTGATGTTACCATCATGGTTGTCTACTTTCTTATTTATAACATCTTTATTTTTGAGCTATTACTGTGTGTGTATATTTTTATAATGTGTGGGCTCTGGGAGCGTGTATTTGGAGTTCAGAAGAAAACCTTCAGGAGTCTTTTGTGTGTTTTAGACATTGAACTTAAATTTTCAGGCTTATGTGAGAAACTTTTTCACCAGTAGAGGCACCTCACCAGCCTTCCTCACTTTTATAATAAATATCCAACCTACTCCCAAAGCCCCAATTGAATTCATTCATTCTTTATAAGCAACTAAGGGTCTGGCACATTTCAACTGAATTTTTAAGCTTTATGGCCATCTGTGACTGTTCCACTTAAAGAAGACATAATTTATTGCTCTCACAATACCTGATGTATGCTTATTCCCTTTTGTTTTGCCTCTTTGCTTGGTTAATATTTGTTTATATAGCCCTTTACTAAGGGAAACCTGGAATACTAAAGGGTAGAATAATTTTCTTGTTCATCTTTGTTATTCCCATATTTAGTAGGCTCTCAAAAACTATCCATTAAATGATTGAGTAAATGAGTGAAATGAATAAATTAAGTGTTATTTCTATCAAGTGCCCTTAAGTAATCAAAGTTTGTAATGTCCAATATGTTAGTCACCATTGAAAATTCTTTATTAACATAGGATAAAAACATGATGAAAAAACTTAATGAAAAAAACTGCATCTTAAAACCAATTACAAAGAAGATTGCTTGATTATTTGTTAGTTTTTTTTCTCAGAATACGATGTATTATTAATTAGCTTTTCTGGTTTATAATTCTTTTTTATAGTTATCATATTGCATATCAGTGATGCTGAAACTTCCAAAACTGAAATTTAACTGAAAAAGAATTCATCAGCTAATTCTTTCATCATTATAAAATGATTCTAGTTGAGTCAATTCATTTCTTCTTTTCATGATCCCATACATGATTTTATTAAAAATTTATGAACTATGAAGACTTATAGCTATGTATTATTACAACTATGTACAGGTATATATGCTTCTTCAGGAAATGGTGGTTCTGAGACTTGGGCACCTCTGTTCTTAAGGCTACATATCCAGAATCTCAGAAGGTTCAGTGGTACTAGGTAGACTGAACAGTTACAGGATGTATAACCTACTTCTTTATTACAGCTTCCTCTGTTATCCTTTTCCATCAAAATTTAGACAGTTCTTCTTATAGCTTGTTTTAAAGGCACCCCGTGCCACATAACCTGTTTTCAACATATGAACTGATATGCAGTAATATGCCCATATCTGAGTAGTTTGATTTAAATTTTATGTCTTCTACTATGTGAGTCCTGATACCTTCAGACTCTCCTGTGTCAGAGTCTACTTAGGATGCTACGTCTCCACTGTCTTGTTTTATGGTATACTACAAACATGTCAAATCACATTTTTTCAAGAAGGAGTAAGCATGAAAGAAGACTGGAAAACATTGTTCATGCTCATATTACAGTACCAGAGTAATGTGTCACACATTTATATATGAGTAAGTAAATACTACAAATTCCTTCTCACCCTTCAACCATGGCTATTAACATTCTGCCAGTCAGGATTGTTTTCTAGTATCTATCAGATAATTTTTTTCTATAATAGTATCTTTTGGTTTGTGTTTTGTTTGTTTGGTTGGTTTGTTTTATTTTGTTTTTCGAGACAGGGTTTCTCTATGTAGCCCTGGCTGTCCTGGAACTCACTCTGTAGACCAGGCTGGCCTCAAACTCTGAAATCTGCCTGCCTCTGCCTCCCGAGTGCTAGGTGTGTTTTATATTGAAGGGAAGAATATGATACAACAACAAAAACAAAAACTATGTATTAAGGCTTTTTTCCTCCATGAATTAACACTCTATAATTTCATGTTCCTGACTTGGAAGAGGCATCTAAGTTCATAAACTTCATATTCTCCAACTCTTAATTGTGGATACAACTTTCTGTTATATTGATATGTATGCAACTTTAAAAATAATTTCCATCAACTATCACCAAATCATTCAGTAAAGCAGAGATGATTGTTTTAACTTTTTTTGGATTTACTGTGTGAGGCAAAATATTCTGAAAACTGACTTAATATTAATGTAAGCCCATATAATAAATCAACAAATAAAGGAAAAGGCTATGTTCTAAAAAGGAGTTTTATAAAACCTGGTCTGTGAGCCAATTTGTTATTTCTTAGTGTATACTGAACATGTAATACATGGAAGCATTATTATTAAAAAAATACTAGCCTGTTTTTTCTATACTAAATTTTTGGCTGTATTTTGTTTTTGTTGTTTGGTGTGAGTGGTGTGTGTGTGTGTGTGTGTGTGTGTGTGTGTGTGTTATCTTTTTGCAAATTAAGCTCAATCTTATCTGATATGTGATAGTACTATTTATGGTTTGTTCCATAACTTCCCTCATACAGTATACTTCAGTAAGATAATATAAGCCTATATATTGAACCTATTCCTGATAGAGAGAGCACACTGGAATTTGATGATTTTAACTCTGATTCTCCATTTTATCTTTAAGCAGAGTTTCTAAATTCTCCCAACTTTGTCTACCTTACCCAGAATCTACAAAAATAAAAAGGATCTATTCATGAAACACAGTTGGGGCTCTTGGAAGGTTTGAAGCAAAACAGTAATAATCTCCTCAACGAAGTCTCTGAAGACCAGCCCTTTTCTGCAAAATTTACTGCCTTGCCTCTTGACTGCTCTCTAGCCTTTCAGAGAATTCATCTCTTTTATTTTTATTATATATATTTTTTGAGGACTCATGTCTATAATGGCATCAATCTCACTTTGGATTGCAAGTTAGAACTACTTGCAAGGGTTTAAAACATAAACACTTATCAGACCAGATTTTTAAAAAAGAAAAAGAAAAGAAAAGAAAAAAGAAAAAAGTGGAAAAAGCTTAAAAAGAAAAGGAGACAAATTTCCACAAAACTTAACACTTCTGCATCAGAAGATATCAGGACAGAAACAAATTACTAAATTACATACTGCAAGAAAAGAATCATGAAGAACAATCTGACAGAGTACTAGACTTCAGGAGGTTATATGAGAAGAAAGAATACTGAAAACCTCTTATAAGCAAATAAAAATGACATACCGACACTATGAAAGTTCTATAAACATTTCAAAAGTTACTTCCCAGAATAAGATATAAATGCTCAGGAAGTATATGAAAAAGCCAATGAGATCATCAGTCATCATAATGAGAAACAAGGGTGCATCACAAAATATCTACAATTAAAAAGATTGAGTACACCAAGTACTAATGAAATTAAGGATAAAGTAGAATTTTCTCATAAATATTGAACATTAAATAGAGCAGTAGCTTATACAAGAACTCCTTATATGACTGAGCCCATACCCATCATATGGTCTAAAAATCCTGCCTCCAGAAATGGAAACATGTTTATAATAGAATTGTGTAAGAAAAAACATGGCTGATTAACTTGATCATAGTCAACACATAGAAACAATGACAGTACACATTGAAAGGAAAAAGGTTAGTAACATTGCAAAGTAATTTAATAACTACTATAATACTGCTCATCGACACAATTTTAACACTAAGATTCTGTCTTAGTTATGGTTTCTATCACGGCAGTGAAACACCATGATGACCAATAAGCTAGCTGCATAGGAAAGAATTTATTTGGCTTACATTTCCATATTGCTATTCACCATTGGAGAAACTCAAGCAGGGCTGCACCTGGTATCAGGAGCTTATGCAGAAGCCATAGAAGGGTACTGCTTACTGGCTTGCTTAGTGTGCTTTCATATAGAACTGATGACCTCCAACACAGGGACGGTACCACCCACAGTGGGCTGGACCCCATCAATCAGTAATTTAAAAAATTCCTTACAGCTGGATCTTATGGGACACATCTCAACTGAGATTCCTTCATTTCAGATGATTCTACTGTCTGTGTCAAGTTGACTTAAGACTATCCTGCAGAGATGATAAATAATAGAGCTGGTAATTCCTACACCATGGCAGATGCCTTACACAAATGAGTGCATCCTCTATGTATCATTTGCACAATTTATTTTCAAAAATATAACAATCAGTCTGTGATGGGGAGATGTCATGTGTACATTACATGTATGACAAGATAGGTTGTTAAAAGGATGTTTATCTGTGTGGATTGATACACAGAAAAGTAGCATTATAAAGAGTATAGAAACTCGAAAGAAAATGAAAGACAATAGACTTTAAAAATAAAGTTCTTCCACTTTGCCATTTGATATTATTTGCTTTACAATGAAGTGGCTCTATAGAAGGCAAATTTAAAGATACTGTTCACTTTATTTCAGCTATGTCCCAATAAATACTCCTCTGATTATTCCTTCATATTTAGAGATCTCCTCCATATTTCCTCCCATGGGTATTTTGTCCCCCTTCTAAGAAAGACTGGAGCATCCATACTTTGGTCTTTCACATCCCGAGTAGAGTCCTTCCTCCTCCCAGTTCTACCCTCACAGTCCCATCTGACTACTTCTCCCTTTCTCCTTAGAGAAGAAGAGACTGCCCGGCACATCAAGTCCCATCAGGACTAAGTTTTTCTACTCCCACTGAAGCTAAACAAGGCAGCAAGCTAGAAGAAATGAATTCAAAGGCAGGCAACAGTGTCAATCCAAAGGCAACACACTCTGCTTCAATTGTTCGTGAACACACTTGAAGAATAAGCTGTGCACCTGCTACATATATGTATGGGGCCTAGGTCCAGTCCAAGCATGCTTTTTGGTTGTTGGTTTAGTCTTTGTGAGAACCATTGGCTCAGGTCAGTTGTCTCTGTAAGTTGTCTTGTGGTGTCCGTGACCCCTCAGGCTCCTCATTTCTTTCCCCAACTTTTCCACAAGACTTCCTGAATATTGTCTGATGTTTGGCTGTGAGTCTATGAATCTATTTCCATCAGCTGCTTGATGAAGCCTCAGGAAATAGTTTTTGCTAGATTTCTGTCTGTATGTATAGCAGAATATCGTTAATAGTGTAAGGGGTTGGCTATCTCTCATGGGATGGGCCTCAAGTTGGATCAGTCATTGGTTGGGTATTCCCTCAAATTCTGTTCCATACAAGAATCATGTTCTATTTATTATTTATCTACCTTTGATTTCTCACTGTCAATACAATTGCGGCATGTGGAACATTCTGAGTCATCAACTGAAACTAATGTGAAGATAAAGTTACTGTGTTCTTGTAACCCAACAGCTGACAAAATTTCTATCCTATTGTAAATGGTCTATCATCCAAAGTTTAAGTTTTACAATAATTTTGGCTATATGCTAGTAAAATGTATAAACATTTGTAAATTACACTTAGTGTGTATATGTGTGTGTGTGTGTTGTATATATGTATGAGTATCTATATGTGTATTTGTAATTCTGTATTTTTGTTGCATTTATGGTACAGTGTACATGTGGAGGTCAACAGACAACTTCTGAGAGTTGGTTTTATCATTGCACAAAGTAGGATCTGGGGAATCAAAATCAAATTGTCAAGCTTATCAGCAGGCACCTTTACCTGCTGAGCCATCGTGCTGGCTCAACATTACTTTTTATAATTGAGAAAACAGTGGTGTATACCGATAAACTATCTTGCCAAAAGAAATGTAGGCAGAAAATGAGGGAATCAATATTTTGCCCCAGGAATGCTAAACTCCAACAACTGAGTGCTTTCTAAGACATCATTGTAACAGAACCAAACAAAAGCCAGAGACCAAGCCTGCCCTTCTCCATAAGGCACATTCTCAAGAAGAACTTCCTCTGTCCTCTCAAAAGTCTGAACAAAGCTCATTACCAATATTGTAAAGCACATCATACTGTCCACATTTGAATTTGTCTGATGAAGAAAAACCAGACACTCTATTTCCCCTCTATAAATTATCAGATGACTGTGATGTTTGAGTGGACAGACCATATCAAAGGTATTAGTCATAATTTCCCTTGACAAAAAGGATCTGAACAAAGTGTACTGCAAAATTGTATATGTCACATCCCCACTGCTCCTGCCATCTTTAGGCTAATAGGAAATAAAAGAGAAAGAAAATTCTGGCAAAGTTACAGAACTAAGAGTCGTTTTTATCTGTCTTGTCAGCCGGCACACACTAGTGACTGCTAAGACACAGTTTATCTTTGTTAGTAATTCCCAGAATAGGGTAAAATGAATTACAGAGTATGGACTTGGCCAGGTGAATTACTTCTGAAAGCTTTAACTAGTTCTTTGGCTTTATCTTTTACTGTAATGCATTCACATATACCCTAACACTGTACTGACAGTATCAGAGGCTACACAAAACTTGATACTACCCTATATTTTGGTATGTATCAGGAATTGGTGTTATAAAACACACATGGCCAATGGTTGTTTAGTAGGGATAACACCAAGAAAAATAAAAATGTTATGACTGATCATGAGAGATAAATCTTATTGGGGGTGCCACTTGCATATTAGCTCTCTAGTCTCTGTCTTTCTCCTCCTCTTCTTTCTCTTTCTTCCTTCTGCCATCCTATATTCTCTCCTTCCTACATTTATGAGGAAAGAATTCTGTTGAAAAGAAACAAAATATATGAAATGGGATCTTGGTATTACTCTTCTTCATCTAATGTAATCAGCAATATTTTAGACTTGGGATCTTCCAGAATTCTATCTTAGAAGTTGACAGAATGTGACACAAAGCAAGGAAAGTGAGGTGGGAAAGGGAAGAACAGGAAATCAATAAGCTTTGCATTGATGATCAGCTTATCACCATGTGCAGCTAGAATTCAGTCCTACTGCTCATCTCTTAAAGAGGTGGTCATACCTCAATGGCAATGAACATATGTCTCATTCTTCCCAGAAAACTATTCTCGAGGGTTAAATTCTCAGGCACCCTAGTTTGTCTTATAATAAGCAGTATACATGCCCGAGGAGAGAATAAGCCTGGTGGAGAGAGATATAGGTGCTTGCTGTGAATCAGCTCCTGCCACACATGTGGTATGTGTACACCACCAGCAGCATCTGATATTAATTTTACTTGGATGGGATTCAAAAACAGGGAATAAAGTGTTTTTTTTTTAAGTTCAAGAAAGTAAACTCATGCACACAATTCTTTCATTTTTATGCATTATAGACATGATAAATTATATTTTAAGGAAAATAAGAAACAGAAAATTGTGAATTTACTGAAAGACTGTACTTAATTGTTAACATGGAAAAGGTGAAGAAATTGTCAGAATGGATTGATTAAATTTTTTAAATGTTGTATTGCTATGTTCATGTTGCTATGACATGTCACAGCCTGGGATCTAAAACAGCAGATATTTTTTATAGTTGTATTGTATTTGGCCACTCATACCCTGGTATTGAGTCTCTGACTGGCCTGCAGAAAGCCAACATCTTTTATATACTATTCTATAGATGGAGGAATAAAAGGGAAAGTAAGGAGAGCAGAAGGGATGAAGGCATGCATGCACACATACACACGCATATACCCTCACACCCCCACAGAGGAGAGAGAAAGACAGACAGAGAAAGAGAGAGATAAAGAGACAGAAAGACAGAGACAAAGAGGAAGGATATCTCTTTTCTGGATAGATACATTCCTCATGAGTATCTGTCTTATATACTAACTGAAATCACACTTACTCATAAATATCCCATGTCTATATATCTCCTAAAATAAGTTTGTATTCTGAGGGACTAAGAGTTAAAATATCAGTGTCTGATGATTAACTTAAATCTGCATTCCTGGCAAATTAGCAAAAATCAGAATTTATTGCCAAAGGCATTAGAGTTTAGATAAGTATAATTTGCTACCATGATGATATCTTGATTTCTATGACAAATTATACATCATGGCATCCATGTGTAAACAATAACTTATTTGTTGAGATTCTTGAAAAAATAATCATTGACTGAATTTTTAACAGAAAACTAAGTTCTCATAACTAGCTTTAAAAAACTTTTTTCCTTTTTTGTTTCTTAATTAATCATTCTATTTATTTACATTTCAAATGATATCCCCCTTCCCAGTTATCCATAAAGCCCTCTATTCCACCCCTTCTCTCCCTCCACTTTGCCTCTATAAAGGTGCTCCACTCACCCACTCTTGCCTCCTACACTGGGGCATCAAGCCTCCCTTCTCTCACATTGGTGCCAGATAAGGCCATCCTCTGCTACATATGTATCTGGAGTCCTGGCTCTCTCCATGTATACTCTTTGGTTCATGGCTTAGTTCTTGGGAGCTCTGAGTGGTCCAGTTAAGTTTCTTTGTATGAAGACACTCAATTGTTAAATTAGTGCTCTGTATACAGAGCTATTGGATAGAACAATCTAGCTTTAGAAATTCCTTTCTAACAAAGAGGCTGAATTGACACAATTATGATTTATGTCACCAGGGATATTAGTAACAATAAAATGAATTGCTAATATTGGTGGAAAGCAGCAGGTAGCATGGTCTATGCAGGCATCTTCCCTAAGAAATCATACAGAGTCACTGGGTTCAGCTTTCTTCTGGCAACATAGGAACAATACTCATCTTGGTCAGTGGAAAGGACTAGATACAACCGTTTTGTCTGGCACATAAGTATGAATTTTAAAGGGTAGATTAACTTATTCATTTGCAGTGTGTTTAATGCACTTTCATGAATAAGGATTGGGCTTGGAACTGATAGTGAATATAGTTTTTTTCCCCCCTCATATCCCAGATGTTTCTGAGAAACTGTCTGAGATGCATGACTTAGGTGGGATTACTCAGCACATCAAGGAAACATTAAGACAAATATCTGGGACTGAGTTGTTCTTACGAATACTTCCTAATGACTATGACATTATATTATACTATGTGTGAGAATCAGTCAGACCCATAGATGGTACAGGACTGCGTATCCTTGAGAGAAAGAACAGTTGATGCTAGCAAATAAAAGCCTGGGTGAGAGTTATTGCTAAAGGAGCCTACTGAAATCCTTTATGGTACAGAATCGGGAAATATAGACTAGGATGGAGGTTAGTGAGAGACAAGACGAGGTGGGAAGTAAGCAGCAGGCCTTTCTAGACTCAGCATCATCTTTAGAGATTTCGCCATCATGAAAAAACATGAAAGGAACCATCAAATAACTGCAAAAGCTACAAGATCAGATTGAACTTTTTGGGGATGTTAATCATGAAATCTCTTATATCTATCACACCTAGGGATGCTGCTGGCTGGAAGAGGGAAAGGAAGAAAGGAAACCTTCATATGAGCCTGAGTATTTTAAAAGATATATATGGCATGGACACTGGGGCAGCTTAAAAACAAAAAAAGGGAGAAACCTGAGTTAATGATGACATTGAGTATTCTGCCTTGGGCAGCTAGACCAATACTAATTGCAACTATTAAGAAATATCATAGGAAGATCAAGACATTTATGATTTCATAGCTATTCTAGAAATAGAATAACGACATTAACTGTCAGAAACAGAATTGTGACTTTTCCATTTTACACTAATTCAGAAGCATATAACTTTATTCAAAAGTACTGCTGAAGCTGATCTCTATTAAAAATGTACAGAATTAATTTTTACTTTCATGAATTTTTCTTATAATGTAAGATACCACTTATCTGCTCAAAATTCTTCCAATCCTTTGTCTTATATACAATTACTCTTTCCTCCACCAGAGCATAGCACTTTGCTTTGATACTGAACATAGTGGTCCTTAGTTCAAAGATGACATTAGTTCTTTTACTTCTAGGTAACAATACATAGATCTAAGACCTTGGATTCTGTATACAACACCATAAACAGAATGCAGATATTATTATCTACTACATTTTTTATTCATAGAGAAAAAAAAAACAAATTGCCTTCTGCAAAATGTTTTGAAAATATGTAGACTGGTGCTTCAGACCTTGTACACATTCCACACATAAATAAGTGGGTTTTATCTGGTTGGACATTTTTAAGGATATAGGCCATTTCTCTTTGAAAAGCTAACTAAACCTTGTAGTTTACAAAAAGCAGAAAGACTCTGATTTAGTATTCAGGCTCCTTCACAAAGTTGAAATGCTTAAGTACTTTCAGGAAAGCTCCATATGGTTGCTACACAAAGTCCCTGACACTTTGATCTGTGACAAGTCAGGATTTGAATATAATGTTTTCAATAAATTTGTATTTGTCCTTTGCCCTCACATTATTTATTCCAAGTAATTGATTTGAAAACCAAGTTCAATATGAACCATATTAAAGAAAATAGTCAAGGGAGGGTTTTTTATGTGAAATGTAAATATTAAAGGTAATGGACAATATAAATGACATTTTATGAGATGATATATTTTCATAATTTTAAGATACATATTGAAAATAGAAATCAAAAATATAAGAGATCAAAATGCCTGCATTTTTGTAATCATGTAGATTCATATAGAATTGAGTGTCTTGGGCTTTCTATATGATCTAGTCTTGCTGAAAGAGTTTTAACCCTTAAGTGGAGTTAGTTTGGTTGTTTATGGGCATATTTACTGTGCTTAAATAAAGGATTACTTGATGTCTAAATGTGTGTGACTGAAAAGTTTGCATATCTATGAGGAATCTACTAAGCACAATGTCAAGTATGCCTCATTGGATCAAATGACGTCGTCCGTCAAGTATGCCTCATTGGATCAAATGACGTCGTCCAACCCTCCATACTAAGACATACTCTGTAGGGGAGATCAGATAGCATAGCAGACTGCTGGCTCCCCTGCCAGGTCTGAATACCTACGCTACAGCCCACAGGTCAGAGCAGATGAAAGAACAAGGACCCTGACTTGCCACTTGATTCTGAATCTAGGTGAAGCCTTCTACAATGTCTGCCAAAAACAAAACAAAACAAAACAAAACAAAACAAAACAAAACACCACCAAGATGTAAAGGAGAGTTAATATTTTCTGTACTAACTAATTAGGAGGGGTTGAGTAGTTAAACTAACTTCCTTATTTCAGATCTGATGTTTCAGGTCCAAGAAGTTTCCAAAGACCGACTTTAAGGATTAAACATCTGGTAGCTAAATTATAGTCATCTTGGTAAAGTACTACCTTAAATTTTTTGACTTTTGTATCATTTTTTCTGATCCAGTATTGTATTTGCACAGGAGGCTTAACATGTAGGCTATCCCTTGGTTTCCACAAAATCACAAAGTAAGGCACAGTGTGACCACCTAGCCTAAGCCAAACACTTAGAATAAGAATTTGTAATGCATAGTAAACATTTATTAATAGCAACTATTTTCCTTTCTTATTAAGTATAAGTATGGTAAATGACTGTCGTGTGTGTGTGTCTGTTGGTTTAGTATCTATCATCTATGTATCCATATATCTATGTATCATCTATGTATATATGTATCTATCTATATATCTATATATGAATCTATCTGTCTATCTGTCTATTTATCTATTTATGTTTTACTCAACTCAAAACTCTGAGAGTGTCTGAGGACATTTAAAGTCATACCTATGTCCTCACTATCTGGATTCCTGCTTCCTCTGTCTCTGTCCTCTGATTTTATTCTATCCATTCCATCTCATGACTTCATAGATGTTTTTTGAAGCAGAGCCTGGTTCTCTCCTCTTGTTCCTGTGATTCAAGTATGCTCAGAATAATGTTCCCATAGCGACATCCAAATGTCCTCCATATTGCTTTGACTTTTCATCTCTCAAGGAGGATCTCAGAAGTCTGTGTTCAGTCGGTTACCTCCTTTCTCCAAGGCTCTCTGCTGCTGGTCCACACATTTTATTCTCTATTCTTGTCCAATTCTGTAGGGTTCATTATCTTATAAACTTTATAATCAAAATAATAACAATACTCACTGTTTATTGTTTATCTTTTTCTGGAAAATTGTATAAAAGGCACATAGCTAAGTAAGAAGTGTTCATTAGCTTAATGGGATATTTCAAATGAATCAGTCAGCATCAGCATCTTGTCAGTGCTCAATGAATGAAACAATGCATTAATGCTTATGACATCTGGTAAATAACTTAGAGGACATGGGAATTAAATAAAAATATGATTCTACAACTAGTACTTTGTAGGTCAGCATACCTCAGGTTGACTCAGGACTCAGATTGCATTAGTCTATCTTTAGAAATAAGGCTCTTAATTCACATTATAAGTCATTACATGACTTGTTTGTATGTATGTATGTATGTATGTATGTATGTATGTATGTATAGTGCACGTGCTTGTGTATGTGTATATGATATATCTCTATGGGTATATACACAATGTATATGATATATATGATTGATGCACATAGTGTACATAATGTATTTATGCATACAATGTATATGTATGTGTATATGTCATGCATGTGTATATATTGCAATATATATGTATGTATGTGTGTGTTACCTATTAGGTATTACAGGGGTATATGATGTCTGCTGAATGGCAAAATATAACTTGTGAATCAAGAGAATAGATAGGAAATGGCCTTTGAGCTCAGTTAAACATAAGGCAGGCTCATACTCTCTATGGGAAGTCCTCTAATATTTAATATATTAGTCTGAATTTCTCCATCAGTACCATAGAACTGAATACTTATATAATTTTGTTTGTTTTCAAGTCACATTTTTTCCTATTTTCTAATTCTTAGGGCTAAGGTTTCATTTCTGTGTTACATCATTTAATTCATTTAAAATTTCTTTTCCTACAAAGAGCAACATCAAAAAAGTTGGGCTATGTTAAAAGTAGCTCTAAGGAAGACCTGGGATGGCAGGGTGTCTATTGATGTGACTCTAGCTGAGACTCTTAGCATTACACGCTATAGAGCGTTGAGTGGCCACTACCTGTAGCTAGGCAGAATTCTCAGTGGAGGAATAAGGACAGAAGTCCAACCACAAAACTTCAACCCAAAATATGTCTTGCCTATAAGATGTACAGGGATAAAGACAGGGACAGAAGGAATGGACAAGTGGCTGGCCCAAATTGAAACCCATCCTATAGGCAAGAAGCAATCCCTGACAATATTAATGATGCTTTCATGTGTGCATACAGGATCTTAGCATAACTGTGCTCGGAAAGGCTCAATCCAACAGCTGACTGTAACAGATGTAGAGACCCACGGTCAAATCTTAGGTAGAGCTCAAAAGTCTTGTGAAAGTGTTGAGGAAGAATTGAGGGATCAGAAGAGGACAGGGACTCCACAGAAACACCAAAAGAGTCAACTAACCTTGGGACCTTGGGTCTCTAAAACTACCAACCAAAGAACAAACAAGGGCTGGACCTAGGCCCCCTGCACATATGTAGCAGTTGAGCATGTTGGTTTTCACGTAGGTCCTTCTACAACTGGAGGGTGGATGACTGTCCCTGAATCTGTTGCCTGACTGTGGCATCAGTGGGAGAGGATGTGCGTAGTTCTACAGTGACTTGATATGCTGAGGTGTGGAGGGGAGCTAATACCCATTGAGGGGTTCCCCCTTCTCAGAAGAGAAGGGGAGGGGAAATGGACAAAGAGCTGTGTGAAAGGGGGACTGGGTGGAGATGGATGACTATTATTGGGATGTAAAGTGAATAAATAATTCGGTGAAAAAAATGTAAAATAAGCCAGCTCTGATGACATACTCCCATAATTCCAAATATTCTGTTTGCAGAGGCAGGAGAAGCATGGGTTTGAGATGAGGATTCAGCAGAGACATCTTAATTTGTTCTTCAATGCTTTCTTTTGTAATGGTAGATATCAGTCATTTACTCATAAGATCAACTACCTTCTCTCAGAATTAATACATAATGAATCTCTGCATCATATCATCTATCTATCTATCTATCTATCTATCTATCTATCTATCTATCTATCTTCATTTTCAGCACATATACATCCTTTTCTAGCATCTCTAACATGTGGACCAACAGAAAAACAGAAGTTCATATCTTGTCCCTTAAAAGCATCAAATGGACAAATACTGTTTTTGTATATGAATCAGACCAACTTAGCTCGTCTGTTCCTGGTCCTTCATGCTGTTACCCTGTCACTGCTGAGGCTAGATCCTGTTTCCAGTAATCCCCTTCCCTGCTTTTTATGCCCTTGACATTCTTCATCCCTACATCCTTCTACTGACTTTGACTTACCTGTTTCTCTAGTTTTGAGCCCAGCATATCCCATATCCTTGTTCAAGAACATGATTTCAGGCTCTACTGGTTTGCTGTATAACTTAGCGAAGTAAACAAACCATTCTTGGTGTCAGAAATTTTTTTCAGAACTTTTATTGCTCTGAGCAATTGCATTTCCTAACCCTGCACATTTGAAGCCATAGGATTGGGTTGTAGCCATAATCTTAAAATTTCACATAGTTCACTGCTTCCCAGCTATAAAGCATTAGCATCCAGGCTCCCATGTACAGACTGCTGCTTCACCCTGCTGTTTCTGCTGTCCCTCTTTCCTATAAAGCCTTTCTCTGATTTAGTTTTTGACAAAATGTCACTAATCCTTTAAACCCTGGCATAACCTACATTCTTCTTTGATTATTTCCCACAAAGTCTCTCCCTCATCCTAAGCACTGTCCTGCATGTCTCACATGTATTGAAGATGCTATTTTAAGACATTTATTAATTCACTCATGTGTGTGTGTGTGTGTGTGTGTGTGTGTGTGTGTGTGTGTGTGTGAATACTTGTGTCAAAATATTTCATTCCATCATGTAGTTCTAGAGACTGAGCTCAAGTTATCAAACTTGGCAACAAAGTTTTTCATCAACTAAACTGTCTCAGGAGCCCTGGGAATTACATCTTATGGGGATGTGTCTTGTACCATTTGCCTTTACTTGCTAGTGTCTAAGGTTACTGAAAGTAGAAAGCATGTCTTAATGCTATGTGTATCCTAAAAGACCAAATCTGCAAATAGACCTCCGACCTACAACCACCACAAGTGGACTGAACAGCCAGGTTTTGTTGAATGAGAAAAGCTTTATTAATGTTTGTTTCCAATCTTAGGACAAGGTTCTTAAACTCAATTGAGTTCTTCAACTCAGTTATATACTATGCTCAGCCTCCTTTCTACCTACCCCATTTCAGCCACATTGAGCTATAACCTATGAATAGGTTTCCACTGTGAACCTCGTTCACCTCTTGATTTCCTCTATAATGCTGGGGCTGACTCCTTTGTTAAATCAAGCTTGAAAAGAGTGACTATATAAGCTCTGATTGTTCTCACCTGGACAGCCTTCACTTACTTTCACAAATCCCAGCACTAAGCATAATTTAAAGTTTTATGATTATATTTTGTGTACCAACACCAATAAGGAGAGTGAAGGATGGGCAAATAAACTCAAACTGGAAAAGCTATGTAGAGAATAGCTTTCAAAAAACTTTCAGTGTAGTATCAAAAAAAGCTATGATATTACACATTCAGTGTGATTCCTCACAAACTGTAAATGGGGAATCCATGGAAAGGGATATAGAGATGAGGGATAGAAAGGTTTAAAAAGAAACCAAGAAAGCTACTGGGTACATCCTAAAGGTAACTGTATGCTGCTGTTGCCAGCCCCTCTGATCTAAAGCTTATATAAAGGAGCCAACATAGAACAGATTGAAACCTTTTCAGATAAAAGAAATATGAGATAAACCTTCAAACACTGAAAGAACATGCAAATCAATGTGCAGACTCAGCTGGCACTCCCTACTCTGCAAAACAAAGCAATTTCACTTTAAGTACTAAGGAATATATTTTATAAGACAATACCTGTGAAGCTTAATCCACTCTGCATATGGAAGGGTGAAGGAGCAAACTTAGCATGACATGAGGATGGTATGAGGATGGTTGTGCCTTGGGAGCAGTAGACCCAGCCAGGAGTACACATGAGCATACATTTGATACTTAAAATTAACAGACAGCGGGGGGGGGGGGTGGTGGTGGTAGAGAGAGTGCTTAGTAATTCATGCTGCACTCCCTGTTATAAGCAAAACTAGCAAGCCACATATGTCAGTGCAGGAGGTTGCCTTTGAATCTTAAGGATGTAATGCCATGATTCTCATTCACTGGATTACAGAATGGTATAAATTTTCTTCATATATAGTGTATAGTCAGGTAAATGTTATATATATATATATATATATATATATATATATATATATATATCTCATAGTATTTTAGAGAAAAATGATGTTTGGAAACCTGAGTTTAGATATCAGTTATTACCTTATAGATAAATAGGCATATCACTTAACCTACCTTATAGATAAATAGGCATATCACTTAACCTATCAGACCCTAAGGTTCCTAACCTACAGATTGGGTGTATTAACTCCATCTTTTCTAAACACTTTGATAACAAAGTTCTGATGCATGAAACACATTTAGATTAGTATAACAATACTATTTCATTGTTGTCTATCCATGTATGAACAAACACAACAGATATAGTCTAATGATTATATTAGGCATTGCCAGATTTATAAAGGCAATGTCTCAAAATATCCATAAATTTCAAGGGCACTTTCAGAGCCAGTGCTATCTATACAATATAATATGTTAAATATTACTGTGCACATAATGCGCATTAAAAGCTACTTGGCAATGGATATGTTGGATGGGCAGCTACATTCACTTCCATACAGAACAAATCAGCCTTGAAAACCAGTCTCTCAGCACATATAAATCACACTTCGCCTTGGAGAAATTAAAGCTATATTATTGGTTTCAGTGCTTTTCATGGTCACTATCAAATACTCAGATCTATGATGATAGGATCTGCAGACAACCTATACTTTGTATTTCATGCATTCTTGTCCTCTCCTTCCTTTCCCTGAAGTTTGGACAGCCACAGGAATGTCTTCAACATTCCTCTCAGCTTAGTCAGAAGTCACCGGCGACTACTGCATTTCTCTTTATTCCCCCCTTTTTTTTCTGTTTGTGCATAGTTGATATTTGTTTTTGTGCGGTTTTTTCTATCATTTCATAAGAAACCACGAGTTCCTCAAGGGCAGAAGATTGTGCTTTATACACCTTTGTAGTGACAGTATTTAGTAAATCAATACCAAACATTTTATTCATTTATTCCACAAGCTCCATTTTATGGAATCTCCTTGACTTTTTGATTCATACCAGGTGCTATGCTAGGGTTAGAATCACCTCTGAAAGGAGAAGGAAGGTTCCTGCATCTTCTCAGCTAAGCAAGAAGAGTCTGAAGTGGAAGTGAAGGACAGGTTGATATTGCTAGGGATTTTAGGTTAGGGTTAGTTGCTTACAACACTTGCAGTAATAAAACATCATGACCGAAACAAGTTAGGGAAAAAGGGTATTTTTCTACTTCCACATTACATGAAAGGAAGTCAAAACAGGAACTGAAAGCAGGCACCTGGAGGGAGGAAACACCACAGAGGCATGCTGTTTATTGGCTTGCTCCTCATGGATTGACAAAGCCACTTGTTTATGCAGAATACCTATGTACCACCAGCAGAGGGCAGGGCTCTTCCACATGGATCATTAATCAAGAATGTGCTCCAGAGGGTTGCCCAAAGACTAATCATGTGTGAGCATTTTTGTCAATGGATGTTTCCTCTTTCCAAATTATTCTATCTTGTATCAAATTGTCAAGACATTAGTCAGCACACTAGGCTATTTGGGAGGTGGGGGAGGATTGTGTATCTACAAAGACAAAGTTTGTACAATCTGCGTCAAGGGTGAGTCAAGGATAGTAGAAATGGAGTTTAAAGCCAGGAGGCCAATGGTGCATAATAGCCTTGGGAAAGTGGAAAATATCCAAAGGGTTAAGAGCATGGCTTATTTAGAATAATTTTAAGTAAAAAAATCTAATAATAAGAAGGTACATTTAAAGTAGTTTTTATTTTTAATTGATCTAAAATTTGTGAACATTTATAGGAGAATATGTGATATTTTCATACATATTTTGCAGGGTTCAAAGCATTTAAGCATAATCATCTTTCCACCTTTTTATCTCATCTGTCCAAAAATATTCTATGTAGCCCCACTTTTCAATAAGTATCTGAGAAGATCACATTTAGGATGTGAAATAACATCTAAGTGTAATATAAATTGCATCTGGAAAAAAAAAGTGTTTGCTGGGTGAGCAATTAAACACTCAGGTGAGATGTGATGATTTTGATGATAGCTCAACTCAGGAGTATATCAGAAGCCTGGGGGGGTTATTTTGTGTGTAAAAATAATAGACATATTTCATTAACTCATTTGAGGAGGTAGCACATGACAGGAGATGTCTAAAGGATGAAATTTAGCTTTAATTTTTAATCAGGAGTTTAATGGGCTAAGAAATAATCTTTTCACCCAGATAAGCTTTTAGAGTTTCTGTAGGAACAGCTCTCTATTGTCTTTGCTTTGAGAGTGAGTCTGGCCCCTTAGGCCTGAAGGTGGGTGAATATATAAGCTAGCCTCAACTCTGTATTTGACTTTTGATCATAGCAATGTCAGCTGTGTACAAATCTGTAAAAATGGTCTATCCCTTTCCTCCTCTGTCTCTGACTGGAATTCCTTCTCTTTGCTGTGTCTCAATTGTTCTTTCAAGCATCAAAATTATTGACCGGTTTAACATACTTGTCAAAATACATCTATAAACCATTTCCTGTTCTCTGTTCCTTTTGGACTGTACAAACATTTATTTCTATAGTGAACATAATCTGTTGGAATATTTGTGGCTATTATCATAGTTTATATTTAAGTTAGCAGAGGTACTTTAATATTTTAACCTCAGATCTGAAAATATATTACTTACTACTGACCTGGATTAAATAGATGACACTAAATAGAACACTGACCCAGAAAGTCAAATATTTTCTCTTTTCTTTTACAGAGACAAACCACAAAATATCATGCAAATAACTGCCTACCTACCCTGCCCCATCACTCACCCACACGCCATTGCTTGTGAAATTCAAAGGGATTTTCTATGGTGAGGGCTCCCTTCAAGGAACAGAAAAGAGCAAGAAATACAATGAAAATGCACCAAGAGTCTCTGACTCTGTGGTCACATTGCTGAAATGATCCCAGTTTATCTTTAGAATGATCCTGTGAGGTTGGTTTCCAAAGCCATGTGTAGTACTCAATCTCCAACTTTGGAGACCCTGGGGATAAATGCACATAGTGCTCGCGAGAAACTAAAGACATTGCTCATTGTTTTCCCTGCTACAGTCCCAGATGACTTCTGCCTTGTTTTATATTCTACATTATAGGGAATGACATCATTTATACTAGGTGAAGGGGAAACGTTGTCAGAGATAAATTAGATTGCTGTCCTGTCACAATAAAGGCCTCATCTTTCTTTGTGAAGACTCCAAATCCTTCCCAAAGCACCAGGGAAATACAAACAGCATTCATACAACAAAAGGACAGCAAGATGCTTTCATGGGAATCCATCCCTACAAAAGACAAATACTTCTATGGAGACAATTCTCAATGTCCCTCCAGTAGCACAGAAATGAATGGCCAAGCCCCCTGAGGTCATATTTATTCATATTTTCGGAGGTATTTTTGTTTGTTTTGTTGACATGCCAAAAAAGGTAGAGTATAATAGAAAGTAGATGATTGTTAAAAATGACTCATTTCATCTGTCAATTCTGGAAAATAAACTTCTCTGAAACATCTATTTTCTTTATCTGCATTAGTGTTAATAATAGTTAAGCCGTGTAACTCAGAAACTTAAATGACCTTAGGATTATAAAGTTCTAACTTCATGCATGGCACCTAATAAAATTATCTTCATGTTATGTTGGATTATTTCTTTGTCAGTTCTGACAAAGAAAGTTGAAGAGGAAGTGTAGTATAAATACACTGAGAAAGTGCAGTGTTAATTTTCATAGCTCTTTGGCTGATATTGGCTGCTAGACCCTGGCATTAACCTCTCCCAAAGCTCGTTACGATCATGGAGAAAAAGCTTCAACAGCAAGGGGCACTTCAGGAGCAAATGACCTCTTTTGCAACAGACATACTAGCAGATTATGCTTAAGTTCCAACAACAACAAAAAAAAAAAGTATTTTTTTTTCTTATTTCCCCTAAAGCAGACTTTTATAGAGAATTAATAGCTGGGGAATGTGATCAACAAAATCCATTTAGATATAAGTACTTTATAGTGACATATTAATTATGTGGAAAGCATAAAGGTATCAAGGACAATACTAAGACATTCATGCTCTCTTTTTCAAAAATACATGAGAATTCCACATGGAATCATGAAAAGAGCGTGTTAATTCATTCTCTAAAAATGGAAGAAGAGACTGTGTGAAAGGACTAGAGCTTTTGAGCAGCATAAGCAGAAGAGTCTAGTCACCTTGACACCCATGTGTTGCCATGTTTTGTTCTTTGGAGTTGTCTGGAACCTGACTGACTACCATTGACTTAAATTTGTCACTTCACTCTAACATTGGCCTCTGAGATCTAGACTCATCCTTTTCCTCTTTAAATTTTCAACAACCTGACCCCACCTCCAGAGCTCCCAGGGACTAAACAACCAACCAAAGAGTACACATGGAAAGACCATAGCTCCACCTGTGTATTAGCAGAGAATTGCCTTATCTGGCGTCAGTGGAAGGGGAGGCCCTTGATCCTGTAGAGGCTAGATACACCAGCATAGTTGAAAGCTAAGGGTGGTGAGGCAGGAGTGGTTGGGTGGGTGGAGGAGTACTGTCATAAAAACAGGGGGAGGGGAATGGGATGGAGGGGTTTTGGAGGGGAAGCCAGGAAGGAGGATAACATTTGAAATACAATATTCCAAGAAAACGGTCCGAAGAAAAAGCTGGGGTAGCCATTCTAATATCGAATAAAATAGACTTTCAACCCAAAATTATCAAAAGAGACAAAGAGGGGCACTTCATACTCATCAAAGGCAAAATCTTCCAAGAGGAACTTTCAATTCTGAATATCTATGCTCCAAATGCAAGGGCAGCCACTTTCATTAAAGAAACTTTAGTAAAGCTTAAAAC
>LR750696.1:61890-97020 GCA_902729485.2 Mus minutoides
GGTTGAACTAACAGAAGCTATGAAACAAATGGACTTAACAGATATCTACAGAATATTTCATCCTAAAACAAAAGGATATAACTTTTTCTCAGCACCTCATGGCACCTTCTCCAAAATTGATCACATAATTGGCCACAAAACAGCCCTCAACAGATTAAAAAATATTGAAATTGTCCAATGCAGCCTATCAGATCACGATAGACTAAGGCTGCTCTTCAATAACAACATAAGTAGCAGAACACCATAATTCACTTGGAAACTGAACAACACTCTACTCAATGATACTTTGGTCAGGGAAGGAATAAAGTAAGAAATTAAAGACTTTCCAGAGTTTAAAGAAAATGAAGCCACAACATACCCAAATTTATGGGACACAATGAAAGCATTCCTGAGAGGTAAATTCATAGCTCTGAGTTCCTACAAAAAAAAATGGAGAGAGCTTACACCAGTAGCTTGGCAGCACATCTGCAGGCTCTAGAACAAATGGAAGCAAAGTCACCTAAGAGGAGCAGACGGCAGGAAATAATCAAACTCAGGGGTGAAATCAACCATGTGGAAACAAAAAGAACTATCCAAAGAATCAATCAAACCAGGAGCTGGCTCTTTGAAAAAGTCAACAAGAGACAAACCCTTGGCCAGACTCATTAGAGGGCACAGGGATAGCATCCAAATCAACAAAATCAGAAATGAAAAGGGAGACATAACAACAGATCCTGAGGAAATCCAAAACACCATCAGATCCTTCTACAAAAGGTAATATTCAAAAAAACTGGAAAATCTGGATGAAATGGATAACTTTCTAGACAGATACCAAGTTCGAAAGTTAAACCAGGATCAGATTAATGACCTAAACAGCCCTATATCTCCTAAAGAAATAGAAGCAGTCATTAATAGTCTCCCAACCAAAAGAAAGCCCAGGACCAGATGGGTTCAGTGCAGAGTTCTATCAGACCTTCAAAGAAGACCTAGTTCCAGTTCTTCTCAAAGTATTCAACAAAATAGAATCTGAAGGTACACTACCCAATTCATTCTATGAAGCCACAAGTACTCTGATACGTAAACCACATAAAGACACAACAAAGATAGAGAACTTCAGAACAATTTCCCTTATGAATATCAACACAAAAATACTCAACAAAATTCTCGCCAACCGAATCCAAGAACACATCAAAACGATCATCCATCATGACCAAGTAGGCTTCATCCCAGGAATACAGGGATGGTTTAATATACGGAAATCCATCAACACTATATAAACAAACTCAAAGATAAAAACCACATGATCATCTCCTTAGATGCTGAGAAAGCATTTGACAAAATCCAACACCCATTCATGATAAAGGTCTTGGAAAGATCAGGAATTCAAGGCCCTTGCCTAAACATGATAAAAGCAATCTACAGCAAACCAGTGGCCAACATCAAACTAAATGGAGAGAAAATGGAAGCAATCTCACTAAAATCAGGGACCAGACAAGGTTGCCCACTTTCTCCCTACCTATTCAATATAGTACTTGAAGTGCTAGCCAGAGCGATTCGACAACAAAAGGAGGTCAAGGGGATACAAATTGGAAAGGAAGAACTCAAATTATCACTATTTGCAGATGATATGATAGTATGTATAAGTGACCCAAAAACTCCACCAGAGAACTCCTAAACCTGATAAACAGCTTCAGTGCAGTAGCTGGATATAGAATTAACTCAAACAAATAGATGGCCTTTCTCTATACAAAGGATGAGCTGGCTGAGAAAGAGATCAGGGAAACATCACCCTTCACAATAGTCACTAACAGTATAAAATATCTTGGTGTGACTCTTACGAAGGAAGTGAAAGATTTGTATGACAAGAACTTCAAGTCTCTGAAGAAAGAAATTGAGGAAGATCTCAGAAGATGGAAGGATCTAGAAAAGACAATTAGCAAGTTCATCTGGAATAACAAAAAACCGAGACTAGCGAAAACTCTTCTCAACAATAAAAGAACCTCTGGTGGAATCACCATGCTTGACCTCAAGCTGTACTACAGAGCAATTGTAACCAAAGCTGCATGGTACTGGTACAGCAACAGACAGGTAGATCAATGGAATAGGATTGAAGACCCAGAAATGAATCCACACACCTATGGTCACCTGATCTTTGACAAGGGAGCTAAAACTATCCAGTGGAGAAAGGACAGCATTTTCAACAAATGGTGCTGGCACAACTGGCAGCTATCATGTAGAAGACTGGGAATTGATCCATTCTTGTCTCCTTGTACTAAGGTCAAGTCTAAGTGGTTGAAGGACCTCAGAAAATTGGACATAGTACTACTGGAAGATCCTGCAATACCTCTACTGGGCATACATCCAGAAGATATTCCATCTGGTAATAAGGACACATGTTCCACTATGCTCATAGCAGCCTTATTCATAATAGCCAGAAACTGGAAAGAACCCAGATGTCCCTCAACAGAGGAATGGATACAAAAAATTTGGTACATTTACACAATGTAGTACTACTCAGCTATTAAAAACAATAAATATATGAAATTCCTAGGCAAATGGATGGATCTGGAGGCCATTATCCTGAGTGAAGTAACCCAATCATAAAAGAACTCACATAACATGTACTCACTGATATGTGGATATTAGCCCAGAAACCTAGACTACCCAAGATACAATTTACTAAACACATGAAACTCCAGAAGAAGAAAGATCAAAATGTGGACACATCACCCCTTCCTAGAATTAAGAACAAAGCACACATTGAAAGAGTTACAGAGATCATGTGTGAAGCTGAATCCAAAGGATGGACCCAATGACTGCGGCTGCCAGGGATCCATCCCACAATCAGCCACCAAACATAGACACTATAGCATATGCCAGCAAGATAGTGCTGAAAGCGCCCGGATATAGCTGTCTCGGGGGAAACTATACCAATGCCTGGCAAACATGGAGGTGGAAGCTCACAGTCAGCTATTAGATGGAACACAGGGTTCCCAAGGAAGAAGGAGCTAGAGAATATACCGAAGGAGCTGAAGGGGTCTTCAACCCTATAGGTGGAAGAATAATCATGAACTAACTAATACCCCCTAAGCTCATGTCTCTAGCTGCATATATAGAAGAGGATGGCCTAGTTGGCCATCATTGGGAAGAGAGGCCCCTTGGTCATGCAGACTTTATATGCCCCAATACAGGGGAACGCCAGGGCCAAGAAGTGGGAGCAGGTGGGTAGGGGACTAGGGCCGGGAGGGGGGAGGGTATAGGGAACTTTCTGGATAACACTTGAAATGTAAATGAAGAAAATATCTAATAAATGTTGGAAAAACAAAACAAACAAAAATAACAACAACAACAAAAATGAAATGCAAAAAAATAAAACAGCTATTAAAAATTTAACTCATTTTTAAGATAACATAGTCAATCCCTTTCCCCAAGGCCCATGCTTCCTCTTCATTTACAGTTATTGCTAAGCTACACCCTGTTTCTCTGACATCTCATTTCCTTCAGCCACATATTTATACCTTGACACCATATAAGTCAAGGTGAGTATTCTCAAATGTATCCTCTTTCCTAGACCTCAACCACCAATGCTGTCACCACCACCACCACCATCACTACAGCCCACCATCACTGTCACTGCCCTCCTGACCAATCTACTTCCTACTCAGCTCTCTCCTCTCAATAAATACACTCCAATTTACTCACAAGACTGACCAGTAGCTCCCTACCCTAACTTCTTCATGTTTGAGCTAACAATATCTGCAGAATCTTAGTGCATTTCTGTCTCTATGAATCATTAGTGGATAAGTTCAATGTATAAACCCATCCCACATGCCAAAGGGAAACATTTCAGACTCTTCTCATTGACATGTGAATCCAGCTGCCATCTTTAAATACCAGTTCCTCCCTTATCAGTCCTCTCACTTTATCATGCCCTTTACCAAATTTCTTTTTCCAGAATTTCCATTTATATTTAACTCCCCTCACCCCACCTAAAGTGCTGGCACCTATGTCCTTTACTACTAACATTTCACAGACTTGAGATGCTAACTCTGGCACCAATACTTCCTAAGAAGCTTAAGCATGCTTTTGTGTATATCCTAGAAATATATATCTTACAGCATAAAATCCACAGTTCTAGTTGTATAGATTCCACTGTGGACTCTCTATGTGTTAAAGGCACATGTGTATGTATTAGCTCTACAACTCCATTTCACTGAGGAAATTAAAATAATCTGAGAATTGCTACCTGTTTTGATACCTTATTTAAGATCATCATTGAAATCGAGCCATTTCCTGACCTTTTCTCAGCTGCACACAAGGGTACAAACTCGAGGTTCCCTTTCCTTTTCCTTTGTCATTTATATGACCTGTCTGTTGGATCTCCTTTTGAAAGCACACAATACTTACTTTCTTGGATTAAACACTACTCCAGTTCGGGTCATTTTCTCACCTTTTAACAGATTCCACTCCAGAGGAGCAGTCTCCCCTTAATAATATCCAATGTCTCCCCATTTTTCATTAAATGACTCCTACTTGGGACATATCATACTTACAATGTGGCGAAGATTTGTCAAAGTTAGCTTTTCTTGCCAGTTTGGATACCCTTTCTCTTTCTTATGTGAGTGTGTGCAAGTGGTGGTTTATGGGTGAGTGGAAATGTGCTTTCTTGGGCACACACACACATGAAGTCCTCAACTAGAGAGGTCATTCCTCAGGTTCCATCTACTTAATGACCTGGTACTCACCCAGCAGACTAGTTTCATATACTGGTGTGTCAGTGATCCACTTGTCTCTGCCTTACCCAAGCTGTGATTAGAAGTATATACCAATGTAACTATTTTTTTCTACACAGGTCCTGGTAATTGAAATCATTTTATTGTGCCTTCAAGGCAAGAAGTTTACTGACTGAACTATCTTTTTATCCTGTAAGCAAAACCCTTTGAAAACTGTATAGTGTCTACCCATATCTTAAAAGACACAGTGTCTCCTTGCTTCCTTGCTTAAAAAATGTGAATAGCCCTCAAAATTATATATATATATATATATATATATATATATATATATATATATATATATATATATTGCTTTTTGAGACAGGGTTTTTCTGTATAGCCCTGGCTGTCCTGGAACTGACTTTGTAGACCAGACTGGCCTCGAACTCAGAAATCCACCTGCCTCTGCCTCCCGAGTGCTGGGATTAAAGGCTTGTGCCACCATGCCAGGCTCAAAATTATATTTCGAGCCAATGTGTATCTGTAAAACAAGACTACTAATAGAGAATACTGACTCATTTTTTTCTAGTAGAATATTTACAAGTCTTATATACACAAACACACTCATATTAGGTGCCCCGTTTTTCTATACAAATTCTTAACATAGAGAGTATTCATTATATCATTTAACAGATATTACCTATTCCAGTTCTGAAGCAAAAGGTTTTAGAACCATTATTAAGGGTTCTTCTCTTCTACCAACCCAAAATATGGTCAAATCAACCTTGCACTCACTTCTCACTTCTTTATCTCCACCATCACCTAAGCACCTTCTGTGATACTCCTAACTGAGCCTGACACTTTTACAGCAGACCTGTTACAATCTATGCGCTATATATCCAGTACAATGATAACTTAATGTAAATGAAGAAAATATCTAATAAAAATTGAAAAAAAGAAAAAAAAACCAAAGATAGATTAGATCACTCCTATATGCAGTTATTCTTAGTGTATCAATCAAAGGTATGACTTTCTTTTTTTTCAGTAGGATTTGGAAATATTTGGTAAACTCTTGAAAATGAAAGCAGAGTTTCAGCATCACATGACCGTCTTAATCATTGTTCTCTATGTCTAAAAAAGGAGGGCCTAGAAATACAGAGTGATTATTTGATACTTTTAAAAGCATCTTTGCAAAGATAATGAATAATTTTAGAAAAGTGTCTCATATTTGGGAGCAAAATAAAACCAAGATAAAATCTTCCTTATTCTCTAATCAAGATTTTTTTCTGACCTTGGCGATGTATATCACATTTAATCAGCATTGGGCATGATCAATTCTTTGTTTCTCTTTGTCCATTACAGATACACTTCTGTCTTAGACCCTATGTATGGGTTCTTTGATATGCCGTATGCTTTGAATCCTTTTTGTTTCTTTTAGATTCATAATTTCTGTTTTCTTTGCTCCTAATATTTGTTCAATTGCCCTTTTAGTAATGTTCACCTTGACTAGCCATTTTATAAATTCACAAATTCACTCATTTCCAACCTTCTTTATTCCATATATATATATATATATATATATATATATATATATACACATTCCCCTATGATATATACTACCTCATATCATATTGTATAATTAATGTTCTTATGTAATAGTCTCACACTAGAATTAACATCTCTAAAGCAAGTTGTGTTTGCTTGCCTCAGTGTCCTATCCTTGGACCTTAATACATGCTCAATAAACATTTGCAGAATAATAATGACTTTTACAACAAAAGTCCTTTTAACTCTAGATTTTTAAATAACATCAAAGTAATTTAAAGGCAGTCATCTTAGATAGTTTCAGAGAGTCAAGACACACCAAGATACATACATACATATATATATATATACAAATATATATATATATATATTTTTTTTTCAGTAGATTTTATTCAACATTTAAAATTTATCCTCCACTTAGCCCTGGGCGATTCATACTCATTCAGCTGCCAATTCAGGAAAATGAGGCTAATCTTCAAACCTAGTGTCACAAACGAATAAAAGTAATTCTTTTCCTTTACAGAATAATTTTGAAATCCAAACCATAAAAAGAACAAAATATTCAAAGTTCTGTGACTCAGAAATGAATCATTAAAGTCAATGCTACATTTATCCCAACTATGTGAGTACATGTGTACACAAATGCCTAAATAAAGAATATGGTATATATATATGTTTTGCTACTTAAACTTTTTAAATTCATTAAAGTCAACACATTTCATGTAGGTTGCATTAAGAAAATGCCCTAAGCATAATGAATGTGAAGCCTGCATTGATCAATCTCAGGCCACAGTGATCTGGTCAAGTTGCATTTTTACCAACTTTAAAATGCATCTTGTTGGTACACCGTTGTATCCAATGTGTGGCCATAAATCTTCCCCCTTTAGTAACTCAGAGCTATGCACAATTTCTGTCTCATTTGTAAATGTAGAACATCCAGGAAACTAGTGGCTCACCATTCGTTTTGGTGCAGTTAAGAGAGGCTCTTGGCTATTTGTCAGAATTGAAGTTTATTACCCAGCAAGCAAGCAGGCAGCCCTGGTCACTTGCCACTCCACTGTTCTTATTCAGAGCAGCCCTACAAACAAGAGAAAGTAATTGATTGGGGCAATTATCTAGCCAGCCTTCACACCTGCTCCCTCCTAGCAGCCAACCAACCACCTAAACAATAAACAAATAGAAGCAGACCCATTATTCTCTTGAAAATAAAAAACACTGTTTCATAAGCATTGTCATAATGGTCCCGAAACCAATTTTACTTGAATGAGATGGATAATTTCACACAGAGGAAAGCAGAAAGAATTGCTTTTGCGTCAAGTATCTGGTTACTTAAAACAAAACATGTACTCTTGGTACCTGTGTAGGCTTTCTTTTTCCTGGTGTGAAGTGAGCCAAAATTGACTTAAATTTCCAATTAACTTCCATTAGCCTCATGTTCAAGAAGAAAACAATTCATCTGCTTTCCCAAGTAAAGGCATTAAACTATCTCACTTTTTCTTTTTTTTTCTTTTTTTTCATAGTCTACAGTTAGACATAACCCAATATCTATGGAGTTTCTATTTGATCAATAATTTAGTAATTTAAAAGGCACTTTTATATGTATTGATGATAAGTAGATGAGAAATTTTTCCAATTTTTTTTCTTGGCCCTTTTCTGTATTTTCCTATAATAGGTAAAGATTTGATGATATTTTTTTTAAAAATAATACTCAAATAATATTAATAGATATGGTTGAGCCCATAGAGTTTTTTGTGACTTTAATAGTTGTATTTATGTCAGACATTACTTTTTGGACAGGAATCAGTGCACAGATTCCTAAAACCCTATGATAATGGGAGACAGGCTCATTCTAGTGTTCTTTAATGAAGCCCTTAGCAAAGCCTAAATTTCTTTTTGTGTTTGTAGTCTGAATAGTTACTTAACTACATTGTCTTTCAAAGATTCTAGATGGAAGAGGGACATAATGAAAAACAGTTTCCACACAAAACAATTGGAAATGAATTCCACTCATGTATTTCCCTTTAAAACATTCACTCATTTACAGTTTTCAGGGAAATATCATATACATCATTGTTTGCAGAGTCAGAGGTACAAAAGCAAGGAAGATACTTTCCAACCTCCTGAAACTTGTAATTTGATGCTGATGCTTGAAATAATGAGTGAAAGGTTAGATGTGTGGTTAAATATATGAAAGGCTTTCCGAAATTACCAAGTTTTGGGTGAGGGTGGGGTTGTATTTCAGTATGACCATAAGTAATGTCCAAGGTTACCAGCTAAGGAACAAGGAGTTAATAAGCCCATGGCAAATTTCTCAATTTTATTCACATCCTAGACCTGCCATAAATGAAACTGGTGGTTTGGGCAATATATTTGTATTGTGTGACAAATGCCCAATAAAAAGAACTCCTGAGAAGAGCAACTAATAGAAAAGCTTAAGTTTGGCTCATGGTTTCACGAGTTTCAATTCATCATGATGGAAAGAACTGGCAGAGAACAGGAGCTCATAGGATATTGGCAGAAAACAGAGAATGCCTTCTAACTAGCTCCCTTCTTTCTCCTTTTATTGGGTGTTATCGGTTTGTAGGACGTTGCTATTCACATCTACATCACTGTGTATACAATATGTGCTGATAATAATCCTTAGTGATTTTCCTGCTCAACCCAAATAAGTAAACATTCATAACTTAAACATAAAGGGTGATATGTGACAGGATTTCCCCTGTCCAATCATATTAAAACATTAGTGCAGCAGGAGGTCTGTGATTAGACAGGGAACGAGGAGGCAGAGCTCCAAGTTGTAGAGACGGAGATTGTCTTGGGAGACAAAAAAGCCAAGATGGAGGCAGACAGACAGGAAGAAGCACCTGAACCAGCATGGCTTTAAATAGCCACAGGTAGTTATGATATCATAAAGGTTAGAATAATTGGGATAACTTGTATAATCTAGGTGGGCAGCTTTTATCATTATCAATTGATTCTGAAAGTATTGTATTGGCATATTGTGATTTGAGGATTTACTGATACATACAAATGTTTGGTTAATTATAAGTTTCTACAGTTTTGTTTCTACTGGGTTACTGGGTGTTGTGGTGGCTTTACAGTTGTTGCTGGCATGGCAACAAAGGGAACTCGTGAGCTCAGGCCCTGCCAGAGAGTTGGTGGGCAGAGAGTAGCCCAGTGGGATGTGCCAGGGCAGAAAGTAGCTGGATGGAGTACAGGAATTTGGTCGTTCTATTTGGTTACTGGAATGTGGGACCTAGACTCAAGCTACTCCCAGTTTATCCACTTGGCTTTCTGTTTGTTGTTAAAGATGTCAACCCTCAGGTTCCTGCTCCTGCCACAATGCCTGCCCTTTGCTGCAGGATCTCCTCACAATGATGGGCTCCTTGAGAACTGTAAACCAAAATGAATTCTATCTTCTAGAAGTTACCCTGGTCATGTTGTTTACTACAGCAATAGAAAAGTAAATAATACATAGTGTCACTTTAGGCCATCTGGTGATTCTTTTTTTTTTTATTTACTGAAACACCATCATACAAGCTCTGTGATGGCTACAGTACTCTTTTGCCTTTCCTAGCAAGGACAAGGTCCAAATCTCTATTCACTCATGGCAACACTTGTTATCTTCTGGGGTTTTGACATTTGTAATTCTGATAGGTATGAAAGAGTAAATTCATAAGATTTGATTAGCATTTTCCTAAGGATTGATGTTGCTGGAAATCTTTCCATGCACTTACTATCTTTTAAACATTTTCTTTGGAAAAAGAAGGATTCAATTCATTTACAAATTTTGATTTTGTATTGTTCGTTCCTGGGTTTAAAAAAAACAAAACAAAACAAACAAACAAACAAACAAACAAACCAAAGAACAGCAACAAAACATTCTGCTCCTGACAAAGACCAAAAGGTATGCTGGCCCTCTCAGTGAAGTTGGTGGAATAAATGTTTAACTGTAAATAAATGAATTGGTTTCATCTCTATCTTAGTGTGAAAGAAAGAAAAGAAAGTGAATAACATCTGTCTTTCTAACACAGATAAAATGAGCCTAGACAGATCTTCTGTGGGCCTGAGCATAATCATGTACAAAAAGCCTTCACTTCATATTCTGCTCACTTTAGTTGTTGATGTATCAGATTTCAGTCTCCAAATTTTGTCCAATGATAATCCTCATTACTTATATTATTGTGTTTACATAATTCATGGTTAAATATAATAAATGCATAGTGGTACAGTTTTGTGGCAAATGGATGGTACTAGAAAATATCATGAGTGTGGTAACCCAGGCCTCAAAGGGCATGCATGGTATGTACTCACTGATAAATGGATATTTATAGACATAATTATTAGTCATAAAATATAGGATACCTATGATACAATCCACAAACCAAAAGAAGCTAAACAAGAAGGAAGGCCCAAGCAAGGGTACTTAAAACTCACCTAAATGGGGTGGGGTTAAAACAGTCATATTAATCAGATGGAGAGAGTTAACTGGTAGGAGAGAGGATGGAGAAGGGTATCGGGGTGGAAAGAAGCAGGTGTGGGGAGAGACAGGAGAAAAGTCCAGATGGCAGGAAAACAAATGGAAATATTCAGCTGTCAGAGGGTGAGTTGATGGTGGGCATCTTGATGACTTCTCAAAAACTGGGATGATTGAAGTTCCCAGGAGTTAATGTAGATGACCTTGGCTGAGACATATAGCAGTGGGAATATGGAACCTTGAAGAGGCTACCTCCTGAACCTAGGCAAGGCTTCCAGTGGAGGGATAAGAACACCAACCCACTCACAAAACTTTCTATCCAAAATTTGTCTTGCCTATAAGAAATTTAGGTACAAAGAGGGAGCTGATACTGAGGGAATGGCCAACTAATAACCAGCCCAAATTGAGGCCCATCTAATAGGCAATCATCAATCTCTGACACTATTCATGATATTCTATTATGCTGGCAGACAGGAACCTAGCATATGGGTCCTCTAAGAGATTCCACCCAGCAGCTGACTGAAATAGCTGCAAAAACACACAGCCAAATATTGGAAGGAGCTCAAGGACTCTTGTGGAAGACCTGGGAGAGGATTGAGGGCCTCAAAGGGAACAGGAACTCCACAGGAAGACCAACAGAGAAAGTCAACTAACTTGAACCATCAGGGGTTCTCAGAGACTGAACCAGCTAAAGAGCATACAGAGGCTGGACTCACCCCAAGGGACATATGTAGCAAATGTGCAGCTTAGTTTTCATGTGCTCCCCAACAGCCGGAGCAGGAGCTGCCCCTAAAGCTGTTGCCTATCTGTGGAATCTGTTACCCAACTGTGCTGCCTTTTCTGCCCTTATTTAAAAAGATAACCCTGGAGACAATTGATGTGCCAGAGTTGGGGGAAGCTGGTGGGATTCCCACCCTCTCAAAGGAGAGGAGGATGAGGGATGGAGGAGGATCTGAGGGAGGGTCTGAATGGGGCAAGTGATTCGGATGTAAAATGAGTAAATATATAAATAAATGGAAAGAAATCTAGAGGATATTATGCTGAGTAAAGTAAAATAACCCTTTCCATTAAAAAAGCTGTGCAACCACACTTCCATGTGTAAAGTAAATAATTTTTCCTTCAATTACAAAATCAAACAAACAAAGAAATGACCATGGAAATCAAGGTGGATAAAAAGTAGTTACGGATGATGGAGGTGGAATGACTGGCAAGATGTAGGTCTAAGGCTACAATAAAGAAAATGATTCTTACAATGAACAGATCTAGATTTCTAATGTAGAATGTGAGGAGTATAGGCAGTGAAACAATATGGCAGGTAAGTCATATTTAAACTATTACACACAGAGAAATGGAATGGATTTAGCTATGTATGCTGATGAATGGCTATGTTACCTTTTGCAGGGTCTTAAATTTTGTCAAATTGACACATGCTAGGCATATCTGGGAAGAGGAAATATCAATTACATCAGCTTGGTCTGTGGGTATGTATATTGGGGCATTTTATTGATTGTTCAGTGATATAGGATGATCTACTATATTGTGGGTGGTTCCATTTATAGGCAGGTGTGCGGACCTACTTAACAAAGTAACTAAACACGAGTCTTGGCTCAATGCAATGAGAAGCTCTACTCTGTGGTCTCTGTTTCAATTTCCACCTTCAGGTTCCTGCCTTGAATGCCTGTCTTGACTACTCTCAATGATGGACTATAAATTGTATGATGAAATAAATGTTTTCTTCCTTAAGATTTTTTTGTAGTGTTTGTCACAGAAATAGGATACAAACTACAATACAAAGTCACCAGTTCAAAACTACCATTATGTATCTCATAATAAATTGTTCCATTTAAACCCACATGGTAAAATTACTATCTAAAATACCTATGTATTTTCATAGCTCTTCTTTATTATTATCCTCTATGTACAAGTAGTGCTAGAGATGGAACCCACAACCTCAAGCAAGACAATCAAGTACACTATTGGTGAGCTGCAGTCCAGCCTCAGAGGTGAATGTATTAATCATGACAGAGCAAAGGTGTAATTATATTTCCCATTGATACACAATAGCATAAACTATTGATTCATACTATGACTTGAAACAATCTTCAGGATATTTCACATACATGCTTCCCTTTACAGAGCAATGTGAAATCAGACTTATAGAAATAGAGGAGGGTGATAACTGAGTGTGGTTGGTGTATGGGAAGCTAAAGAGTCAACATGAGGTTCTCTGATGTTGGGGCTGATTCTTAACTGTCCTCATGAGTAAATGCTACCATTGGAAGAGACTCTACTTTTACAAGATGATTCCCCTGAGGGAAATATGTAAGTGGTAGAGATTATATTGGCATGTAATTAATTACAACTGTATGTGAACCTACAATTATTTCTACATTAAAATTTTAAATTAAAAGTAGCTTGGTGGGTGTGGTTGATCAATTATAAAGACAGCCTAATTATCACCACAAAGAACTACAACCACTTCAGAAACTTTCTGTCCCTTATGAATTAAAGACTTTCAGAGGCAATAATGACAAGGAAAGTTTCATGTTGTGAATGTTGCTGTGTGTTGTGAATATAAACACATCACTTTCTACAATGAGTCTACAGGTTAAACACTGTGTTTGTTGCACAATGAAAACATGAACAGAAAGAGGGTTAGTATTCTGTTTAACTTTATGTGGAAAGTGTGTGGCAGTGTTGGGTTAAAACAGTGGCGTATTTATTCGTAATACTTCTCAACACTTTTCTTAGTTCTAAAGACAGCACACTAGACTGGCAATGCTTTTATTATGAAAACTGGTGTTGATTAATAGTGCATTCCTATTTGTGTTAGGTTCTAAGATAAAAAGATTATCTGATCACCATAGGTGATCATACCTGAGTTAAAAACCTATAAGAATATAAAAATAACTGAATAAATCTATTTTTCTTTTGTTGTCTCTTTTATTTCTTATATAATTCCAGTTGTGTGCACAGTTTATCATCCATTCATAATTCCTTGGCTGATACTCATCTCAAATCCTTAGATGCAATGAGCCCGGAAAGCAAAAATTCAGCCACATTTATATTCAGAGATACATTAGGACTTCATCAACATTGAGGTCCTCATGTGGTCTCAATTAAAATATATGACAGTCACACTTTGTCACTGATACCCAAATAAAACTATTAAGAAACAGGACTGATTTATTTTTGCTCAGTTTTGTTCAGTTTCTTGACTGTTTCTGTCCTGGTTTTATAATGACAGTATCATAGTGGCAAAGGCAAGGTGGAGCAGAGCCTCTCTCTTCATGGTGGCCAAAGAATGGAAAGAGACCACTGTGAAAGAGCCCTGACCAAAGTAAATGTTTAAGAGAGCATCCTCCTTTTTCCACAATTAGGTGATCTCTAAGTGTCTATTCACAATTTTAATCCAACAATGGATTAAACCCCATTATTAGTTCAGAGACTTTATGGGCTAATTTTTTTTTTCTGAAATCACCCTTACAGACACAATCAGAAGTGTTCTTGAGGAATCTCTTAAGTGTCTCTCAACCTAATTAAATGGACAAGATTAGCTATCATATCAACCAAGTATGTGAATTTCTGAATTATGAAGCATTTGATGTGTTCCAAATGTTATGCAAAGAGCTGGGCTAAAAATGAGTAAGTGTAATTTATGTGCATGAGGATAACACCTCATGTTGACATATATATATATATATATATATATATATATATATATATATATATATATATATATGCAATTAATTTAAATAAAACATGATGTGTACAAGGTTATACTTTTTAAGAAAAAAATGTGAACTAGGGAAGAGACATGCGTCAGCCAGTGTGGGATATCTGTGATACTGGCAGCATAATAATGACTTTATGTGAAAAAAATAAGTTTAAGTTGAGTTTTTTTAAAAATACATATGTGATTCTTAGATAGACAATGAAATAAAGCAAAGATTTAAACATCAAGATGGAGAAAATTTAGTTAGTACTTAACATGAACTAGCTACTCTTTTTAATGTTTGCAAGTGTTTCCTGTCAACTTTGTTGAACTTACATGGGGATAAGCATAAACCAAATGAGCCACTATCGGCTGATTGATTTATCTAACATATCTCTTTTAAGTATATGATGAAGGCTCAACCACAGCTTAGACATCTCTTATGCTTCACTGGAATCTAATCTCAGCCAAAGATCAATCCTATTTCTTCATTCTTTATAAAATTGATCTATGGCGATACTACTATCTGTATAGGCTTAATGATAACAAAAAGTAGAGCAACACTGAAGGCAAGCAACACTAAGCTGTCTTCTATTAACTCACAGCAACTAAAATAAGCATGCCACTTCCAATATACCTCTTAGGATTTCATATCTGAAAAGAGTATTAAATATGTGCATATGCCGGGCAGTGGTGGCATACGCCTTTAATCCCATCACTCGGGAGGCAGAGGCAGGCAGATTTCTGAGTTCGAGGCTAGCCTGGTCTACAGAGTGAGTTCCAGGACAGCCATGGCTACACAGAGAAACCCTGTCAAAAAATGAAACAAAATAAATATATGCATTTTTACAAGTTACATGGGCTTATTATCAAGACATTATATGAAAAGAACCAGGCTACACTAAAGATAACCAGAAAAATCCTTTTTATTTTTTCCTCTCAGAAAGAGTATTTCCTAATTTGTTGTTTTAGCATGGGACATTTTTTGTTTTGTTGTTTGTTTGTTACTCAAGACAGGGCAACTGTATAGATCTGGCGGTCTTGGGACTTACCCTGTATATGAGGTTGTCCTCTAACTCACAGAGATCTGCCTACCTCTTCTTCCCAAGTGCTTGGATTAAAGAAATGTGCTACTACGACCCAGCTACCATGTGACATTCTTATCAACACTCTAATAATTATTAAAATATATCTTAATGAAAATATTTCATTGAGATTATTAATCTTATTTAAATTGCTTTAAATTGTAAATAAAATGTAAAGTTTTATGTAAACATACACATATGTATTTTGTATGTTTGTGTATACTAGTTCAAATTTGTGTTCCTCAAAAAAAGACATTCCCACTCAATGGTCAATATTTTTATATAAAATATATAGGATATAGGACTCAAGTCTCATTTTTTATTACAAACTAGTAAGGCAATTAACCTGATACCTTATGATACTCATCTAATTGTATTTTTCTCTTTTTTCTTTTCTTTTTTGGATTTCTTTATTTTTTTTTTTTACACTCCAAATTTTATTCCCCCCGCCCCAGTCCACCCTCCAACTGCTCCGTGTGTTTTTTCTTAATTCTTTATTTGTATGAGGAAAATACATTAAATATTTGTGATTCAGTATTATGTTAAGAAAAAATAAGACATTGATATTTTATTCTTTTCCATCTTAAAAGATTTTTTTCACCAGAACCAGACAGATTCTTTTTCTATCCTTGCCTCTTTCTCTCTTTGCCTCTTCCTCCCACCCAGCTATACACATACCAATCTACCAACACACACACACACACACACACACACACACACACACACACACACATGTGCACAAACACATACACAAGATTTCCATCCTTTATAGTTCACCAGGAAGATGTGTCGTCTTTGGTAAATCATTGTTGTAGGTCTAAAAGAAATAAGTGGAGGATAGTGTTTCATCACAAAATAGTACCATCATCACTTTTATTGTGTGACTTTGTTTGGTATGTCACTAGTCACAAAGAAGCCTATAAAAACATGTGGCACTGGTCTGTTACCCAGTTACCTTCTTCAGAATGATTATTTAAAGGTCCTTCATTATCCCAACAAATTTTATAATTTTACTTTTCATTACAGCTGAATAGTATGCCAATATGTATGAGCCATGCTGTCTAAGTAATCCTCATCAATGGCCATCTAGGCTGTTTATGTTTTCTGGCCATTTTAGACACATTGATAATTGACATAGATGATCAAGTACCTCTGTAGGAGGACATAGACTTTTATGGAATGTGCACAGTAGTGGTTCAGCTGATTGGTAGGGTAGATTTACATCTAACCACTTGATGAAGCTCCACACTAACTTTCTTGGTGCCTTCACCAGTTTATACTCTCACCAATAATACATAGATACATAGATGTCCCCTTTCCCTCACATTCTTCGTTTTCTATCTATCTATCTATCTATCTATCTATCTATCTATCTATCTATCTATCTATCTATCACCTATATGTCTGCTTATCTAATAATCTATCAATATTTAAATGGAATTACCCTATAATGAACACTACTCTCCCAAAGCACCCTAAGCTATCAAATAGAATCCCAATGTTAAGAAAGTTATTCCTCTTTTCTAGTTGTTCATTGATGTTATCCCATGCCACCTGCCCAGACTTTATCAGATATTGCCATTGTTCTTGGTTGCTTCCAGAAATTTGTAATTTGCAGAAGATAGTGCATACCTGAGCTTTAGGACACGGAAACATCAGGATAGTCTTGTCCTGAAGCTGCATCCTTACTGGCTGGCTTTCATTCTGCCAGAAAGTTCTGTTTATGATAGCCAAGAATATGTGTGTTCAGCTACTGGCACAGTAAGCTATGCCTGTTGGTGTAATGGTTTCCCAAGTGTTATGGAAGTACCCAACTACTTTATAATGTGATTTAAAGCATTGTAGACAAGATGTAACTCATGCCTAGTACCAAGAATCTGTAACTAGATTGGTTATGTTCCTTCAGGGGAACCTAATACTGTTATTATGTTAAATAGACACAGTAATAAACTTCTTCCTTAATTCTTATCCTTATACCCATAGTTAATGTATCTTTAAACCCTCGTCAGAGAAACTTCTTTTTGTAGCATGTTGTCATTAATAAAAAGAGCCATAATTAATCAGTGTACAGAAAATAAAAATTTGTGAAATTCTCATATTTAAATTCAGTATCAATATCATACTTTCTTACACCATAAGGCTCAGAGTCACAGCAGAAGAATGGGCAAAACAATTGAAAATGCCAGAAGTAATAAGTGTCTTCAGTGAAAGCATTTGATGGACCTGAGAAGGCTGTTGCATATATGAATACATGGTAGATATGACTGTGTGCACAAGACCTGTATAGGAATCAAAATACATGCCTAAGATATAACCCTTCAATATACTGGCATGGGAAATGAGGGAGGGTCATGAGCTCTCATCCACAGCTGAGATTTGGGGAGTTGATTGTTGCTGTGAGAGTATGAGGAAGTCTTATTCTGGGATATGGCAATAGATGGTCCTACACTCATGCACATATGGGGAACACTAAAGGTTCTAAGTAGATTGGAGACAGGGAATGGCTATGGTGGGAGTCAAATGAAGGTGGGAGGGAAAGGTAGGGGAGGATAGGGAAACATTGCAGGGGAAAGAATAGATATCTATTTGTTCAGATTATAACTATACACATGTATGAAATTCTCCATAATAATAATAAACTATTTTAAACTCTGTAAGGATCCTTTGTGTAAGTCTAAAGAGAAAATAGGGTGTGCCAGTCTTTATTCTGGAAGCTAAATGTTTTCAAGGTTTTGCCTTCAGACTTCTGATATTCTTTTGTAGGGATTTCACCTTTTTGCAGACCTCTGATTGATATTCAGTAGTTCAGAAAGTTCTGTGTTTGTAATGGGAACTGATACAACAGAAATAATGCACATCCCTACAGAGCAGAATTCAACAGTCCAGGGAAGTGAAGATAATGCTTTGCATTCTTTGAATATGTAACTCTAAACCTGAGGCTGTGGTATATGTTAATATGTATTTTATTCAATTTCAAAACATCACATTATACAGCTTCTATTTCTCTGATTTTAGGGAATATTTATCCAGTGGCTCCACCTAGTTACTGATATAGACATGGGTAACTTCATGGCTGCTGATTTAGTAAAAGCCTCTGACACTGTCATTCAACTGGCTTCCTAATTGGTTTCCACTTTGTATTCCTTTCCAACCTGTTTATTCTCTAGAAATAAAGGGCAGGTTTGTAAATGTGAACATGAGCCCACCTCAACTTTCTGCTTCACATGCTTCAACATTTTTCATCCACTTCAAATTCCTAGCTGTAGTGGGGTACATCTCTGCAAGGCATGCCTAGGACCTTGCCAACCTTTCCAAGGAGGCATTCCCTTAAATATGCCATCGCTTCTCATGTTGTGCTCATATGGACTTCCACACAATCGCCCCACTTGCCACATTTCTTCTAGATATTCTAGAGCCCAAGAATCTTGTTTGTTTTCTAGCCTTAGCTATGAACAGTTCTCAGTCCCAGGGTGTTCTTTACCCAGGCCATCCTATCATTTTCACTACTCTGTTTTAGGGGTTTCTCCCCTTAGAGATGTCTCATTTGATTATTCATTTCTAACAGTGATGCAGTCTTGAGCCTCACTGTGACATGATTCCTTCATGGTATGCTACACATGCTAAAGGAATAGTCTTATGCTCAAGTTAAATTACAAAGATTTAATATAGTCTAGGTGGCATTGGTTTAAGGTGTCTACTGATATCCTGTGAAAATTCAATAGCCGTTTTTGAATTTAGACTATGATGCCTGGGAGATGTCTGTAAAGTACTCTCTATGTCCAAAATAAGCCTCTGTGAGGCATATGACTAAACAAATTTGCTCCATCTAGGCCCCCAGTTAATTAGATGGTGGGTTTCCACATTGAAGGATGAGCTTGCCCACTCTTATTTAATTCACATGCCAATCTCCTCCAGAAACAGCCTCCTCTGCACTGCCAAGGCTGTCCTGCCATCAGAAACACACCTCAAACCTGTGTTTCCTTAATGACAAAAGAAGGATGTTCTGTGTCCTCAGAAGCAGCTAGAATAGCCAATGTGTTCTCTGAGATTGCGTCTGTCCAGTCTGACAAACACCCAAGGCCAGTCATAGAAACCTAAGTGGGATGGTCATTTCTCAGGGTTCTTCTGGACCTGCTTCATTACCTCTCTTGTTTCTGTAAATGATGCTTGCCTGCCTCGTGCTCTAAGAATACTGAAGTTAGGCTATGTATTACAGTGAGGTTAGGCTATGTGTTACAGTGAAGTTAGCTTATGTGTTACAGTGAGGTTAGGCTATGTGTTACAGTGAGGTTAGGCTATGTGTTACAGTGAGGTTAGGCTATGTGTTACAGTGAAGTTAGGTTATGTGTTACAGTGAGGTTAGGCTATGTGTTACAGTGAGGTTAGGCTATGTGTTACAGGCTGAAACTTGATGATTGCTTTACTCAGTAAACACAAGGCTTTTATTTTAGAAAATTGTAAAGGCAATAAATAAATAAATTATATAAATATAAAATAAATAAATAATTGTGTCTTGGAATATCTTAGAGCTGTTTTCCTTTCAAATATTCTCTTACTAAAATGATCATGAAGTAAGCATTTAAAATATGCTTTCATTATTTAATAAATATTGAATGCCAAACCATTTAAACTCATTGGAGATAAATACTCTTAACCTAATCTTACACATAGGAGAGTAGAAAAAAAAAACTTTATTTTTCCAAAGTCAGAAATAGTAGGTATAAAGGTCAAGTTTGAAATTGGGAAAAATAACATCAAATCTTATCTCCATTCCAGTACCATGATTATTCCGCCTTCATAACAAGAGTTCTCTGGACTGAGGTGATTAAACCAGGAACCACAGGAAAACTTCTCAGTCCCAAAGCAGTTTACAGCATCATTTACCTGTACAGATTTAGGCTCTTGTTCTAAAGTCTCTGAAAGTGTAGGTTTCTAATCCACAAGATTTATCTTGTTACTCTGTGGCCATTTAAACATTTTAGGAAATCTGAAAGTTAACTGAGTCCATCCATGATTCAATGTTCCACTGACATCAAAGACCCTCAAACAATACAGACAATTTCAAAATTAAGCTTTTGTTGCATATTTGTGAGACCATTGCTTTTTCTTTTATGGTTTTTATTTTGTTTTACATATCACTTTCCATTTAATATAAGGGTATTACATATATTTTGTCTCATGAACAAACATGAAGTATTAGACAAGTTGTCTTTTTAAAAAGTAAGTCCTAAATTTCAAATGGAAAATAATCATTCCTGCCCCTTTATAGATGAAGCATCCCCTTTCCTTGATACCTGTATGAGCTTCATAATACTATTGAGTCCTGTAGTAGAAGGGAAAGTAACTGTCAGTCATATTGTTAATTAGAGAAAAATAATCTTACAGAACAGACCTAGGTAGCCACTTAGCATCTTGTTTAATTTTGCTTTTGAAGGAAAAATAAACACTTTTTAGATGGATCCTTTGCCTAAAAATGTCTATAGAGGCCTGACCTTGGCTGTACCCCATGTCCTTGAACTCTTCTCAGTGCCTTTTGATTGAATTTATTGCCAGTGCAACAAGACCTTTCTGTCCAGAGTGAATGATTGAATCCTTGCCTGCTTGAACATTTTACCACCTACCTTGTCAGTATATGTTGGGAGTCAACTTCCCCTTGAATCCTTTTAAACTTGTTTCCAGAAATTACACACACATGGAGTCCTCTAATTCCCCAGAAAGCTTCAGAGTGCTCCCACCATGTCCCAAATCCCTCCAATTAAACCTGTTTCCAAATCAAATGACTAATTTTATAAGCATATAATTTGGGTACTTTCACAATTAATTCTTATTTATATTCAGAAGAGATTTGAGGTGGTTCATTATAGATGATTTATTGTAAAAGCACAGGAGAAAGAGGCTAACAAAATTTAACTTAAAGAATAGAAGGAGTTGCTGAGAGTGATTTATATGATATTGCAGGTTCATGCTCTACCTTTATCTGTGCCATTGCATCTGTCCTACACTGTGAGTCTGACCATATATATGTAATAAAAAAAATGAGCCCTGGGAATAGACAGATATTTTCTTAACAAATTACCTGTGATGGTTCAAATGTAAAAACTTGGGGTGATGGGATTATAGCAAACCTTGGACAAAATAGAAATTCAACATCTAAAAATATAATTCATATTTGCTAATATTTGATCTTTAGCCAATGAAAAAAGACCAGGAGAAATAGATAGTGACCTTGTAGAAACAAGTTAGTCTTGATTTTGAGTGTTTGCTTAGTCTCCCAATGAGCTATGTGGCTTTACCTCATATAGCCTTCTATAAAATAAGAATAATGAAACTACTTTATTTCCCTGAAAACGTTACAGGGAATATGTGTAGGGAAGCTGACACAGTCCCTCATATAAGGCAGAAACCAAAAACAATTATTATAGATCCTCCATGGAAGCACAGGAGGTTGTTGGCTATAGAATGATGTAGGACAATGTAGGCTAGACTGGAGAGCTCACAGCCTGTAAAAGAGGAAAACCTGGTGAAAATTCTAAAGATCTGAGATGTGAGCATAATCTGACCCCTGTGGTTTAAGATAGCTTGAATTGGAATTTTAGAGTTTATGGTTATAAAGGATGACACTGATTTAAAAAAAGCATACATCAATATTTGGATTTTGTTCTTTTCTATGGCCAGCAGTGTGTTGTATGGCAGCCTTTCCTTGCTGTGCAGCTGTGTTTCTCTTTAGGTGTACTGCATTCATTTTGCACTTGCATTATCTAGGAAAGACTCTTAGAAATAAGTGTTACAGAGCCTGAACATGCCATAATATATAACCAAGCAGGGCTTCCAGTAGAGGGTATTGGACATCAACCCAGTCATATAACTTCTGCTCTGTAACTTGTTCTAAATGCAAGATGTGCAGAGGTAAAGGTGGTGCAAAACTTGTGGGAGTGGCCAACCAATGACTGGTCCAATTTGAGGCCCATTCCATGAGAGAGAGAGAGAGATAGAGAGAGAGAGAGAGAGAGAGAGAGAGAGAGCACCCAGGACTGACATTGCCTGGAGGGCAAGAGATCAGGGGTTGGATAGCCAGAGACTTAAGATAGAAACAAGCAGGAGTGACCAACAAATAAACAAAAACAATAAAATAAAACTAAACGTAACAAAATTTCAATCAAATTCCTAATGATATCGTGTTATACACATACACTGGAACTTAGCAAGATCATCATCAGAGGGGCTTCATCCAGAAAATAATAGGAGCAGATGCAGAGATCCACAGTTAAACATTAGGCAGACCTCACAGAATCCAGTGGTAGAGGTGGAAGAGGGATTGTAGCAGCCTGAGGCGTCAAGACCACAAAAAGTAAACAACCTGCAGAATCAACTAATCAGGGCTCATAGGAGCTCACAATGACAGAAGACACAATCACAGAGTCTGTTTGTGTCTGAGCTAAGTCCTCCACATATATATTATGGCTTGTATCTTTGTATTCTTCTGGGACTCCTAAGAGTGGGAGCAGAGGCTGCTTATGACTCTATTCTTTGACTTTGGGACCATTTTCTTCCTATACTCTTTGTCGTCCAACCTTGATATGAGGGCTTGTGTACCTAGTCTTACTGTAAATTGTTATGCCATGTTTGGTTGATATCCTTGGGAAGTTTACTTTTTTTTCTGAAGAGAAACAACAGAGGAGTATATCTAGGAAAGAGAGAAAGTAATAGGAGAGGACAGAGGGGATAATGCAGTCGGGATGTGATGTATGAAAGAAGAATAAAGAAAAAAGAAAACAAGAATACAGAATCCTAGCTTGTGGTGGTGGTACACACCTTTAATCTTAGCTGTTGGGTGGCAAAAGCAGAAAGATCTACGAGTTGGAGGCCAGCCCATTAACTTGGGAAACATTCTCCAATTTATAGGTCACAGTTCATGGCATATATCTCACGAATATTCATTCCTCATTCCAGAAACTGATTTTTTTCAGTAAATTAATCTCAGGTTTTTTTCAACACATATGCCATCTCCCATATAATGCCACAAGTCCCATGATAGCCTCTAGAGACACTACACTGCCTGTAATTTAAAGAAGGCCCATAAACTATCCCCTCCTTGTTAAAATATACTCATTCTAAACAGAGAAGGTGGATATTTTATGAGTTCATTACTCAAAATACCCAGCTATGACCTGTGCTATTATGTCAGACATGGGAATGCCAAATTCTATGTCAAATCATCTTCGTCCACACAGAAAAAAATATGTCTAAATTTTATTTCCAACTCTACCCTTGGGTTTTACTGTGGGCCTATAATATAAGGAACAATGACACAGGAGAGACCTTTGCCTTTCTTGTAAAACTGTCATTCAGAGCATTGATATTCATGGTAGCCATTTCAGGGGTCTGGTTACTCTTTATTCTCTAAGCTCCAAGCCATCAAAGACTTCTTTCTTCAGTAAATAATCTCCTTTTCCTGATCAGACAGCTAAAACAATATGTGGTTTAAAAAAATTAACTACCATATACTGCCTTAGTCGTCAGTAGATACTGTGACTCACTGTTGTTGTTTGTTTGGTTGGTTGGTTTGGTCTTTGAGACAGGTTCCTACTCTGTAGCATTAGCTGTCCTAGAATTATATATATAATATACAAAAGAAATCCCAACTATATTATTCCTGGGCATATACCCAAATGGTGCTCCAACATATAACAAGGTTACATGCTCCACTATATTCATAGCAGCCTTATTTATAATAGCCAGGAGCTAGAAAGGACCCAAATGTCCTTCAACAGAGGAATGAATAGAGAAATATGGTGCATTTACACAATGAAGTATTACTCAGCTATTAAAAAGAATGATTTCACGAAATTTGCAGGCAAATGGATGGAATTTGAAAATATCATCCTGAGTGAGGTAACCTAGTCACAAAAGAAAACACATGGCATGAACTTACTGATAAGTGTATATTAGCCAAAAAGAAATTTGGAATACCCATGATACTACTCACAGACCATATGAAACCAAAGAAGAAAGAAGATCACATCAAAGAGTGGATGCTACAGTACTACATAGTAAGGGGAAGAGAATAATCTCTGGAAATTAGAGGGAGAGAAGTATTTGGAAGGGAGAGAGGAAGAGGACAGAAAGATATGGGAGGAGATGTGGGAGAAGTACAGAGGGTCAGGAATTTGAAAGTATGTGTGTAGCAATGGGGTACGGGGTACTGAGGGCTACCACTAGAAAGTACCAAATGCCAGGGACCCAAGAGTTTTCCAGGACCCAATAGGGAGGACTTCAGTCAAAATACTCAACAAAGTGTAGATAGAACCTATAGTGATCATATCCAGTGGATAGGCTCAGCCCACAGTTGATGGGGCCACACACCCACCACAAAAATATTATCCAGAATTCCTCCTGTCAAAAGTAAATGGACAGACAGTGAGTGGAGCAGAAACTAAAGAAAAAGCCATCCAGAGACTGCTCTACTTAGGGATCCATCCCACTTGCTGACACCAAACCTAGACACTATTGCTGATGCCAGGAAGTGCTTCCTGACAGGAGCCCCCTGTTATAGCTGTCCCTTGAGAGGCACTGCCAGAGGCGGACCAAAAGAGATGTGGATATACACAGCCAAACACTGGACTAAGGGCAGGGACCCCAATGTAGAAGTTAGGGCAAGGATTGTAGGAGCTGAAGGGGTTTGTACCCTCATAGTAAGAACAACAATATCAATTAACCAGAACCCCTGAAAACTCCCAGGGACTAAACTACCAACTAAAGAGTAAATATGTCTCCAGCTGGATATGTAGCAGAGGATTGCCTTATCTGACATCACGGTAGAGGAGCCCCTTGGTCCTGTGAAGGCTTAATGCCACAGGATAGGGGAATGCTAGGCTGCTGAGGCAGGAGTGGGTGGGCAGGTGGGGAAGTTCCCTCATATAGGCAGGGGGAGGGTGAAGGGGATAGGGAGCTTGTGGATGGGAAACTGGGAAGGGGGATAACATTCGAAATGTAAATAAACAAAATAACCACAAAAATAGGAATTCCATTGACGGTCCTTATATTCTCAAGCACTCATTTCTTTATAAGGAAAATATTTAAAGTCTACCTATGTGAGCTGCATACTAGAGGATTTTTATGTATATATAACCTGTCTTATAATTTCAGGTATAAATTACTTATGCCTATCTAACAATATGAACTAAATAGTACCCCCAGAGCTCGTGTCTCTAGATGCATATGTAGCAGAAGATGGCCTAGTCAGCTATCACTGGGAAGAGAGGCCCCTTGGTCTTACAAACTTTATATGCCCCAGTACAGGGGAAGGCCGGGGCCAGGAAGTGGGAGTGGGTATGTTGGTGAACAGGTGGAGGGGGAAGGGATAGGGTTTTTTGGAGAGGAAACCAGGAAAGGGGATGACATTTGAAATGTAAATAAAGAAAATATCTAATAAAAAGAATATGAATGTGCCTGCAAATGCATATATGCATACAATAACAAGAAAAAATAATTCATGAATGTAAGGAGAGCAGGGAAGGGTACACTGGAGGTCTTGGGGGAAGTAAAGAGTAGAAAGAAGTGTTGTAGTTATATTAGTATCAAAAGATTAAAGTCTACATGTGGACATATCAGAGTAAGACATGAACCACTAAGAAAGATCAGCTAAAAACAAACTGCTAGAAATCATGTTATGTAAATATAACATCTATAGTAAGACTTGCTTTTTCCACAGCTACGGGAGAATCTATGAACAGAACAGTGCAATAATAATGGTAGAAAATAAAGATTAAACTGGGGAAGAACAACAATCAATGCTATCCTAAAGGCAGGTACAAAAACAAGGTATCTTGAGGCTAAATCAATACTATTTTAGTAAATACACCTTTGAATGAATCAATTAGAAATATATGAAATGATGATACCAAAAATAAAACAAAGAAACAAAAAGAGAGGCAAAGTTTAAATAGACATTTAATAAGGATCAAGGATGTTATGAATGTATCTAATACTTTTTGTGTCTAAAGTCTCTTTATTATTATGACATACATTCATTTTGCATAGAAACACAGTATTATTTCTAAATTGAAAAGTTAGAGTTATGATTGAAAAGATATATTTAATTCTTCATTTGGGGTGTCTATCTTTGGTGGATCACGTGCTGGAGAAAATTTCATGGGTTCTACCCAAGACCCCACTGAATTATTGACAACTGGAGCATTCTGGGAGATGAGCAGTCATTGCATTTGGTTGAGTACCTACTAAAGAGTATCATATCACGATCCAATGAATGGATTTGTTTTCAAACCCATGGTCATATAAATGATCTTGGTGAAACTGAATGGGTTTCAAAACAAATAAAAAGAGACATAACAAAAAAGTAGTGGATATAAGAAAACTTGTAAGGAACAGTAAGGTACTTTGGGGAATGGATATTAAGGGAGTTTATTTCTATTAGAGTATGCATTATATGTCTATATAACTGTCAGAGAACAAACAGAAAACTTTCATAAAAAGAAAATAAAAGGCAAAATGACAAAATAATAAAGGTATGATGTATAGGAAGAAAATTATAAATTCCATTAAAAGAGGAAGTAAGCATAGAAAAGATATCATGAAACACAGGAAGAATCAGGTCATTATTTTTACTGTGATGATGGTATGTATGTATATGTGTGTACATGTATCACACATATCATATGTGTGTGTATATATATATATATATATATATATATACATATATATATATATATATATATATATATATATATAAATGTGTGTGTGTGTATAATCACAATCTATTAAACTTCAATGCATAGTATATTTATATCAATTATATTTTATATTTTACTAGAGATATGAAAATAAAATCAAAATGCAAAATGTGTCTAAATAATTAGAAATTCATGCCATATATATTGAGAAAGATTCAGTAGCTTTCTGGAATCATATTCTGCCATCTAATCAATGGTTCAATAAACATCTAATAAATATGCAAACAGGATTTTACATAGTCATTGATAAAAGTATAAAACAATGTTACATCAATTAACAGATGTCTTAGGATGATCTGGACACTTCTGAAGCAAGCAAGTAGAGAGAGCTAATCTTTGCCTGTTAAAATAGATAATAATTCATACAAGGATTGCTATAGGCACTGACTTAGAAACAGATAAACAATAAAAAGAACATAGAACTTAGAAAATAGAACTACATACACAGATACAAAGACACAGAAACACACACACACACACACACACACACACACACACACACACACACACACACGTAGAAGGCATGTCCTGTGTAGTAAAAGTAGTCAAGTTGTAAGGAAGCATTGCTAATATGTAACAAACTGACAAGATCATATATATATATATATTCTTCATTGGCAATGTAAAACATCATTACTTCTAGATTTTTACTTACATAAATTGAAAATTGAAAGTCTAACTTTTAAAAATAAAAGTATCCAAACTCCCTTCATCTCTCAGATATATGGAAATGTTTATTAATGTAACACTTGTGAAAATTTTTCAAAAAATGCATGAACCTAACTTAATTTATACTGAAAATAAGTATTAATACACTTTCCACCAGGGAACTGAAATGAAGGCCTCAAGCAAGTAGATATCTTGAGTATGTTTACTGATAAGAAAGTCATAACCTTAACATTGAAAGGATTACTAGCAACATCACATAAAGATAATACTAGATACAGAAAATCCTCACGATGCGAGCATGTTTTTCACAGAGTATGATACAAAAGCTTTCACAAAACATAAATTCTGTGCTCATTTTTATTAATAAAATGGAATTTAAAATTTGACCCACTCATAGATACCATTTTGTTCTCACCAAATTTGTGATTATTCATGATGTTTGGCAATACTCAACATGAACTAGTTCAGAGCAATGTCAGTGAGTGTGAGGTTAATGACAGAGTATATTTAATTCACCAAATACAGAAAAAAAATTCCCACCTACTTTTTAAATTTGAAAGTATACATACTCAACAATCTGTTATAAGATTTCTAGGGAATTATATTGGGGCCAATATGCTGATGATATAAACCAAAAGTCATATAAATATGCCTATACAATATCATTGTTATTAACAAGAGTAAAGTTAAACAATTTGGGTGTCTATTATTAAAAAATTGGTTCTGTCATATATAGCTTATTAGTATATTAGTATGTCATACAGGATTAATAAAGATCAAACTACATAGATGCCTATTTTATATAAATCTCATAAACAAAAAGCTACATAGAATAATGGAGACAAATCTATTTAGTATTGCACATTCCTATGATGTTTTACAAAAACAGATAAAATTGTGGTGGGTGAATGGTAAATGTAAACTGACAATTCAGAAATATAATTTAATCATATCATTAACATTCTCCTTGCTCAGGAGCTACCATAGATAAAACAGAAATGACTTCCACAAACATAATGTACTTTTAAACATAAAAACCATGCATAATCTTGCAGTTTCAAATTGTACAGGTAATAAGAGATGGAATGCACATGAAGAATCCTAGTAGACAAAGGCTAGAAGTAACAATATTATGTACTTCAATGTCTTATAGCATGTTGAGAAAGTTGAAGCACAATGATCATAGATTTTTCAGTGATTTGTTTTAGGCTATTTAATGCAGAAAATAATTTCTAATTGTTAATATCTAACAAGTATAGTTTCATTTATGAAAGCATTTGCTAATATTATTTGACTTATTTTTAAATGTGTCCTTAGGTTTTGATACTATAATATAGTGATACTGTTTCCCCTTCCCCTTCTTATGTGTGTGTGTGTGTGTGTGTGTTTTATGTATTTGTGTGTATATATATTCTTAAATATGTCCAGTTCAGCCCATATGATGTTTAATGTATGTTTGTTTTCAGGGTGATCTAGTTTGCATTGGACTAACAATTGGTGTGCCTTTCCCTGGGGAAAACTAATTTTTTTTTTTTTATTAATGAGTACCACTTCAACCTAACTGAGAATATGATGAACTTTAAATTTATTTAGAAAAAGATTTCAAAACTATTAGCTTCCCATACATTTTCAAAGTATTTAAACATTGTAGCACACACTCAACTTCATTGCAAGAATAGGTGACATGAAGTGCCCAGGAATCCTAGAAAGGGCTTCTCTATGATGATCATTCTAGAAAATAAATCTCAAGTTTGTTTTGTTTTTAAAATAATTTTAACTCCTTAGTACAAATGAGAAATATGCTTGATTAACAAGTTTTACAAATGGAAAGGTCATGTTCACTCACGTTTGGATGAAATTGTTTGTAATACAACACAAAATACAGAAGTGGCTCACTTTTTCAGCAAGTTGTGTATTAATTTTACAACTGAAGATGTAAAGTGTACTGTTCAGAGAAAATGCTTGCTCATGTGTCTGAAGCCCCCCTGGGACCTTGTAGCCATGTTGAATGGTAAAGTGAAGACCTCTCTAATTTCTTTACACTATGTGTTAGTTACTCTGAAGTCTGGTGACTATTGGGGTAAGATAAAAGAATGCTTCAGAGCATCAAACAATGTGTTTCTGAACTTAAAATGTGTGTGGGGGTAGATGATTGGTGGAGGGGGGGCACACACACACACACGTGTGTTAATGACCATGCACACAACAAACAAAAGAAAAGAGAGGAAAAGTAGCAGAATTAAACAGTAGTGTTTTTAGGTGCTGTGTGAAACAGTCAACATAAAACAATAAAACATAAACAAATATTGTAAGACGAGAGCATAGTGAGGAGAACTCCCATGTTCAATGTTACAGGAATGATCTAAAAGAAATGATCACCATGGAGACCAGAAGGAGTCAAAGAAAGGTACAGAGATAGGAAACATCCATTTTTGAAGAAAGGCACTGGAGAAAGCAGAGGAGAACACTCATCCAAAGGAAACTAGAAGTAAGCACTAACACTGATGTCTAAAGACAAAAGTCCATGGAAAGACATATACACTATAATAAATGAGCTTGATGCAAATATGTCATTTTCCAGCAGTGGACTATAGAGGCCCAGATACCAGGAGAATTTCAAGTAGACAAAGAGAATGAATATTTTTATTTATATAGTTTCGACAGGTCAAAAGAAGTTTCTGTTTTAATATGATCATATGAGTTTTGGCCAAAGAGGTCCCATGGGAACCTCTAAATAACCCAGACTACTTTTGTTTTTGGTTATTTTATCCCTACTTTCCCCTTTTAAAACTGCCTATCCTATCCCTTCCTCGCCCTGCTTCTATAAGGGTGCTCCCGCACTCACCTGCCCACTCCTGCCCCACAACCTAGCATTTGCCTATGTTAGGGTAGTGGTCCTCTCCAGGAACGAGGGACTCCCTCCACATTGATTCTAGATAAGGCAATTCTCTACTACATATGCAGCTGGAGCTATCGGTGCCTCTATGTGTACTCTTTGACAACCCATACTTTTACCAAGACTATAGGAAGATGTTCTCCACAAACTTAGAGTAAGTCCTGTTTGCTGGAGCTAGCATCTACACAAATCATTGAACATAGAAATGTAAAGAGAGTGCCTACATAGAGCCTATACCTCTATGGTATTTTTCTTAACTTCTGTACAGGAAGTTACTCAGAACACTGTCCAAAGAGAAATATAAGTAATAACCCAGCCACAAAACTTTTCACAATGGTGTTCACTCTGCAAGCTATGCTAGGGCAATGGTAGTACAAAGATTGCTGGAGTAACTATTATCTAATATAATCTAAGCCCAGCTCCATGAGATGGAACCCATACATGACACTACTTAGAAGACCAAGAACCTGAGACTAGATAGCCGAGAAAACTATACTAATGTCAAGCACTATTGTTAAATAAAAGCACTAATAAAATTACTCAAAATGGCATTCTGCTATGCTCATAGATCAGTGCCTTGCTCACCATCATCAGAGATGCTTCTTTCTACAGAAGATGGAAAGAAATGTAGAAACTGACAGCCAAACCCCTCTCTCTCTCTCTCTCTCTCTCTCTCTCTCTCACACACACACACACACACACACACACACCACAACATACACAGAGAGAGAGAGAGAGCAGAGAGAGAGAGAAAGAAAGAGAGAGAGAGAGAGAGAGAGAGAGAGAGAGAGGATATCTTAGAACATATTCCTTTGTGTCTAAGTTTAATGTTTTTTTGAGATTCCTGAGTGTGTCAAAAAATGAATCTGATTTCTGTGCCTTCTTGTGTTCTCTTTTCCTTCTATATTTTTGTTTTGTCCAGTTCTGATGTGTTAGTTGTTTTATGTTATTATATATATATATATATATATATATATATATATATATGTATATATATACATATATATATATATATATATGGTATTATATTAATTACAATATAATATAATCATAGATCTGAGGAGAGATGTGGGGGAAGGCTATGAGGTACTTTCCCACTGTAGTCAAATCTTCCTGTCTTATGGCAGTATCTAAGATTCAGGATGTTTGACCTTTTTTAAAAATTATTATTATTAGAAAATTTCTTAATTTCATTGCAAATACTATCCCGAAAGTTCCCTATACCCTCCCCCCACCCTGCTCCCCTACCCACCCACTCCTACTTCTTGCCCCTGGAGTTACCCTGTATTGGGGCATATAAAGTTTGCAAGACCAAGGCTCTCTCTTCCCAATGATGGACGACTAAGCTACATATGCATCTAGAGACATGAGCTCTGGGGGTTCTGGTTTGTTCATATTGTTGTTCCACTTTTAGGGTTGCAGACCCCTTCAGCTCCTGGGGTACTTTCTCTAGCTTCTCCATTGACCTCTCCTGGGCATATACCCAGAAGATGTCCCAACTGGTGATAAGAACACATGCTCCACTATGTTCATAGCAGCCTTATTTATAATAGCCAGAAGCTGGAAAGAACCCAGATGTCCCTCAACAGAGGAATGGATACAGAAAATGTGGTACATTTACACAATGGAGTACTACTTAGCTATTAAAAACAATGAATTTACAAAATTCTTGGGCAAATGGAGGTATCTGGAGGGTATCATCCTTAGTGAGGTAACCCAATCACAAAAGAAGTCACTAGATATGCACTCACTGATAAGCAGAATCTTAGAATACCCAAGATACAATTTGCAAAACACAAGAAAATCAAGAAGGAAGACCAGTGTGTGGATACTTAATTCCTCCTTATAATAGGGAACAAAATACCCATGAAAGGAGATACAGAGAAAAAGTTTGGAGCTAAGATGAAAGGATGAACTATCCAGAGACTACCCGACCCAAGGATCCATCCCATAATCAGTCACCAAACCCAGATTCTATTGCATAGGACAGCAAGAGTTTGCTGAAGGGACCCTGATAAAACTGTCTCGTATGAGGCTATGCCAGTGCCTGGCAAACACAAAAGTGGTTGCTCACAGTCATCTATATGATGGAACACAGGCCCCCCCAATGGATGTTTGACTCTTAATCAACCAGTTTTGCAAAAAAGTTAGAAAACAGGACATAAAAATTATCTTCTCTAGTAAGTGTGATATTTTCAAATTTCGAAAGTCTCATGTGGTTGGGGTGTGTGAGAGTTACTAAGTAAAGGCTTATTACTAAACTGATTTTAATGAATTCCCCCAGCTCCACAGTGCACAGATGAGCAGCACAGTTGCATGAAACTCATGGTACACAAATTTTAATTCATAAACCATATATGTGAAGGATTATTTATTCTCAAGAGAATAAGCAGTTTTCACCCCATACAAGGATTTCCTTGACTTGCAAGTTCCCCCTAGTGTATTCTAATTAGTTTTTCATTTACAAAATAAAATCAATTTGCAGGGATGTTTTTAGTAGCATGCCAACTGCATAGAGGAAAACACAACTGTATAGTATTTGTAGAGAGCCAAATCAACTCCGAGACATGAAGGACTTTGAAAACCATATGCTGAAGTATCTCATCCTGGAAGAAGGTACAGAGTGCATCATTCAGTCCTCCAGTCAGTTCAATGAGTGCTAAATTCATCAGTCCTGAGAGTTCATTTCATGCCAACAAAACTTCCAGATTAATTCTTTTTGATGTACTCCTTCATTTCTAATACATTTCCTTCACTTCTATTATCTAAAATCAAGCTGATATTCCTATACACGGGACTTATCTAGACTTCCAGCTATTTGACTGTTAAGAAGATTACTAAAGAAACTTCTGAACTTGGGTCCTGGGCCCCTCAGAGACTAGTCTGCACAGATGAGAGTGCGGACTACAGAAGCAACACAGCTTCTGGAAAAGACCCCTTTTCGGACTCCAGACATCCTGGCACCTTCCCCACCGGAGGAGAGGTGTCTGCCCAGGAGGGATCTGACTGTCTGAGCAGGTGAGGGAGCCCTCTTGGGTCCTGGGTCCCTCAGAGACAAATCTGAGCAAGTGAGAGTGTGGACTGCAGAAGAAACAGCTTCTGGGACAGATAGAAGCAACACAGCTTCTGGGACAGAACCCTTTTTGGGCTCCAGACATCCGGGCACCTTCCCCGCCAGAGGAGAGGTGTCCGCCCAGGAGGGCTCTGACCACCAAAGCAGGGGAGAGAGCCATCTTTTGTCCTGTGTCCCTCGGAGAACAGTCTGTGCAGGTGAGCGTGCAGACTGCATAGGCAACACATCTCGGATAGGCCCTATTTCAGTGCTTCATCTTCAACCAGGAGGCAGATCTGAACACCAGACCTCTGTGCACCTTCCCTGCAAGAGGAGAGCTTGCCTCCAGAGAGTACTCTGACCACTGAGACTCAGGAGAGAGCTGGACTCCCAGGTCTGCGGACAGAGGCTAACAGAATAATAGAAGGGAAAAGCTCCAACCTGAGACAACTATAACAACTAACTCCAGAGATTACCAGATGGCAAAAGGCAAACATGAGAACCATAATAACAGAAACCAAGACCATTCACCATCATCAGAACCCAGCATTCCCATCTCAGCCAGTCCTGGATACCCCAACATACCCGAAAAACAAGATTCAGATTTAAAATCATATCTCATGATGCTGGTAAAGGACATCAAGAAAGGCATTAATAACTCATTTAAAGAGCCACCAAAATAAACACTATAGCATATGCCAGCAAGATAATGCTGAAAGGGAACTGAGATAGCTGTCTTGTGGGAGGCTATACCAGTGCCTGGTAAACACAGAAGTGGAAGCTCACAGTCAGCTATTAGTTGGAACACAGGACTCCCAAGCTAGGAGCTAGAGAAAGTACCCAAGGAGCGGAAGGGGTCTTCAACCCTCTAGGTGGAAGAATAACATGAACTAACTAATTCCCCCTGCGCTCATGTCTCTAGCTGCATATATGGAAGAAGATGGCCTAGTTGGCCATCATTGGGAGGAGAGGCCTCTTGGTCATACAGACTCTATATGCCCCAGTACAGGGGAATGCCAGGGCCATTACGTGGGAGGGGGTGGGTAGGGGAGCAGAGCGGGGACACGGGAGGGTAAGGGAAAATTTCTGGATATTATGTGAAATGTAAATGAAGAAAATATCTAATAAAGAGGAAAAAAAGCTGAAAGCAAAAAAAAAAAAAAAAAAAAAAAAAAAAAAAAAAAAAAAAAAAAAAAAAAAAAAAAAAAAAAAAAAAAAAAAAAAAAAAAAAAAAAAAAAAAAAAAAAAAA